>CM053785.1:779177935-779777935 GCA_028749045.1 Cupressus sempervirens | reverse complement strand
CAATTACACAAGATGCTAAACAATAGTCAAAGGGGTGGCTATTAGTCTAGAGGTCTTATCTAGGTATCAATTTCAGATCATTCTAATGTTGTCATTAATAATAATAACTAAGTCCAATCATGATACTAGTAGTTTCTCAGTGGCTACTTTCATTGTAATGTCCATCATGATAATGAATTAAGCTTATCACACTGTGATTGTGATTACCCATTGGGAAGTTGTCTCCAACCATTTTCAATTAGAAGCAAACATCAGTAAAAAAATAGAGAATCCCTAATCAAAATTGAATTCCATCATCATGAAAGATGATTTCCTACCTCTCATTGGTGATCATATAGATATTCCTCGACATTATTTAAATAAACAATAAAACATTACAATTGTTTGCATAGCTACAATGTTCACTGTGCTCTATGCATCATAATGTTCTACTAAACTTGGACATGTCAGATAAATGTCATTGAAACATTCTTTTAAGTCAAGTAAAATTGACTGAGCTCAAGCAAGGAAAATATTTCATGTGAACATTGAAAAAATCATGTATAGAGGTAATCTTCTAGTAAATTGTGAATAGAAGCAAACAAGTACTTACATCTCTTAGTCCTACATATCCAGACTCAACATGATAGTTTGCCTCAAATTCTTTAAATATCTCCCACCCCCAATCTCAATAAGTTTTATTTCAAATTGTCTCCAAAGGTACATGAGTGTATGTTTGAATTTTCATAAGAAATACACGTCACTATTAAGGTGAAACAAATAAACAATGTGGGGAACACCGTTTCTTATGCAATCAATCTTTCTTTGTTATCTATGTATACATTTCCTAATGAATTAGGTTGTAATTAAATAAGGTTTTCTACATACACATGCACTTATTCTATTTATTATTTATCTTATAAAAATAACGAGTCATTTAAAATTTTAGTGGTTGCTTTGTGTAGCATCATAAATTCTAACCTTGTACAACTTACACTATTTTATGAGCCCTTGCCTTAGTATGTGGTATCTTGGCTCTTATCAAAGCCCATATGTGGTATGTGGTAACCATATTTTTGCTTTCCATATTTTGACCAATAAGGAGAATATTATAATCAATAACTAAAGGCTCATTAATTATTGAATGAAAGGATGCAAATCTAACGAGGAAAAGGTGCGTCTAGAAATGATCATGAAGGGATACAATCTTCATTATTAAAAATTGTTATACTAATTGATCTTATTGTTAGAAGACTTGTAACAGAAAGGTGCAATTAGCAAAGGGAATGAAGGGACATGAGACATGTCCCATACAATGGCACTCCTCACTCAAGGATGCAGAGATAAGAACGCTTTTCCATTGATCATTCAGAAATACAATACAGAAAACAATTTAACACAAATGTCTTATATTCATTTAAAGATGTTCTTCTAAATCTATTTCTTCTTTTAGTCATTTTATCTTTATTATTCCTAGCTAAAAGAAATGAATATTTCTAAGTTTTGAATCTACATGAACAGTGCACAACTTTTATTCAACAAAGGTATGATGAATACTCGTGATAGATACTTATTGTCAGTATGCTCTAGAATACTGCAAGCTGGCTTGTTCTCGTATGTTTTGATTGTCTCCAAGTAACGAGCACACTCTTCCACACTACAATCTCCAAACAACAATATTAATTAAAGACAAAAAAATTCTTCCATTTAAAAGAAAAAAATTGCATAGGTTATTTACAATAGGAATAAGGGGCAATATATCCTCAAAAGGTGTGATTAAAAAAAGCACACATAATGAAATTGGTAACTCTGATAAATTGCAGTGAGATATTTTCTCAAGTGGCATGTGCAGAAAATCAAACATTAAAATCAATAGAATATTTATATTTTCTAACAAGAATATCAGTAATAAGCTTATTTACATGTATTTCAACTTTAACTTTCTCTGATTCATACATAACATCTTGGTGCTGATATCTAACCAACACATTATTGAAAATAAGTCCAAATAAATGATTTTTACTGGATTATAGTAGCATAGAGAAGGCAGAGGTATCCTCACAAGGAATTGACTTTGTTTCAGCATATTCAAAAAGAAGGCCTCCAGCTTGATCAATTTCATCTGTTAGTGTACTTATAGCCTGTACACAAATTTGGAGCTCTACGATAGGCTATGGATATCCATGAAAGCAAAGACATCTTGTGAGATGTTGTACTTGCAACTGCCCTCATACAAGGAAGGTTAGATAAGGAATTTGAACTATTTGATAGAATGCCTACCCAAAATGTAGTTCTATGAAATGTTATGATTTTAAGCTATGCATAGAATGGGTTTCATGAGAAAGCTTTAAACAATGAAATGCAATAAGAAGGTGTAAAGATAGACTTGGCGACCTTTGCCAGAATCTTTCATGCCTAAGAAAATTCAAAGATTTGAAATTGGGAATGGAAATCCATCAAAGCATGAAGAATACAAAGATGTCAAATATTGTAATTATAACTACTCATGTAGACATATATGTAAAATTTGGAAGTATAGACAAGTCACGTGAGCTATTTGATAGAATGCTAGATGCATTCTTGTCGACTACAATGTTTGTTGATTATGAACAAAATGGATTTATTGAAAAGAATTTAGAAACATTCCAAGAAATTTTGATTGTATGGATATATTTATTTGGTTCTTGCAGATTTCAAATGAATGTAGGCTTAAGAGTATTCATAATGAATCTACTTTTTAACCCAATTCTTAAAACATATTGAAGCAGAGTGTAAGCTCTGCCCATGAAAGAAATTGACTAGGAAAAGCTTGTAGTGCCTACCCTTAGTTCACATTTTTGCTATTATGGCCGAATTCTTTTAGGATAGTTTTATGTTGATGATTATTAGTGACATTATTTTGAGATCTTTCTAATGTGTATGGTGTGCGTGTTTGTTTTCTTTTTGTATGATGTTTCTGATGTGGTTAAGGAAGGGAGTAGTAGTCACCTGCTAGTTGGGATCTACATGATGCGCCACTTCCTTCCATTTCCTGTTTAGCTTAGTATATGTTGTGCTTGTACATGCGTGGATTTTATGCAGGTTGCAAGTACCGAGTATCGACTTCCCTAAATTTTCAAGATGAGTGTACCCTATCTCATTATCTCAATGGTAAGAGAGGGGAGATAAATTCTCAAGTCCAAATCCCAACCCTTTAATCCATTTGTCCTAATTGAAAATTAGGACAAGTATTTGAGTCGGGTACCCTTCAAATATGTCGAATGACGTAATTCATGATATTAACCGTTTTGGTTTGATTTTGTATGTGTTTTTCTATGATGGGTTTTTGTATTTTACTTTATGAGTCTTTAGTGTATTTTCTATTAATTAAGCCTAATTAAAAGATTTAATTAATGGTTTGATTTAATGGAAAATTAATATGATATTTATTTTATTTAATTAATTGGAAAATTAATTAAATAAAATAATTAAATTTGAAGATAAAAGTTATAAGTTTAAATTTAGAACATGATAATATTTATTAATTTAATAATAATATATTTAGAGCTCATTTTTATTTTATCAATTAAGTTTCAAAAATAAATTTAAAAGTGGAAAAGATATTAAAATTATTAAAAGATTCTAGATCATGTGATGTGTGCATGTGATTAAAATATATTAAGATAAAACAAGTGGATTTAATAAAGTGAGTGCATGAGATTTAAAATTAATAAATTAATTTTAAAAGGAGTCAAGTGAATATTAAATAAATAAATTTAATTAAATAAATAAATTTAATTAAATAAATTAATGTGCATTATTTGAATATTTATAAGAGTATGTGAGCTCTTGGGAGTTGTCATGTTGACAACACAGGAGTTTGCACTCTAATTATGCACGTGTTGTCTACACTTAGGAGTTAGCACATTATTTGAGCACATGGTGTCTACAACATTCTAGACACCTCATCATGTTTATCTTCTTATCATAGAAGTTATGTGCTTAGTTGTCATGCTTATCTCCTAGTTCTTTCTAGACACATTCTAGATGCATCTTAGAGGCCTTTATATAGAGGCTCTCCTAGTGTGTTTGGACAAGCTTACATGCATTCGAGAAGCTCATATGCTTCTACAAGCACTTCTAGTCACTTTGGGGTTTCAATTGGTTTTATTCTTGGAGGAATGACGAATGTTGGAGAAGGAAGGGATTTTTCTATGGACTTCTGAGGCATAGCGAATTAGCATCAGTATCTAGGTGCACTCCTGATTTTTGCATATTCTATTTGCACGCTTTCTCTTCCTGTCTTCATCATGTCTATTATATGTGTCTAAATATACTCCATGAACGAATCTTCAATTTTGAAATTGAAATCTAGATATGTATGTTAATTTTTATTTGGTTTGAAGAAAATATTAGGAAACCCTAGTTTTATTTATGAATGAAATTCATCACAAACTGCCTTATCGCTGTCCCTTACATAGACCTGAACTCAGACATTCATAACTTTTTACCTAGACCAAATTTATTTGATTGCTCCTATCAAATTTAGTGCAACTTGACCCTCTCTAACATATTTAAAATTTGGCCTGATCCAACGGTTCATTAGGGAGATATGGTCCCCATACTAGGACTGTTTTATTTAATGACATTCATTCCTCCATTTTCCATAACCAGGAGTTCTTTGTGCTTAAACTTCACAAAAATAATCTATCAAAGCATAGAATGAATTAAAAACTAAACCAACATAGATCTAAGACATTTATACTCAAGATTTTATCTAAATGAAGTATCTTATACACTTGAAATGTACTTGAAAACAAAAACTAAAGCGTAATATTTGGCTTTACCATGTGATTGTGAAAGCAAACTAAAATATGTGTTGTATTTTTTTCTTTATGCATATATGTGTTTTGGGGTTTTGGGTTTTGTCCTAGCTTTGACCAGTCTTAGGTTGTTACCAGAGGCTTGGGGTTTATGTGAATGTGATGGCATGTTGATGTTATTTGATCTCAATCTTTCTAAACCCAACCATGGTAATGTGATGGCATGCTCTATGCGATGTTTGTATTTACTGATTGTTATTGCTTTCCAGTCTTCTTGTGTGAAGTTGGGGTCTACGTATTTGAGACACTTGACTTAACCATTTTTGAGTCATTGATCAATTATCCTTGGACTAATTTCCAATCGCCATGATGAGACTAAAGTGTTGATTTATTTCTTGATGATGTCATGTTGTGACATGTTTTGACTCAACCATTTTTGGAGTCTTCGATCAGTATTACTTTGAGATACTTTTTGGTTGCTTGTTGAGAACCAATGGATATTGTGATTATGAATGATACCTTCAGTTTCCAATAGAGAACTTTTGTGGTCATGATTATTAATGGATGCTTTTATTGTGGATTATCTTTTGGTATTTTTCTAGTCGCTTGTATAGGACTGTGGTGATTTTTTGATTTATGATTCCATGAGCCTAGGGTAGGTTATCTACTTGTCGTGTCAGGAAGTGGCTTGCAATGGGGGTCGGGGCCCTAAGTGGCTACCAAGGTAACTCATTGTAAGTTATTTAATAAGTGAAAACATTTACACTAGATGGGGATTAAAATGAACCTAATAAGATAATTGTATGTTCTTGCCCATGCCTCGAGTGCTAGTACAGACTAGGATGGGAGTAGAGAGAATGCTTGGTTGTGACCTTGCATTTTGTAGTATGCCTCGTCAATATGAGAGGATACTAGTGGCCGCATAGGGATCACTAGAGGGTCGAGGTCTATTGAGAGACTGCTAGGGTAACTGATAGGGACACAACCCAAGCACAGAATGGACACAATAGGAAAGGGAAAATTTTATTAATTGTAAAAATATGCTAGTACACTTAGTGTAGAGAAACAAACTCCAAAACATGCCCTAAGGGCTTACAATAGTATAAACTAGAGATAATTTCTCCTTTTAGTACCTCCTCTCAAACTCCACTCCGAATTGCCTTTTACAATGCTAGAAATGTTCTAAAATAGATCCCGAAGGGTTAAGGATTAGGAATACATTCTAGAAAGTGCTAGTTGGCATCCACTGACCAAATAGAAGGCTCCAAAAGTTGCATTAGAAGTCGGCACAAAATTAGAAGAATTTAGAAACGGTAATCAAACTTTTGGGAGGCGTAACTTTTGAGCCGTAGCTCCGATTGATGAACCGTTTACATTTTTGAAAAGCTCTCGAAGTGCTTTATAGCCCTATGGACCAGCTTCACTCATCCCCCACTTTTTGGCCCTATTTGAGGTCATTTAATTCCCCTAACCTGAGTTTGAAGCATTCTTAGGAGGTCTCCAAAAATTGAAAAACTGTAATAACTTTCAAACCGTGGGGCCTTTTGTCCTAATTCTTTTTTTGGAATGCTCTAAATTTCAATTACAATCATCTGACCAATTTACACCCTCTAACTTACCAAAATTATGGCTCAATTACATACTCCTATTTTTTTGACATTTACACGTATCTCAAGGTGTTCAAATACTCTAACCTAGAACACTGATTGTGGAACTGTGAGAGTTGGAACCTTTATTTAACCCAAATGGGTATCTAAAAATTAAAACACATGAAACATAAACTAAGTCTAAGTACATTTTTTTTGGGTGACACAGGATTGCCCTTATACCTCTGGATGCTCCTGCATTAGACACCCAGGGTAGATTGAAAAGTGACCCTATCACTTTATGAATGGTAGAAGAAATCCCAAATGGGAAACCTTAGCTATTGATATCCAAGTTGAGTCCTCGATCAGTCGGCCTTTCCACTTGACAAAATACTCTTCATACTACCTATTTCCACACAACTATCCAGAATCTCCTCTATCTCCTCCTTCTTAGAAGTAGGAATTGGACATGGCTCTAACATCAGCTCCTCATCTGCACCATCATCATGATACTCTGTTAAGTCTGCAATGTTGAAAGTAGGAAAAATGTGAATTCCATTTGGCAACTCTACTTCATATGCATTTCCTGAGTCATGTTTCTTCAAAATTTTGCAAGGGCCAAATTTCTTCATCTTTAGCTTGTTGTAAGTACCAGCTGGAAATCTTTCTTTTTTTAAGTGTACCATGACTAGATCCCCTACTTGGAACTCCTTATGTCTTCTCCTTTGATCAGCCCTAGATTTATACTGTTGGTTCATCTTGGTAATGTGTGCCTAGACCTCCTCATGTAGATGCTTGATATGTTCAGCAAATTCTTCAACTTCAGCACTTGTCCTCTCCCCTTGCTCTATCTTCCTCAATTCTGGTGCAGTCCTTGGGCTACTTCCATATACAATTTGGAATGGTGATCTACCAGTACTCCTATTTATAGAGTTATTGTAAGAAGACTCTACTTGTGGTAGAATCAAATCCCACCCCTTGGGCTTATCCCCAACTAAACATCTCAACAAATTGCCTAGACTTCTGTTTACCACTTCTGTTTGGCTATTAGTTTGCGGGTGATGTGTGGAACTGAATTTCAAGTTTTTTCTCAACTTCTTCCACAATGTTCTCCAGAAATACCCCACAAATTTAGTATCTCTGTCAGAAAATATACTCCTTGGGAGACCATGTAGTCTTACTACCTCTCTAAAAAACAAGTCTGCAATATGGACAACATCATGAGTTTTATGGCATGGAATGAAATGTGCCATTTTGGAGAACCTATCAACCATGAAAAATATTGAGTCATTACCCCTTTGTGTCTTCGGATATCCAAGAACAAAATCCATACTTATGTCCTCCCATGGCTTTGATGGAACAGGCAATGGCTGATATAGTCTAGTATTGTGACTAAATCCCTTGGCAACTTGACAAATCTGATAACTCTGTAAAAACTTCTTCACATCCTATGAAATCTGAGGCCAAAAATAATGTTCTCTAAGAATGGCAATGGTCTTATCTCGACCAAAATGTCCTGCCATCCCTCCGCAGTGTTTCTCCTTAATCAGATTTTCCCTCATGGAACTCCTTGGAATGCATAATTGACTACCCTTGAATAACATACCATCCTGAATTAGATAGTCTAACCATTTAGTTCTATCTACAACAACAGGTTCTTTACAAGTTTTTCATGCTTTAGCAAAATCAGAATTCTCAAGGTACAGATTCTTGAGTTCAGCAAACCCAACTACTTCAACCTGCATTACTATAAGCAACAACTCTCTCCTACTTAGTGCATCTGCAACCCTATCAAATTTTCCACTTCTATGCTTCAACACAAATGTATAGCTCTGCAAGAACTCTACCCACTTTATATGCCTCTGATTCAATTTACCTTGGCTATTTAGATACTATAATGCCTGGTGATTAGTATATAAAAAAAATTCCTTTGGCAATAAATAATGCCTCCATTTCTTTAAGGCCTGAACTATTGCATAGAACTCTTGATCATAAACAAAATACTTCTTTTTCACATCATTCAATATTTCACTAAAATATGCAATAGGCTTACCTTCTTGGCTTAATACAACCCCAATAGCACTGCTACTAGCATCACAATCCACCTGGAACACCTTTCTAAAATCTGGAAGTGCCAACACAAGTTGTTCTGTCACCTTCTTCTTCAACACTTCAAAACTTCTTGCAGTTGCCGCAGTCCATTTGAACTCTTTTCTATCCCCTCTTATTGTGTCATCCAGGGGTGCACATATGCAACTAAATTTCTTAATGAACTTCCTGTAAAAACTAACCAGACCATGAAATGATCTTACCTCAGTAGAAGACGTTGGAGTAGGCCATTCCAAGATGGATTTTACCTTCTCTGGATCCATTTTGAGACCTTCAGGTGATATAACAAACCCTAAGTAGACTAACTCCCTTTTTGCAAAGATACACTTCTTCAGATTAATTAACAGTTTCTCTTCCCTCAATCTCTCAAGAACACTACAAATATGCAATAAATGTTCTTCCAAAGTCTTGCTGAAAATTAAAATATCATCCAAATAAACAATAACAAATTTTTCCAATAACTTCTTAAGTACCTCATTCATAAGCTGCATGAAGGTGCTTGAGGCATTCGTTAATCCAAAGGGCATGACTAACCACTCATAAAGACCCTCTTTGGTCTTGAAGGCTATTTTCCACTCATCTCCTTCTCGTATCCATATCTGATGATAACCACTCTTGAGATCTATCTTTGTGAAGTACTAAGCTCTACTCAAGTAGTCCATAAGATCATCCATTTTTGGCAAAAGAAACTGATACTTGATGGTTATCCTATTTATAGCTCAAGAGTTTGTACACATCCTCCACTCGCCATCCTTCTTTGGTGCCAGTACTATAAGTATTGCACATGGACTCACGCTCTCTCGAATCAAGCCCTTCCTCAATAGCTCCTGAACCTGTCTATTTAGCTCCTCAGTTTTAGTAGGAGTCATCTTGTGAGTAGCCTTGTTAGGCAAACTAGCTCCTGGGATTAAATCTATCTGATGATTGATTTGCCTTACTGGTGGCAATCCTTCTGGAACATTATCGGAGATGATATCTCCAAACTCACCTAGTAAATCTAAAACTTCAAGTGGTATTTCGTTACTACCTTCTTTATCTTTCCAAGGGATCAAAGCATAACACATATGTTGATGTTTCATGCCATCTAAAAGCTTCCTTCCATCAACACGAAAAATCATAGCATTGGGGCATACCTTTTTGCCTTCCTTTTTCATGGGCTTTAGTTTGTGGCGAACTCCATCCTTGGTCAAAGAATATGTGTTTGCATGACCATCATGTACTGCATGCCTATCAAACTGACATGGTCTTCCAAACAATAGATGGAAAACATTCGTTGGAATAATATCACAGAGAACTTCATCATGATAATTCCCAATTTTGAATTTCACTAAACATTGTTCACTTACCAGGACCTTATGATCATCTTTCACCCAAGCAATCTGATAGGGTTGGGGATGTTTCTCCCTCTTAAGCTTCAGCTTAGAGACCATCTCCTCTGATACTAAGTTATCAGTGCTACCACCATCAATAATCACATCACAACATTTATCCTCACACTTGCACCTGGTACGGAATAAACTCCTCCTTTGTCCTAGTTCAATCTCACCACTTAGTAGGACCCTTTCATTTACTAAAGTCTCTCCTCTTTTTTCATCCTCTGAATGTGATGATTGTGCATCCTTATCCACATGAGCAACCCTAGCTTGACCCTTAGCTCTCCTATCTATCCTTCCTTGTTGTTGAGGGAATTCAAAGGCATGATGCCATTCTTCATTGCAATGGAAATAGGTACCATGAAAGCCTTCTCTTCCTTGTTCACATCCTCTACCCCTTCCTCTCTGATTTCCAAAGTCTTGATCATGGAAACGGTTGAAACCCTCGTTCATCTGGTTCTTACTAGTACCCACATCTTCATTTTTCTTTTGGGTTTCATTTCGGCCTCTAGATGACCTACCACTACCCCTTCCTCCTTGACCACACCCTCTTTGTCTCCTTTCAAATCTTTTATTTAGCTTCTCTTCAACTCATAGGGCAAATTGGTATGCCTCCTCAATGCTAGTCATTCTTACCAGACTTAATTCCTCTTGGATGCTAGGTCACAACCCACTGATATAATGAGCAACCTTCTCCTTATTTTCTTCTGCATGCCTCACTCTAATCAAAAGTCGATAAAACTCCTCTATATATTCCTGGACTAATTTTCCTAGTTGCTTTAACCCATGCATCTTCTTAAACAAATCAAGCTCGTAGTCGACAGGAATGAACTACTTCTTTAGTTTGTCCACCATGCTATCCCACCTTGTGATCTTCTCCTTTCCTCTTCTATTTCTTTCCAATTGAACCTCTTGCCACCATATTTTGGCATGTCCTTTCAGTTTGGCCTTTGCAAACTTAACCCTATCTGGGTCCCTGATATCCTCATACTCAAAGTACTCTTCCAGTTCATTGATCCAGTCGATCAACTCATCTGGTTTCAAATTTCCTGAAAATACATACAGATCAATTGTAGGTCTTTTCCCAAACTTAGTAATGGCTCTAAAAAGCTACCCCTCTGCCTGATTTAGAACTTCCTCGTCAACTTCCCCTTCTAGTCCAATTTCTTCTTCTTCATTGTCATCCTCATTTTCGTCACCTGCAGTAACATTTGTTCCTCTATGGAGCTCCTCCTACAACACTTTTACCTGCTTTTGGAGGGCTCTAACCTCCTCAGGATTAATATCTTTGGCCCTTCCACCACGCTCTCTTTATGGAGGCATCTTCTTAACTCAAACCCACAACCACACAGTCCTGATGCAAACTGCCTCACAGTCGGTGCTCTATCTACAGACTCATGAAAACCAACTCTGATACCACTTGATGGGGACACAACAGGAAAGAATTTTTTTTATTAATTGTAAAAATATGCTAGTACATTTAGCATAGAGAAACAGACTCCAAAACATGCCCTAAGGGCTTACAATAGTATAAATCTAGAGATAATTTCTCCTTTTAGTACCTCCTCTCAAACTCCACTCGGAACTACCTTTTACAATGCCAAAAATGTTCTTAAATAGACCCTGGAGGGTTAAGGATTAGAAATGCATTCTATAAAGTGCTAGTTGGCATCCACCAACCAAATACAAGGCTCCAGAAGTTGCATTAGAAGTCAGCACAAAATTAGAAGAATCTAGAAATGGTAATCAAACTTTCGGGAGGCATAACTTTTGAACTATAGCTCTGATTGACAAACCGTTTACATTTTTGGAAATCTCTCAAAGTGCTCTATAGCCCTATGGACCAGCTTTTCTAATCTCCCAATTTTTGGCCCTATTTGAAGTCATTTAATGCCCCTAACCTGAGTTTGAAGCATTCTTAAGAGGTCTCCAAAAATTGAAAAACTGCAATAACTTTCAAACCGTGCGGCCTTTTGTCCTGATTCTTTTTCTGGAATGCTCTAAATTCCAATTACAATCATCTGACTAATTTACACCCTCTAAGTTAAGAAAATTATGGCTCAATTTCATACTCTTATTTTCTAGCATTTACACATATCGCAAGGTGTTCAAATACTCTAACCTAGAACACTAATAGTGGAACTATGAGAGTTGGAACCTTTATTTGACCCAAATGGGTATCCAAAAATAAAAACACATGAAACAAAAACTAAGTCTAAGTACTTTTTTTTTTGGGTGACACATGATTGCCTTTATACCTCTGGATGCTCTTGCATCAGTAACTCTAGCGTGACCCATGTGATGACACTTTCTCGCTTACATAGTAGGTTTCCTACATGTCTTTGTTGTGCCTCTGGGTGTAGATGTCAATCTGTGTGTTGGAACCTTTGAGTTACTATACTTTTAGGATTCCTGGACTTAGAGGGTACTTGTGTTATGTGATTTGTTCTCTTGTGTTATGTAATTTGATATCCTGTTTGGGACTTGAAACTATCTCCTCAGCATGGTGGGAGTGGACCATTTAGATTCCATGTGGTCGGGTGGTAGTGCTTTTCCACTCTTATCATTTGAGATCTGTTTGAGACACCGTGGCTGATGCATTCCTTGTTGGCATCTATCTTCATTCTATTCATGGATTATGATGATGGACATGTATCCTTATATTGATGATTAGCATATGATAGATGATGTTATTTACTTACAGAATCATTTTATGCTTAATTTTTGCATGTTAAATTACTTTCTGTGTATGATGTAGTATGTTTAGGGGTGACATTCCTACTATGTTAATACCGATGATCTCTTTGATGATTTGAAATTTTACACACGGAGGGATGGCTAGGACCCACAATGGTCTAATGATGCTATTTATGGTTGGGAGGAACCATGCACTTAATTAGTTATGTTGTGATATATGGATACCTTTTTATGATGGATGTTTATATCTTTTATGATGATGTATCATGTATGACATGTGATTACATTTACTTTATTGCATCATGGACTAGGATAAGGATGATGATGTACTTTATTTCACATATGTATATTCTTTTAAGCCTTTCATACCCTGTGACATGTATAGTGGATGATTGAGCAAACTAAAATGTAAACTACAAAAAGGACACTTGTATATTGTTTAAGAATGTTGGATGTATCATTATTATTTCATGGGGATGTGAGGTTAGATGAAATCATTAATAGTTAATTTAGATGTGATTCAACGTTAAGGGATCCTTAAGAATGTAATCAGTTATGTATGTACGTTCATGTTTACTTTCAGTTGGATATTGCTTTTGCTACTATGTTATGAATGGTGTTACTTTCATGATTTTAAAAAAAAAATGCTATCTAACTTAGTGAAATTTTAGGTTAATTCTTTGGAACCCTTGGTGGGGCATTACATTTGGTATCAGAGCCTGAGTTTCAACATTGGAAACTTTGGGTACATTGGAATGCCACTAGTGTTAACTAGGTGAACAAAACAAAAATTTTGAACTATCATGTGTATCTCTTTCAAACTGAAACTTGAAACTAGGTGAGTTGAAACATGACTTAAACTATTACTTGCATATTTTTCATATTTCAGCACTTAGGTTTCAAACTTAAAATTATACTAAAACTTAAACATGGGCAAAACTGAAAATTGAAACTTATTCTATTTTCAAAACATGTATCTTTCATCTATGCTTTAAGGTAGTATACCTTTGATCTTCTTTGCAAGCATTATGTTGCTCTTGGTTAGAGTGTTTAGGAAATCTATTTTAGTAGTTTGTGAAGAACGAATGTTGGATCAATGTGGTTTTTGGTTTACTATTAAACCAGAATCATATTGCTCTAAGTGTTTTGTAGTGTACTTAGTGGAATCATATCCTTCTACAGGGGGAAAGGATTCAATGGGACCCTCACAGTGAGATTCTTCAGTATTATCATTCATGTAGGCTTCCAAGAGTAAGCCTAATTCTAGGGGGGGTGGATGTAGTGCCTGCCCCTAGTTCACATTTTTGCTATTGTGGCTGAACTCTTTTAGGATAGTTTTATGTTGATGATTATTAGTGACATTATTTTTAGATTATCAAATATTGTTTCAGATTCAGTTGATATATGATGAGATTACTTGGTACTTTATATTTCATGTATGTATGATGATTATTATAGTGTTTTCAGTTATTAATGATGATTAGTAAGATGATTTATTATCATATGTGTTTTCTTATGGATACTTACCCCATACTTGCATGTGTATGGTGTGCGTGTTTGTTTTCTTTTTGTAGGGCATTTCTGATGTGGTTAAGGAAGGGAGTCGTAGTCACCTGTTAGTCGGGATATACACGATGCACCACTTCCTTCCATTGCCTATTTAGCTTAGTATATGTTGTGCTTGTACATGCATGGATTTTATGCAGGTTGCAGGTACTTGGTATCGACTTCCCTGAATTTCTAGGATGAGCGTACCCTATTGCATTATCTCAATGGTAAGAGAGGGGAGATAAATTCTCAAGTCCAAATCCCAACCCTTTAAGCCATTTTTCGTAATTGAAAATTAGGACAAGTATCTGAGTCAGGTACCATTCAAATATGTCGAATAACATAATTCATGATATTAATCGTTCTGGTTTGATTTTGTATGTGTTTTGCTATGATGGGTTTTCGTATTTTACTTTATGAGTCTTTAGTGTATTTTCTATTAATTAAGCCTAATTGAAAGATTTAATTAATGGTTTGATTTAATGGAAAATTAATATGATATTTATTTTATTTAATTAATTAGGAAATTAATTAAATAAAATAATGAAATTTGAAGATAAAAGTTATAAGTTTAAATTTAGAATGTGATAATATTTATTAATTTAATAATAATATATTTAGAGCTCATTTTTATTTTATCAATTAAGTTTCAAAAATAAATTTAAAAGTGGAAAAGATATTAAAATTAGTAAAAGATTCTAGATCACGTGATGTGTGCATGTGATTAAAATATATTAAGATAAAACAAGTGGATTTAATAAAGTGAGTGCATGAGATTTAAAATTAATAAATTAATTTTAAAAGGAGTCAAGTGAATATTAAATAAATAAATTTAATTAAATAAATTAATGTGCATTATTTGAATATTTATAAGAGTATGTGAGCTCTTTGAGTTGTCATGTTGACAACACAAGAGTTTGCACTCTAATTATGCACGTGTTGTCTACACTTAGGAGTTAGCACATTATTTGAGCACATGGTGTCTATAACATTCTAGACACCTCATCATGTTTATCTTCTTATCGTGGAAGTTATGTGCTTAGTTGTCATGCTTATCTCCTAGTTCTTTCTAGACACATTCTAGATGCATCTTAGAGGCCTTTATATAGAGACTCTCCTAGTGTGTTTGGACAAGCTTACATGCATTTGAGAAGCTCATATGCTTCTACATGCTCATATGCTTCTACAAGAACTTCTAGTCACTTGGGGGTTTCAGTTGGTTTGATTCTTGGAGGAATGGCAAATGTTGGAGAAGGAAGGGATTTTTCTATGGACTTCTGAGGCATAGCAAATTAGCATCAGTATCCAGGTGCACTCATGATTTTATGCATATTCCATTTGCATGCTTTCTCTTCCTATCTTCATCGTATCTGTTATATGTGTCTAAATATACTCCATGAATGAATCTTCAATTTTGAAATTAGAATCTAGATATGTATGTTAATTTTTATTTGGTTGCAAAGAAAACATTAGGAAACCCTAGTTTTATTTATGAATGAAATTCATCACACACTGCCTTGTCACTATCCCTTACATAGACCCAAACTGAAACATTCATAACTTTTTACTTGGAAAAAATTTATTTGATTGCTCTAGTCAGAATTGGTGCAACTTGGCCCTCTCTAGCATATTTAAACTTTGGCCAAATCCAACGGTTCATTAGGGAGATATGGTCCCCGTACTGGGACTGTTTTATTCAATGACAGTCATTCCTCCATTTTTCATCACCAGGAGTTCTTTGTGCTTAAACTTCACAAAAATAATCTATCAAAGCATAGAATGAATTAAAAACTAAACCAACATAGATCTAAGACATTTATACTCAAGATTTTATTCAAATGAAGAATCTTATACACTTGAAATGTACTTGAAAACAAAAACTAAAATGTAATATTTGGCTTAACCATGTGATTGTGAAAGAAAACTAAAATATGTGTTGTATTTTGTTCTATATGCATATATGTGTTTTGGAGTTTTGGGGTTTGTCCTAGCTTTGACCAGTCTTAGCTTGTTACTAGAGGCTTGGGGGTTATGTGAATGTGATGGCATGTTGATGTTATTTGATCTCGATCTTTCTAAACCCAAGCATGGTAATGTGATGGCATGCTCTATGAGATTTTTACTGATTGTTATTGCTTTCCAATCTTCTTGTGTGAAGCTATGTATTTGAGACACTTGACTTAACCATTTTTGAGTCATCGATTAGTTATCCTTCGACTACTTTTCAATCTCCATGATGGGATTGAAGTGTTGATTTATTTTTTGATGATGTCATGTTTTGACATGTTTTGACTCGACCATTTTTGGAGTCTTCGATCAGTATTACTTTGAGATACTTTTTGGTTTCTTGTTGAGAAGCAATGGATATTGTGATTATCAGTGATACCTTTAGTTACTAATAAAAAATTGTTGTGGTCATGATTATTAATGGATGCTTTTTAGTTGCTCATGGAGATTTGATGCTTTTATTGTAGATTATCTTTTGGTATTTTTCTAGTCACTTGTATAGGACTGTGGTGATTTTGTGATTTATGATTCCGTGAGCCTAAGGTAGGTTATCTACTTGTAGTGTCAAAAAGTGGCTTGCAATGGGGGTCAGGGCCCTAAGTGGCTACCAGGGTAACTCATTGTAAGTTATTTAATAAGTGAAAATATTTACACTAAATGGGGATTAAAATGAACCTAATAAGATAATTGTATGTTCTCGCCTATGCCTCGAGTGCTAGTATAGAATAGGATGGGAGTAGAGAGAACACTTGGTTGCAACCTTGCATTCCGTAGTATGCCTTGTTAGTATGAGAGGATACTAGTGGCCGCATAGGGATCACTAGGGGGATGAGGTCTATTGAGAGTCTGCTAGGGTAACTCTAGTGTGATCCGTGTGATGACACTTTCTCGCTTACATAGTAGGTTTCCTACATGTCTTTGTTGTGCCTCTAGGTGTAGATGTCAATCTGTGTGTTGGAACCTTTGAGTTAGTATACTTTTAGGATTCCTGGACTTAGAGGGTACTTTTGTTATGTGATTTTTTCTCTTGTGTTATGTGATTTGATATCCTATTTGGGACTTGAGACTATATCCTCAGCATGGTGGGAGTGGACCATTTAGGTTCCATGTGGTCAGGTGGTAGTGCTTTTCCACTCTTATCATTTGAGATTTGTTTGAGACACCGTGGCTGATGCATTCCTTGTTGGCATCTATCTTCATTCTATTCATGGATTATGATGATGGACATGTATCCTTGTATTGATGATTAGCATATGATAGATGATGTTATTTACTTACAGAATCATTTTATGCTTAATTTTTGCATGCTAAATTACTTTCTGCGTATGATGTAGTATGTTTAGGGGTGACATTCCTACTATGTTAATATCGATGATCTCTTTGGTGATTTGGAATGTTACACACGGAGGGATGGCTAGGACCCATGATGGTCTAATGATGCTATTTATGGTTGGGAGGAACTGTGCACTTAATTAGTTATGTTGTGATATATGGATACCTTTTTATGATGGATATTTATATCTTTTATGATGATGTATCATGTATGACATGTGATTAAATTTACTTTATTGCATCATGGACTAGGATAAGGATGATGATGTACTTTATTTCACATATGTATATTCTTTTAAGCCTTTCATACCCTGTGACATGTATAGTGGATGATTGAGCAAACTAAAATGTAAACTACAAAAAGGACACTTGTATATTGTTTAAGTACGTTGGATGTATCATTACTATTTCATGGGGATGTGAGGTTAGATGAAATCATTAATAGTTAATTTAGATGTGATTCAACGTTAAGGGATCCTTAAGAATGTAATCATTTATGTATGTATGTTCATGTTTACTTTTGGTTGGATATTGCTTTCACTACTATGTTATGAATGGTGTTACTTTCATGATTTAAAAAAAAAATGCTACCTAACTTAGTGAAATTTTAGGTTAATTCTTTGGATCCCTTGGCAAGGCATTACAAAGCTTCCAACCTAGATTATTGGTGAATTGATTAATATATAACATGGAAATATAATCAAATGTTGAAGACATGATACATCAGTAATCTTTTAAGGTTGTCAATGTCACTTGGGCTTCAAACCCTTTTGATATGCTAGCAATAGGTAGAGGAAGGGGGTGAGGTCAACTAGATTTGCTATCCCTTTGTCATAAGAAAAGCATAAATACTCAAAGAAAATTCAAGTTAGGGTAGAGGATACTATAGAAACAAATCACAATATTTAATAATATTACCAAATCAACTATTGATCGTTAGTCCCAATTCTTCCATGACCCATCAGCTAAGGTGGTAAAAGTACATGCGCATTAAGATCCAACCCACAATCAACGTCTTCCATGAAAGCAAAGGTAGCATCAAAGGAAGCTGTAGATTTGATCATCACATGAAACAACATCTGGCAAAACCCTTGTGAAAATTATACAGCTTAAAATTTTTCCAAAATAGTATAGAATCTACATAGCCCTTGCCATACAAGCAATATATAATATATGTATGACCATAATTAAAAGAAAGAAATTGGGTGTCAAATTGAATCAATAATACACCCTTACAAATATTTCCTTCAAAAATTTATACCCCTTAAATCTTCAACATGCTACATTCATTCAAAACTGATTTCTTGCTCCCCTTACATCTCTAGTTACAAAACTTAAAGAAATAAAGCTTATCTCTTGAATATTGTTATAATATTTGAAGTCAATAGATATTTGATCTATCATATTCCATGATTTCACAAGTAATTATGAATTGACCTATTCTTTAGGATTTTTTTTTAACAACTTGAACAAAGACATTCAAATACTTAACTATATGCAAATATAGCACTAACCTACCAATGCCAAACATCCAAACCACAAGCTTGTAATAGAAACAATCAAAGATTGGAAGATTAAGTCACAAACCTGTTTTAGGCACTTTAACCATTCATTCTCTATTTTCTAGAGTCATTCATGTTTTTAAATCAAGTTGTACAAGGAGGCTCCTATCAAGTTAATCCAAAAACCATGAGGGCAGAACATCTTATGGTAATCCATTCCATGAAATTTTGAATTGAAGATATCAATATATCAATATGAACCAAGATATCAATATGCTTGTAGTTCAAAGACTTACTTTCCCTTTTACTAATATTTGTGATGTTTCCTCGTAAATTTTTGCCACTGTCATTTATTGGACACGTGGTGGGGTCATGGATATTCCATCTATTATATCCTCTGCAACAAAAATATGCAATCTCAGATAGTAGACTTCAATCTGATTGCTAGTCATTCTAGTAGAGTCTCGAATATTGTCACTATAACAAATGTCATTTCTTGATCACACTAAAAACCCGTGTGTGTGTGAAACCCTTGTGAAAACATTGAAAACCCATGCATATGAAACACAAAGTGAAAGTGAGGAATGCTTTTTTATAATATGTATAAGCCTCATCTTGGTCAAAATTTTGACCAACATGGGGCTTATACATAAAAAAAAAAGAAATTTTTTGCTTAACCTTCTGACCAACTTGAACTTATTTAGTTAATGGTCAAAAATTTTGGTAGAAAAATGAGGTTAAATGTAGTAATGTAGAAACAAAACAAGATTGGTTTCCAAAGGCTATTTTCAAGAAGAAGGTATTGATTATGGTGAATTTTTTTCTCTTGTTGCAAGATTAGAAGGCTTTAGAACTCTTCTTATACAACAAACAAAGGATTTAAAGTGTATCAAATGGACGTTAAGTCTACATTCTTGAATGGAATTCTTGATGAGGAAGTCTACATTGAACAACTAAAAGATTTTTAGATCCTAGTAAAAGAGACATGGTTTTCAAGTTACACAAAGCATTATATGGTCTCAAGCAAGCTCCCAGAGCTTGGTATGATAGACTTCATAATTACTTGATATAGATTGGCATTCAAAGAACAAATGATAACAATAGTATGTATATCAAAGAAGGACTAGACAAGAAGATTGTGTTGGCAAAAAAAAAATTTTGATGATACTTTTTTCAAAGGAAATGATGAATTTTGCAAAGCATTTTAAGAAGAAATGAGTAAATAATTTGAAATTTCCATGTTTGGTGAGATAAAATTATTCGCTGGGTTGTAGATACAATAGAGAAAAAATGGTATCTACATCACTCAATCTAAGTATATCAAGGAGATACTAAAGAATTTTGGAATGGAAGATTCAAGACTAGTGGGAACCCCTATGTTTATCAGACATAAGCTTTCCAAGAATGATGATTCTAAAGAAGTAGACCAAACCACATACAGATCAATGATTGGAAAATTGTAGTCTATAGTGCATACAAGGCTTGATATTGCATTAGCAGTTGGTATGGTGGAAAGATTCTCAAAAAATCCCAGAGAAAATCACATGATGGAAATCAAGAGAATCATGAGATATCTAAAGACTATGGCTTATGGTACAAACTTGGAGGCAATCTAGACTTGAAGGTGTTTACTGATGCTGATTGGGAAGGAAGTCTTGATGACAGAAAAAGCATTAGTGGTGGAGCATTATTTCTTGGCAAAAAACTAATGTTTTGAACAGGCAAGAAACAAAATTGCATCTCTCAATCCCCAACAGAGGTAGAATATGTGGCAGCACTAGTGAATTATTTTAACATTGTTTGGTTCAAACAATTGTTGGAAGGAATGAAGATAGAGATCAAAGATCCAATAGTCATATACTATGATAACACTAGTGCAATCAATATATCAAAGAATCCAATGATTCATACCAAAACAAAGCATATTGCTATAAAATATCACTTCTTAAGAGAATTGGTGCAGGATAAAGAAGTTAGATTGGAATATGTAAATACAAAAGAACATATTGTACACATATTCACCAAGCCATTACTTAAGGATGTATTTCTATATCTAAGAGGTAAGTTAGGGGTGATTCTCCTATTTGAAGCTTATTAAATAAAGTTTAGTGATGCATCAACTAGAACCTATTGAAGATCAATTAGTTGGTGTAGTATTGACAAAGGCATATTGCAAATGAATCAGTACATAAGGTACATTGATATTAATAGAATTGTTGTCTTTGGCATGTGTTGTCAAAGAGGGATACATTTATTATCATATCTCAAAAGAAATTTTTAATTACAAGTAGAAGTTTGTTGTAAGAGAGAGAAGCATGCTATCATAGATATGTCTAAGAGGGAGAATAAACTTGGCATAAGTTTCCTAATAGAGGGAGAAACCAAAGGTAGAAAGAGTTCATACTGACAAAGAAAGTTTTCATAGATGTAAATTAGAATGAAAATGAGGATATGTTTCTTACTTTATTCTTGTTCCAAAATTTCATTATGTTATGACATTTTGTGTTGCCATCAATGCCAAAGAGGGAGATTGTTGGATACAATTGATTAATTGCATATTGTCCTTGATGTTACACAAATGTCATATCATTATCAGATAGTGCATGCCAATCTCACTCAGGCAGTGAAGATAGTTTTTCATGTCTATCAACAATTCTTGTGTTTGCCTAGTTCAGAAGGCAGTATCTACCGAGTTCACTCAGTTATCAAAGGAAATTTTATAGAAGATGAGTGTTAACCAAGCTCACTCAGTTAATGAAGGAAATGTTGCATGGAACTAGTGCTAACTGAGCTCACTTGGTTACCAAAGGATCTTCATGAATATGTATTGTTAACTGAGTTCACTTGGTTAACACAAGAAAATTATTTCTGAGTTAGTGTTTACTAAGCTGGGTCGGCTAATGAAGGATTTTCTTATTTTGGCATATTGAGTTTAATTGATTTGTCTATTAGTTCTAGTGAACTAAGGAGATGAATATTAATTATTCTAAGTGTGTAAGAAAAGTGAATGCATGGAAGATTTTGAAGATCTAATGATGCAATAAGGAAGCAAGTCAAAAGGATAAACATAATATCCTTATGAAGCTAAAAATATATATTTCATCAGTAAGGATCAAGTACAAGCTAGAACAGAGATCTATAATAAAAATTTTAGTTGCATCAGAAATCAGATCATCTCATTGTTACTCTGTAACCATTGTAGTAGTGATCTAAATCTCTTAACAAAATTGGCTTAACAACTATTTGTAAAACCTCTAACAAGGCAGCAGTTCTATTGATTTTTTTAAAGAACTCTAACAAGGCCACTCCTAATAGGGTGATTAAATCCTCTAATAAGGTCACACCTAACATTGTGTCTTGTAACCTTTAACAGGGTTGGCTCCTAATAGGGCTCACTTCAGAAGAGTGAAAATAGTAACTAGTTGTAATCAGTGGTTTTTCCCAAATTGGGTTTCCACGTTAAATCCTAATGTCAACTATGATCATGCTATTTTCTTTTATGTGCTTGCATCTAAGTTAAGATAATGGTAATCATAGATAACATCTAATATTTTCATGTTAAGTATTTACTGAGCATATTCAGTATTTACCAAGTTACAATATTTTTTGTGTGTTTGTCGAGCATTATTAATATTTAGTTTTCAGAGTTTATTTTGTACTGACATCTAAGGGATCTAGGATTTATTTTAGTGGTATAAGATTCAACCCTCCCCTCTCAGTAACTCCTCTTATATTTTTGACAAGATATACATACAATACTTGTTGTCTTCTGTACTTCACACTTGTTTCGATCATACATCATAATTCACATTACATAAGGCTTGCATATCTTTCAAATCATTCACACAATAATTTGAATCTTGCTTCATATCTCTCAATTACTGCAAAATATAAGATTTCTACTTATACCTTGTACATTTACAAAACTCTACTTAGTCGGCCTTCATGTGTTCACATATTTGACATAATAAAGTCCACGTAGTTGACTCATCATAACTTAGTAATTATTTCATAACGAAAATAATTCCTAAGGCCGTACAATCAAATTCTCTGATATACTTTATTTTGCATTGATAAATACCCGCACTGGTATTTTAATCATAACTTGCATCATACTATTTGTACATATCTATGCACTGGCACACATCATCATGATACTATCATGAGGTTGTCCTTAATTGTGCATGGGGTAACTCTCAATGAGTGGACCATACACTTAACATCTATTTATTGTGTTGCTGTAAATTGTCTAACACTTAGACAATTTTCTAACTCTAAATGCATAAATAAAATGTTGAATGTATGTTGCCATAAATGACAACCATCAAGACATCTATCTAACCATATTGTCGAAAAAAATGGCATGTAAAAGGTCCAGTTCTGATAAATTTTACATATAATGACATATAAAATGTCCACTTCTAATGACATTAAGTGATTTTAATAAGCACATGTCAATTTAAATTCATTAAAATATTATTTTAGTGGGACATAAATTATATTTATATATCGTATTAATAATATAACATGTAAATATCATTTAAAAAGTAATATTTACTAGAACATTTGATTTAAATGCTACAAATTAAATTGAACTATATAGTTAATAGAGTCACTTAAGTGAAAAATAAAAAAGTAAACTCAACTCAAAAATATAACATAGAGTGCACTATAGTTACTTTAAGTGAAAATTTAAATGATAAGGTAACTTAAAAACATAACATAAAATAAATTTAAGTTATATTTTGTGATGTCATCATCAAGTTCAAGGCACTGAAGAATAATTTTAAAGATTGTTATTTTTGTTTTTATTTATGTTTGTAGGTCTAAGAGGATGCATTGCATGAAAACATGTAATTACATGTAATGCGAGTTACATGTGCATGAAAAGATGTAATGCGAGTTGCATGTAACCCTATAATTTCTCTTCTAGTTAGACTAGGTCAATGTTGGTTGATTTACTCTCATTTTTTCCTCCATTTTTTTCTCAACTCCTTTGCCTATATAAAAATGGCATGTAAAAGGTCCACTTCTAACCATATTGTCGAAAAAATGGCATGTAAAAGGTCCAGTTCTGATAAATTTTACATATAATGACATATAAAATGTCCACTTCTAATGACATTAAGTGATTTTAATAAGCACATGTCAATTTAAATTCATTAAAATATTATTTTAGTGGGACATAAATTATATTTATATATCATATTAATAATATAACATGTAAATATCATTTAAAAAGTAATATTTACTAGAAAATTTGATTTAAATGCTACAAATTAAATTGAACTATATAGTTAATAGAGTCACTTAAGTGAAAAATAAAAAAGTAAACTCAACTCAAAAATATAACATAGAGTGCACTATAGTTACTTTAAGTGAAAATTTAAATGATAAGGTAACTTAAAAAGATAACATAAAATAAATTTAAGTTATATTTTTGTGATGTCATCATCAAGTTCAAGGCACTGAAGAATAATTTTAAAGATTGTTATTTTTGTTTTTATTTATGTTTGTAGGTCTAAGAGGATGCATTGCATGAAAACATGTAATTACATGTAATGCAAGTTACATGTGCATGAAAAGATGTAATGCGAGTTGCACGTAACCCTATAATTTCTCTTCTAATTAGACTAGGTCAATGTTGGTTGATTTGCTCTCATTTTTTCCTCCATTTTTTTCTCAACTCCTTTGCCTATATAAAGGAGTGCCCCCCTTATTTTAAAATCATCTTTTATCATATATTGTATGGAAGAGAGCTCTGAAGAAATTGTGCCAACATAAATTTGTTTGTGCAGGACTATTTTGAGAGAAAAGTGAATACAAAGGACCAATTTAGACTTAACTTTGTTTGAGTAAGATTGTTACTTGTGTGAATTAGAAGCTTTGTCTGTAATTAACATACATTATCTTTGATTCATGTTATCTTGTGCTCATGATAATTGAATATAAAAGAGTTAAGAAGAAATTGGAGTTGGAGCTTTGACTAGGAGCAATTGTGGAAATTTATAGGTAGAAGTTTTGTTTGTAACTTATGCTTCTTTCTTACTTCACAAAATAGTTAAGCTTTCTTTACTTTTATGAGTCTTTGTGCCCTAATAGTAAAGCTTTTTTCATATAAAAGTATGCTCAAACTTAGAGCCAAATTGGTACACTTTTAGCTAGCCTTAGAGTTTGTGTTGGTTTATTAGTATCATCATTTTAAGCTTTAGATAGAAGTGTAGTTAGAGATCTCACCCTGCTTATTACTCACTCCACAAGTATGTGGATTCTTTCTTTAAAGTTAAGAAGAAAGAATATTGGTAACACCCCTTTTACAAAATCTCTCAACTTCTTTCTTACCTTGAGTTGATCCAAGAACTGGTGAGAAGGGGGAGTCTTCCCTTTAAGGTCAGAGAGACTTTGTCTCACACATTGTGGTTGGTCATCCTATTTTGTGACTAGATTTTTACCCAAAACTATCGGCCACAAACTATCCATCCAACATTTTTTGGCAACTCTATTAGGGACTACGAATGCATTTAGAAGACTATTTCTTTTGTTTGAAATTTAGTTCCTTGTTCTAATTGGCATTATAGGTTATCGCACTGGCAAGTTTTGAGCAAGTGTATTCCTAGAGAAAGAAGATTGATAGGTGATTAAGTTATACTTGATCATTTTGGACACAACAAGATCATTTTGATTTGCTTACCAAAATTCCTTATCTCTCTTGTACTACCAACTACCCTCGTTCTAGAAGGAGGATTGTTATACCTAGTGAAGATCCCCAATTTTTCCTCAAACCCTTTGTATCTATGACACATTTACATCTTGCTACTACTCATCCTCTAGTCATCACTATGGTTTCTTGTCCATGGGGAGAAACTTTTGGGATATTAAATCTTGTAGCATCGTTTCATGCATCACCTCAAAGTTCTTGTAAGAATTTTCCCAAAGTCTATCGAGATGATAAGAAATATCTAGGTGAACACATTAAAGCCTTATATAGTGTTGTAGGAATTTTTGATGTTGAACATGAAGACATATCTATAAGGCCCTTTATTGAGACTTTACAAGGTATAGCAACTGATTGGTTCTATAATTTGGAACCCAATTCCATCACATATTGGGCATCTCGGCATGCTAAGTTTCTTGAAAGGTTCAAGCTCATCGAAGATAAGCATGCTCTCCTAGCACAACTCACTCAAAGAAGGAAGAAAATGATGGAATATGGGAGTTTATCATTAAGCTCAATAAATTAGCTAATAGAATTCCTACTTCTTCTCAGCTAACTACCATGAATTTGAAGTGTTTCTTCATCAATACTCAACTTGCCAAAGTCAACTTTTTTGTTAAGAAGGGTTGCTCCTACAACGTTGGCTCTCACATAATCTTTGGTAGCTGAGATTGAAGATAATTTAATACTTGCGGGGAAGATTTTTAAGATGCTAACTAATTTAAGAATAATTCCTTCTCAAAATCTTCTTCATTGAGTACATCTTATTCACTAGTTTAGAAGCTAGCATAGTGGATACTATTGGCATTAGTCCTGATTGTATCTCCATCATGACTAAACAAGATTCAGTTTGCATAGTTGAATGCATAGGAGCATGATGAGAGGACTCCATCATGAAAATCTCAAAACTCATTAAAGATGTATCAAGTTGGAAAACTTGACCATTTTAAGAGTTGGAAAATCCTCAAACATGCTTCCCAAATGCTCATATTGTTCATTTTCTAAGATAAGAGGAGTGCTAAAAGAAATAGGAAGAGTCATTGTATTGACTTCTAAAACTAGAATAGAAGGTGTGAAAACAATAGAGAATGAATCCACGTAATCATCTAATTCATCTAGAAAAGGTGCTTCATGCAAGGATGGTGCATAAATTTGCACAAGCTTTGGGGGAGATATGATCACAAATCCCCGTTCTTCTTCCTCATCTTCTTCATTTAATTGTGTGTCCAATTCCTCATCTGATTCTTCCTTTGATTCTCGAACTAATTTAGAGATTTGGGATGACTTAGATCCCTTTCTTCCCTGTAAATTAAATCTGAGGGAACTCTTCACATTAGAAGAGGAAGCACCATATTTTCTTGTAATCTCAAACTATGACTTCATTCTAGGAGGGCCAAAGCTTCCAAAATCTAAACCCAACTTAGGATTAACTCTTTTTAGGCATTTAATTATCAACCACTTGTTGGTGTTTGCTAAAATGGATTGAAATCTATCCAAGATAGATGTTCCTTCTTTCTGTTGCCACTAAAAAGGAAAAGAGCACCTTTTATGAAAATCGGCCTAATGAAATTCTGGTTCAAGGATGTTGTTGTCATCTTTGACTTGAAAATTTGAAGGAATCTTTAACATGTTAAGATCTATTATCCATTACAAAGTTCATCTATAGTAGTCCATCTTCATTATATCCAGCTTTGTTCCTCATATCAATCCAGACATCCTCGATGCAATGAACATGTGTGAAAGCCCTCTTGATTTGTGAATTCATTTCTTGATAATCAAAGTTGAATTAGGATTTGAACTTCTTCAAGGTGATCAATTACAATTATGCTTCCATATTCTTTGCTTTGTGCATAGAATTGATTGAATAGTTACCAATTTCCAAGGGTAAGAAGTGATACCAAAACTAGACCTATGCAAAGTATGCTAATGAGATTGCACTTCCATGAGTTGTCTAGCTAACTCCATTAGGATGATTATATCAGTAGTATACCTAGGTAAGGTATATAAATCATCTTTAAAGTACCCAACTCTCAAGTATGTAAAAGTTGGAAATTGAATGAAGATACAACCATGTTGACTTACCTTTTCTCAGGCTGCATTAGATACCCTCTTGATGGATAATTTTCTATCAAATAAGCACCAAAAATTATCGAAGAAAGCATCTTGGATTCTTCTATAATGGAACTTACTATTAGTCAGAGTGATCTAGTAATAAAAATTCCATACTAGAATCTGAAGACAAAATCCTTTAGTTGAGAGATCAAAGAAAGATCCCATGGCAGAAGGAACATAGACAAGGTAGGAGTTCATATAAAAATGTGCAGAGGTCCCTATGTTGAGAAATTGTTGGGAGAGTACAGTGCTAATCAGCTCTCCCAAAAATATGTGTTCTCTATTTTCCTTCATTTGGAAGATGAATTTGTACATCCATGGCTCGAAATCAGTGCATCCTTAAGGAGCTCCTTGAGGACATTTTCATACTTGCATCTTGTCTTTGGAATCTTCCATTACATGGTTTACTAGCAAGGGCTACATTTCTAAAGCTCAACTGAGAGCCTATTTCATGTTATTTTATGCAAGGATGCACTCCATGGATAGGGAGCTCTAAGCCAGCATCTAAGCATTCCAATCTCATGGAATACCTTAGATAGAAGGGTTTAGAGTGTTACAAAAATATAGTGTACATTTTTGGCACCCACCGTGGGGCTGAAATATAAGTTTTTCTCAGTCTATGTCAGCATACTATGACCTTCATTCAAGCTGAAATGGCCACCTTGATCTCTTGACTACACTCTTTGATTAGGATAGTTGTTCACTTGTCCTTACTTATCTATCAATTTTCTTATTGCTCTTGACTTGAGTCACTAGTGTTGTAAGATGCTTGGAAACTTTTCTTGACAAGTCATCACTCATTGCTACCTTTACTTGATAAGTGAATACTCTACCTTTCTAGTTTTGACATCAAGATACCTTGTGTCACCCTATTACCTCCTTTCATCCCTTGTCACAATTGATATTTTATCTACCACTATGGGCTTCCAGTATTTTGACACTAGACTAAAAATACATCTCGATGATCCTGAGTTGCTTGTTGTTGCTAAGAAGTTTCAATATCTATATACTCAACACAACAAAATAGAAGGGACCAATAATCTTGCTTATGCTAGTCTCTCTAGGGACCTAATGAGCACATACTCTTTGTATGAGAAAATTCTAGAGGAGAGAAGGGAATTCTCTCATGAATCCTTCTTAAGGCCTTTGCATGTGCATACACCCTCTTCTCCTACATCATCTTCTTCTATGTCTACATGCTTTACTCCAAAACATCAATTGTGTTCATCTACTAGATATAAAGACCTCTTTAGAGAGAAAGAAAATGATGTCCCCTTTGAGACTATTCCAAACTTTCATGACAAGCCATTCTTTAACCAAGACAATGGTGAAGACATAGATGCATGCTATTCACTTGAGAAACAACAAAATGATTCTAGACATACTCTTGAGAGGAATTTTACTCCCTTGGAAGATTCTTATTATAACATCTTGCAAATAATCCTTACTAATGAGCTCCTCATGCTGCCTAAGTCTAGCTCATATGGAAACCCATTCTTGGATATCTATTGTGCTTATCATCAAAATAATAAGCATAGTACTTTAGATTGTATTGAGTTGAAACATAGAGTCCAAGATCTTATTGATGATGGGATTGTTGATATTTCTAATGACTCGTGTGATGATGATACTTCTCTTAAGTAAGATCATATTGATGAACCTATGTATAGTAGTGGTTTTTGTTGATACCTCCACTTCTTCCAACATTAATTTGTCTCCTAAAGCTTCAAAGCTTCCCAACATTCTTCCATCAAACAAAGAAACTAATGCTTTCCACACTAGCTATTCCAATCCTCAAGGGTTACCTCTGAAAGAGAACCAAGCTAATCTACACTTGGATGCAAACATTTTCAATGCTACTAAAGCTAAAAATGCTCAACCTTCATGTGATTCTATACTTTCTTCTCCTACTTATGCTAATTCTCTACTCTCTCTCTGCATTCCTCCTTGTCATTAGAAGTGACTACATGTCAAGACGACTCTCCAAAGGATAAAGATCAAGAATAACCACTTGCTCATATCCTCCAAAATGTCATCCTTCCACCTCCTAAGAATGAAAATGACACTATATTTGAGCTTACTGAAAATTATGATAAAATTTCCATGCGTATGCTATCTAAAGACACTTGTCAAGATCAAAGTCTTCCCTCTTGTTCCACTTCTCAAAATCCACTTCAAACATATGCTCAATCTTTAAATGCTCCTACTCAAGATGTTGCTCCTTACAAAGATACTTGTAAGTCTATTGATGTCTTTGACCACTTTGCTCACTCTAAAGATGTTGGTATCCCTTTCCACTATCCATTTGCATCTCTTAAGTCTATATATTGGGACCATATGTTCCGCCGTCTCCTACTTTCACTCCTAGCTCATCCCCTATCTCTCCTATCACACCTCAAGATCATCAAAGACACTCATCCTTGATGACTTTTCACCCATTTATCCATCTAAACCAGCCATATCCTCCTTCTTCCACAAGTCCCAAGTCTTTTGGAAATAACTTGAATGTTCAATATAAGAAAAAGAAGAAATACAAGAATCCATCTAAACAAGATCACCATGTGTCCTCTAATTGACATAGAGGCATAAAGTCAAAAGATATATCTAACAAGAAAATTGCAAAACAAGTGTGGGTTCCAAAATCTATCATTGAAGATATTCTCTCTAAATTATCAAAAAGAAATGAAAAGCCTATAGCTATATGGATTCCAAAGTCTCTCTTGAAAGAGTCTAATGTTGAGAAACAAGTGAAGTTGACATTCAAGCTTCCAAAGACTTCCACTTCATCTTCTTCCAAAGGCATTCTTCCATTCCATGTGCCTAAATTGCAACCTCTTCTATCCATTCACCATATTCCTTCACGTATTCCTTCATTTACATTTCCTCCATCCTCTCACCACCCTTCAAGGTGTGTGTTGATGTTGATCCTACCTTCCTTTTTGTCTACATTTTCACAACCCTTCCATTCACTATCCTTCTACCTTCTATCCTTTTTCCTCATTTTCTTATTCCTCCTATCTTCCAACCTCATTTGCTTTGCATAAAACCTTATCCTCCATTTTTCTCTCCCATCTTCCTTTCCCTATTAACATCTTTGAGCATATCATTTTGAATCCTTGGCATATCATGGTTTATCCTTTCAAGGAGCATTATCTAAAAAACTTGCCTTCTTTCTAAAAAATTCAAAAAAAAAAAAAGAGAGAAAAATGTGCCTTGGTGAAAACTACTTCTCTTGGCACCTTGGTAGCAAAAGTAAAGAGAAATAAAATTCATCCTATGGTGAAAACTACTTCTTGTGGCACCTTGGATAAGTTCCATGATTAAAACCTAGTAAATAGGCATCATGCGTAATTCTTCCATCATCCATCTATCCCCTTTTCTCTCTTTGATCTTGGCAATGTTGAGCTATCTTTGCATATTGGCTATCTTATCCATGAGATTCTCTATTTTGCTTTCTCATTCACTCATAGCCTCCCTCTTGAGCTTTATTATTACTGCTCTATCCCATCACTATCCTATCTAGTTGATCCCTTGGTCTTGATTACAATAAATAAAACATGGTTCTCAAAGGTCTCTTGACATGGCTACTCTTTTGGACTGCATGCTTTCATGCTATCTCACTTATTGGATTCATTTCTTATCCTATACGCCATCTTGCTCATTGCTTCCATTGTTTATCCAAAACCTACTTTATATGGTTATCTTTCTGTAGCTTGGGTACTCTTGAGGAGTTAGTCCTTGAGGATCACTTTCACTCGCTTCATACTCCTTTCTTATCCATATTTTCTTATCCACTATCTCGCTGCTCCATCATGTCCTACACCTTGCTAGACATTCAGAGAAAATGATACAATCTTGCTTAAGAGCTAGCAATCTTTAAGTCATTCTAAAAAAACCCAAAAAAATCCATATGTGATACTAAAAAAATCCTAAAATTTGCAAAAAGTCAAAAAAACAAAGGCGCAAAAGAAGTGAGAATTCCACCTCTAATTTGGAAAGGGGTGAGAGACAATTCTTTGGACTTCCCTAAAAAACACAAGGGTTTCAATGTTGAAAGGGGCTACAGTTGAATGGTTGATTTTCCATCTCTACAGCAAATTTTGGTTCTTTGTGGCTTTCCATTGCAATTAATAAAAGATAGGAATAAGAGAAAGGGGTAGCATTTACAGTTGAATTATTTGGAGGTATTTGGTAGAAAATTATTATTTTTATCTAGGGTTGAGAAGCTTATAGCCTAGACTAAAGTAGTCTATTAGACTAGAATTCAATCTAAAATTAATTTCACAGATACCCAATTGACAAACACTTTGGGTTTTAATTTCTAATTTTCCAATCAATGGTTGCTCGACATTGGAAATGGATGGAAATAGGGGTAGTTGGAGAGAAAGAAGGTTGTGGCTCAAAGGAAACATGGAGACTGATTATGTATTAAGATACCATAGACATGAATTTTAGGAAAATCCATGCACATCTCCGCTATCCATTTTGGCCAATGATCTCCAATATTTATTTTGGCCCTCAATCAACCCACTTGGCATCATAAACTCCCTTCATTGCCTCTTTAGGTACCTCACGTGGTCCTAGTTACCTTGTATTCCACCAAATCTTCCTCACATCCTTTGTTTCACCCCCACAAACCCAAAAATCATCCAAAATTACAAAAAACAAAAAATTGCCAAAAAATATCAAAAAAAAATTCAAAAATTGCCTAAAAATTATCAAAAAATTCAAAAATTGTCTAAAAATATCAAAAAATTCCACAAATAGTTCAATACATTCAAAAGGGGGTCATAATTGCCAAACATGGCCATAAAAGCTCAAAACATTAACAACACCCCAAATTCCTATCAATTCCTACCTCACTTTAGCCCAATTAGGCTATATAATAGGACATCAGATATTTGAACCCCACATGCCTCACTGAAATTAAGAAGCAATGTAGTAATGTCCTAAAACATTTCATGGGACTTTGGAAAATCTAGCACAATGCGGATAGTGCAAGAGGTGCCTCCTTTCCTTCCTCTTGTCAAGAGCAAAAATTCCCCATGGCTCATTAGTCTTATTTAAGTTGCAGTGGCCACAATTAGTCGAGCCCCCTTCAACAAATATATCAATGCTATCTCGAAAGCCTAGATATCCATCGGACTCTTTCATCCTCATATAGCTAGGGGCATAGAATAAGTAAGTGTATGCATGAGAGCTTGGCTGCCCCCCCTTTAGTGCCTTTTAAGGCCCAAAGCACCTTTTGTAGGCCCTTCTAGTGCCTTTTTAAGGCCCAAGTGTCCTTTTTGGATCCCTCTAGCACCTTTTTAGGCCCAAATGCCTTTTTCAAGGCTCATCAAGTGCTTTTTTAGGCCCAAGTGCCATTTTAGGCCCAAGTGCCTTTTTCAAGGCCCATCAAGTGCCTTTTTAGGCCCAAGCACCTTTTTCAAGGCCCATCAAGTGCCTTTTTAGGCCCAAGCACCTTTTTCAAAGCCCATTAAGTGCCTTTTTTTGCCCAAGCACCTTTTTCAAGGCCCCCACAACACCCTTTTTGGTCAAAGCACCTTTTTCAAGGCCCTATTTCATCTTTCTCGAGGCTCAAACATCCTTTTTGGGTCAAAGCATCTTTTTCAAGACCCAATTTTACCTTTTTCAAGGCCCCAAGCATCCTTTTTGGGTCAAAGCATCTTTTTCAAAACCTTATTTTTCCTTTTTCAAGGCCCTAGGCGTCCTTTTTGGATCAAAGCATCTTTTTCAAGACCCTATTTTGCCTTTTTCAAGGGCCTAGGTGTCCTTTTTGGATCAAAGCATCTTTTTCAAGACCCTATTTTTCCTTTTTCAAGGCCCTAGGCATCCCTTTTAGGCCCCCAAAACACCTTTTTTTGGGTCAAAGTACCTTTTCAAGGGCCTATTTGATCTTTCTTGAGGCCCAAGTGTCCTTTTGGGCCCCCAAAATGCCTTTTTATAAACCTTGAGAATGTCTGTCTTAGTGCACACTTAGAGAAACATCCCAATGTCGGCCTTGTAATCATCTGTAAGGGCTAGTAGTACACATAGAATTACACTTTATGCACCACAGCTCTCCAAATGTTATGCAAATCTATAGACATTCAGTTTCCCAGATACAAGTAAAGGTTTTCCTTACTCTACGGATTGTATTATTCCCACTTTTATAGAAATTACCTTTTCCAATATCCTTCAAAAGTTCCAAAAACATTCACATATTCTTCAAAAATTCCAAAAATGTTCACATATTCTTTAAAAATTCCAGAAACATTCACATATTCTTCAAAAATTTGAAAAACATTCACATATTTTTTTTTCAAAAATTCCAAAAACATTCATATATTCATAAAAAAATTACAAAACATTTAAAAGGTTTTTTGAAAACATCCACATATGGCATGAGATCACCACAATCCACTTGAACAAATACTTCCTACCACATGATACACAAAGTCACAACATCAACAAAATGCTCATCAATGTCCTCCTCGTGGAGGTGGGGTATTTGGGTTCCCAGTTGGGGGTATTCCTATTTGTGCAGTTCTAGATGATGAAGCTCTTGGCATTAGTCTTGCACCTTCCTAGATTGTATCCATTGGAAACATGATATAGCCACATCTCAACAAAGTATTCATCTGATTAATAAACATTCTATCCGAGAAGGATATTCCTCTCCTATGCTCTGGAGGGACTACCTAATGGTACAATCCCATGTAGTATGTTGCCTTTCATGTCAACTTCTCTGACTTCTCCCTAACTTCATTCATATCCACTTGCAATTTTTCTGCCCCAGGTACTATTGTCTCCTATTGAGCAATGTCTCATTTTGCTTTATATGTATTCACAACCATCTTCCACGATTCCCTCTCATGCTTTACTTCATGCATATGGTTCATGAAGTGGGTGATCCTTGCATTGGCAACATTTAATTGATCTTTTGATTGGTATGTTATGGCATTAGTCTTTGCCATAGTTTCTCTAAATTTTTCCACCTAAGCTTGTAACAACATCATCTCATTGCAAATTCATTCCACCACCACCCACTCTACTGCCAAAGATGTCTTTGTAGTTTTTTCCCATGCTCGTTCTGTTGATAGCACTGCTTCTGCTTGCTTTGCTTCCTCTTATGCTCCATCTTCTTGAGCTCTTTCAATCAAATCTTGAAAGAACTCTACATCTTTTTCTACATTATTAGCTTGCTTTGTCTCTATTGCCAACACTTTCTTTAGCTCCACTTCCATCACCTTGGCTGCATCATGAACTGGTGACAACACCATGCTAGGTTGTACTTCCTTAAATGGACAAAATGGAGACCTGAGAACACCACTTGTGTTCTCCTCAGGGATGTTGATTATACCCCTTAAGATTTTTTTTCCTACCTCAACGGTGATGCAACGGGCTTTAGGGCTGGTCCTTGCTCTATATCTTGAGAAGGCTCCTCCATTGGCATTTGCTCCTCTGCTTAGCTATCTGTGAAACTAATATGCACATCCGCATTCTCACTAAGTCTCTCTAGGCTTGGTGATCTTATTTCCTCTGCTAGTTTCTCTTGCTCCACAAGCTACATCATACTCTTTACTAATAATTGAAGCAAGGTAGGGTCCTCTACATTGTCCTCCATTGGACCCTAGATTGGTAGCTCCACTCGACTTGCTCTAGCCACTTTTGGGTTGGATTTATGAACCCTTTGATTGGATGATGCTCCTCTTGGTTCTGACTGCTTGCGCTTTTCTCTCTTCTGTCCCACTTCACCTCATTTCATCCACCAAGCTATCACTTCCCTCATCAATCCATCCCCTCTTTCCAGTATCTACCATCTTTGGTTCTTGTTGCACTTTATCTTGAGCACTAGCCATGACTGTAATACTTCAGAAGCTCTATTTACTTCACTCCAATTTCCCAAGACTACTGATAATCTTGTAGACTTGTGAATTGGTTCAATCAATGTAGTTGCTTATTTATAGGAAAAAAATCAACATACATTATTGTCTCTGCATGTCATTTCATTCATCCTATCATTGCAAAATGTCAAATTAATAATGTGAGTAGGTGAAGTTGTTTGTTGAATTATCAATATTAACTTGGGTAGTTGTGGACAAGTGTCTCACACATCCTTTGTTATTACACTTTTCACTCGATTTGTTCATTGGATACTGAAATTTTAATGATACAACATGATTTTTGGATTTCCACTACCCTTTAATGGTCCAAATCAACTCCCACTTTTTCTTTATTCAATAGGATAAGAATAAATTGCATGTTGTTAAAAACTATCATACATTATTATGCGATACACAAAGACTATGTGATGTTTTATTTTCTTCAATCCCATGTCTCTTGCTACTCAATGATGTTTAAAACTAGAGGAGGAAGGACTGTGGGACATGATCTTTTTTTTTTTTTTTCTTGACGGTTTAGTTCTAATGATCTAAAGAATCCATATAAAAGGGGTGTCTACTATAAGAGCCTATATCTCGTGTTGGATGGCTATGTATACCTTGACTCATTTTATGTGGATTCTTTAGTGAGGTTGGTTCTTCTTCTTGGCTATTTGAGTGAGTTCTTTATGCTATAGTACATATTGATACTCATCCTCTTTATGAACATATGGGTCATTGCAAGTATCCTTTGCAAACTTTTGTCTTAGGTTATGAACGCAAGGGTCGTTGTGGATAGAAAACTTTCTAATTACTTAGCATGAGAAGGATCTCTCATGTGTCTAGTGTGATTGTCTATAGGAAACATTTTTTGTCATCCTAGCCTTTCTGCTTTGATGCTTACGTTCCCTTGCTAAATTAAAAGGGATAGGTGTTTTGGTCATTCTAGCTTCTTGTGCCTTAATGCTTACAACTCATTCTGACATTCAGATGAGGTCATATTCATATCTTCATAGCTCATGCTAGCGCTAATTATATGATCTTATAAATGCTTGATGATGAAATTAGAGTCTCAATGTTTTGTGTTCCTTGCTAGTAAACTAATTTGCATATTATTTTGCATAGTCTTGCATTCCTTCATATGGGGAGAGCTCTCTCTTTATCTTTTTTTCAAACATCTCAGCTAACTACTTTCATCTTGATCATGTCTTTTCACCCTCTTGATCTTCCACTTTGCCTCTTTGATATTCTGCCATCAAAAGGGTTAACCCTATCATCACATCTATCTGCCCTTTTGTATCTCTTATTATTTTTGACCCTAGCTAATTTGGACATCCTGGATACATTTTTAGGATCGAAATCAAAATTTGAGTTTATCTTTTTGGTCACAACCACATTTTCACATTCTACCTTCTTCTCTACAGTTAGCTGCCTTTTGGAGGTCTAGTCTTTGAATCTCTATTGAGGCATCTTCATTCCTCCATGTCTTCACCATATCCATGCCTCATGTTTGCTTTAATTCACAACTTTCACCTCTACATCATTCTTTTTGATTGATTTGACCTCATTTTTATATTTTATCATTCATGGTCAACTCTTGTCAAATTGGGGCATTCCATCACTTCTTTATGATCAACCTTTGGTTCTAATCATCTATCTATCATTATGGACTTTTCTATATCTCAATTTTCTCATTTCTTGCTAGTTTCTGCACTTTCCTCTCTATCATTTCAATTTTGATCCCAAGGGGGCAGACATAATCTATCATTTCTATGCTTGTCAACATTTTCTCTTTTAGGGGCATATGCTTGACCATATCCATTTGCTCCTGATCTATCTACTACTATTCTAGACTATCACTATTAGTCTGGTCACTCAATGCTTGCTACATCCATTGCTATTATAGTTTTTTAATTCTTTGACTACATGTGCTCCCATATCAATCATACATTAGTTAGAGAATGGCTTCATTCTTTAAAGTTAGAGCTATCTATCTATTTGCTATCATGGCTTCTTCATTTGATGTGTTCACCATATCAATCACATATTAGATTAATAATTTTAAGATTTTTCTATTTTTTGACCAAGTGTTCCCACATCAATCACACATTAGTCAAAGAGGGCCAAATGTAATAACCTAAAAATGGTTACCTAGACCATAAACCCCTTTCTAACATTTCTTGCTAATGTTATCAAGTGTTTGATCACAAACTTTAAAAAAAAGGTAAAATAATTTATTTGATTTTAACCTATAGTTTGACTATCATATTCTAAACACATTTGATTAAAAGAATTTTCTCCCTTTTAATTTGAATATAACTCTCAAAAATCCGTCCACACATTTCTTATTTCATAAATAAAAGCAATGCATTTTTGTGTACAAATAAGCCTTCTATTTTGACTAAATCATTTTGTGTACATATGAAGGTGTCATTTCCCATGTGTAGAGCCTCTTATTTAGACCAAATGTTTTATCTACATATGAAGGTGTAACTTTCCATGTGTAGAGCCTCCTATTTTGACAAAAAAATTGTCTACACATGAAGGTGTAATTTTCCATGTGTAGAGAGCCTCCCGTTTTGACAAAACAAAATTATTTTCTACAAAAATGCATTTTTTTTATGAGTGGAGACTTTTATTTTGATTAAGGACATTTTAATGTCAAAAATTAGGCAAGGATTATTCTCCACCCTTGATTAGGAATTTCTTGTCTTTTGATCTCAACCATCCAATTTTCTTTAAAAAGAGGGCTCTCTCCTCATATGAAAAAACACAACTCTTGAATATTGTTATGGTGATGGTCTATCATTTGAATTCTTAAGAGCTTGTGGAGAATTTCTATTCCTTGTCTCATTCTATCATCCATAAGCATTTTAGCTTAGATCCATATAATTTAACTTTTATTTTGCAATAATTTAGCTCACATAATAATTAGTTAGATTTGTAATACTCTCATATTATTTAATCTAGTTGCATTTTACATATTCATATTAGTTTAGTTTACATTTTGCATTGTATCCTTGAGGAGCTCCTTGTGGAAATTTGCATACTTGTATGTTGTCTTTGGAATCTCCCATTATATGGTTTACTAGCAAGGGCTGCATTTCTAAAGCTCAACTGAGAGCCTATTTCATGTTATTTTATGTATCCTTGCACTCCATGGATAGGGAGCTCTAAGCCAGCATCTAAGAATTCCAATCTCATGGAATACCTTGGATAGAAGGGTTTAGAGTGTTACACAAATATAGTGTACACTACTCTCCATAGAAAATCAACCACATCCACATGACCAATCTTTGTGTCTAACACGTTATCAAGAATAGATACAACTAATGATAGAATTGCATGAACCAAATCTTTATCAAAATGATATTTCATGTCTTGCCTTTAGAATTTTATGGTGACGGCATCTCTTGCACTTGTGCTACAACACAAAAATCCCAAAACAAAAATACATCATCAAAGGAGACCACCTTACAAGTTGATTCTTGATCAACAACAAAGTTTCAAAATGGATTAGAAACTTTTACAAAGATACACAGTGAATGGAAATGGAATGCATAAGTGTTATGAAGATGAAAAATAGAAGATGGAATGAAATGAAAATGTGTGAAGGTGGAATGTACGGGAATGTGCGCAAAGGGAGATTGCTAATTTTCAAACATGACTTAGGGTTTTCAAGATGTTATTGCGTGAAAAATGACTACATGTAAGTGCAACATGTACAATGGATGAAAGATGAGATGTGAAGCATGGAAAGACATGGAAAATGGAAAAACATGTATTTTCTCATGGAGGCATGAATGCATATGGAGAGATGGAAATGGAAAATGGAGGAGGGAAAAATGAACTTTATAGTCATCTTTGGTGAAAAGGTGAAGTCAAAGTGCATGGAAGATGAAAATGAAATTTTTTTCCTTTTCCAAAAGTGACTTTAAGTTAACAAATTTTTTTGGAGATGCAATTACACATAAAACATTTTCATGTAACTGGGTCGTGTGAGTGGATACAAAAAATGAGATGATGAAAAATGGAAGTGGAAAATGAGATTACATACATGTGTATATGGTGAATGAGATGGAAAACATGTAATATTATTTGTTGGATGAGAAGCTAAGTGTTGTGACATGGAAGATGCAAATTGAATGTAATGATTCTTTTGCATGAAATGAAAAAAGAACAAGCTCTTGGAAAAGAACTTGTAACTTCTCCAAAGTGGAGAAAATTAGAAAGCAAGCACAAAAAACTCAAAAATTTCAAAAGAAAAACATACCTGTGGCAAATGATTCAAACACGTCAACAAGCAAAGCACTTCAACATGCAATTTCAAATTTGGAGTTTGGGAAAAAACCAAAAACATGAAAATGAACCATTTCGTCATTTTTAAAGGAAAATTCACTTTCCATGGTATTGATTTCAATAAATGGCAATGATCAAGAAAAAATGTGCATAAATCATAAAGCTAAGCATAAATTAAATAGCAAGAAAGAAAATGTCCACTTACATGAGGATTAAGTGCCAAAAAAGATGGAAGGAAGCTCCAAAGTTGAATATTTCTTCAAAAAACACTTGGACTCTTTCAAACTTTGCAATTTTGAATTGGAGAAGGCAATAATAGTGGCATTTTCAAAGGTAAATGCCAAAAATGTGCCCTAAGTTTTCTCTAAATCCTAACATTTTTTATATGTAGGTGCCCTTGGGACGTTTTGGTAAAAAATGTGTTTCACTAGGTAAGAGATCAAAACATTTTGGCTTTCAAAAGCTAAAACTTGTATCACAATGCAATGAGAACACCAAAAAATGTCAAATCAATCCCCCTATGGGCCAAAATGTGAACCAAAAATGGATTTTTTTGAAGATTTTCCAAAAAATGTGCCCTTGGAAGGAGTTTGAAATAATGTTTTTTAGCAAGATAAATCCATTTTCAATGTTGAAAAGCTCATGGATAGGCAAAAATGATCCTATTGGAGAAGATTTCATTAAAAAACCATGAAGGAAATCAACCACAATCTTCAAAATTGAGTTCTTGGAGGCTCTTTGCATGTGTTCTTCCAAAAACGTGTTTCTCAAGAGTAAAAATATGAACTTTAGTACAAAACACAACTTTTGGTGTACATAACATATTTTAAAATCTCTCCATAGTGAAATAAACACATTTTAGGAGTGATTGCATAATTTAAAATATGCCTCAAGATGCAAAATGCATCTTTTGGTGATCATTGCATATTTTAATATATGGTTTTAGCTTGAAAACTCACCTTTTAATGGTCATTGTACATTTTATGTGAAAACTTACATTTTGGGTGCAATAGCATATTTATGTTATAAAACTCATATTTTATATGTCATTGCACATTTCTAGTGAGTTTATATGCAATGGCATAAAAAAGGTCCACTTTTGATGACTTTTAAATGCAATGACATGTAAAAGGTCCACTTTTGATAGATTTTACATGTAATGACATATAAAATGTCCACTTTTAATGACTTTAAGTGATTTTAATAAGCACATGTCAATTTAAATTCATTAAAATATTACTTAAGTGAGACATAAATTATATTTACATATCATATTAATTCCACATTAAATCTTGGTGTCAATTGTATTCAAAAGTAAGAAATATCATTCTAAAGAAGTCTTAGAGCTTCTACATATAGACTTATGTGGACCTATTGGAATAGAGAGTTATAGTGAAGATAAGTTTTTCATTCTTTTTGTTGATGATTATTCTAGAATGACAATGATTACTAGGTTGAAGGACTAAAGCATAATCTATTGAGTGTGAAAAAATTGAATAACATTGGATTCAAGGTAGAATTCATGAATGGGAGGGCCAAACTACTAGATGGAAAAGGAAATCTAGTTGGGTTTGGCAAACAAACAAAAGAGGTATGGTCTGAAAATTACACAAAGAATTGTATGATTTCAAGCAAGCTCTTAGAGCTTGGTATGAAAGACTTCATAACTACTTGATAAAGATTGGATTTCAAAGAAAAAATAATAACAACAGTCTATATATCAAAGAAGGAGCAGGCAAGTAGATTGTGTTGGCATAAATATTTGTGGATGATAGTTTATTCACAAGAAATGATGACTTGTGCAAAGCATTTTCAAAAGAAATGAGTAAATAATTTGAGATGATTGTGTTTGGAGAGATTAAATTCTTTGTTGGATTATAGATCCAATAGAAGAAAGATGGTCTCTCTCTCTCTCTCTCTATATATATATATATATATATATCAAAGATATACTAAAGATGTTTGGAATGAAAGATTCAAGACTAGTTGGAACTACTATGTCTACTAGATATAAGATTTCTAAAAATGATGATTCCAAGGAGGTAGATTAGACCACATATAGATCAATGATTGGAAGGAATCATGAGATATCTATAAAGTACTAAAGAATATGGTTTATGGTACAAGAAAGGAGGCAATTTAGATTTGAAAGCATTCATAGAAGTTGTTTGGGTAGGAAGTGTTGATGACAAAAATAGCAAAAGTGGTGGAGTATTCTTTCTTGGTAAAAGACTAGTGTCTTGGACAAACAAGAAGCATAATTATATTTCTTAGTCCACAACAAAGGTAGAATATGTGGCAACAAGAGTTAATTGTCCTAATATTGTTTGGTTCAAGACACTATTGGGAAGTATGAAGATAGAGATCAAAGATCCAATGGTTATATATTGTGATAACACAATGCAATTAATATATTAAAGAATCCTATGATGCATACCAAAACAAAACACATTGCTATAAAATATCATTTTTTGAGAGAATTGGTACAAGATAAAGAGGTAAGATTGGAATATGTAAATACAAAAGAACAAATTGAATATACATTCACTAAACCATTACCGAAGGATGCATTTTTGCATCTAAGAGTTAAGTTAGGGGCCATTCCCATATCTGATGCTTACTAAATGAAGTTTAGTAATGCATCAACTAGAACATGTTGAAGAATAGTTAGTTGAGTAGTATTGACAAGGGAACATTGCAAATGAATAAGTGCATAAGGTACATTGATATTCAATGAATATTGTCTTTGGCATGAGATGTCAAAGAGGGAGAAGTTTATTGTCATATCTCATAGAAATTTTATAAAGATAAAGACAAAGAGATGTCAAAGAAGGAAAATGAACTTGGTCTAATATTGAAGAGAGTTTTCTATCAAAAGAAGATGCTAAAGATAGAGTTTTGTTGATAGAGGGAGAAACTGAAGGCAGGGGGAGTTCACACTTATAGAGGGAGTTCTCATGGATGAGAATCAAAATGAGAATTAGAATAAAACTAAGTATATGTTCCTTACTTTATTCTTGCTCTAAAATTTCATTACATTATAAGATGTCATGTTGCCATCAAGACCAAAGAGGGAGATTTTTGGAAACAATTAATTAATTATGTATTGCATTTGATGTTACAAAAAATGCCATATTATTTAATGTATGTCGAGTATTGAAGATAGTTCCTTGTGTTGACCAAGCATTCCAAAGTTTTTCTAGTTCAAAAGACAGTGTCTAGTGGGTTCACTCGGGTGACAAAGGAAAGTTTGCAAAAGTTGAGTGTTAACTGAGTTCACTCGGTTACCAAAGGAACTTTGTGAATATGAAATGTTAATTGAGTTCACTTGGCTAACATGAAAAAATTACTTTGAGTTAGTATCTATCGAGTAGGGTTTCCTAATGAAGGATTTTCTTATTTTGGCATATTGAGTTTAATTTATTTGTTTGTTGGTTCTAGCCAAATAAGAAAATAAATATTAATTATTCTAAGTTGTATTCAAGCCAACTTAACAAATGTGTAATATATAAATATAAGGCTAGCTTGAAGATTGAATGTGTGGAACATAATTGAAGATTTGATGATGCTCATAGGAAGTGAATTAGAAGGATAAGAATAATATCCTTGTTGAGCTACAAAGATACATTCATTCAGGAAGGATCAAGTATACAAGTTAGAGTTGAGATCAGTAATTAGCAATTCAGTTGCATTAGAAATTAGGTTATCTCATTGTTACCTTCTAACCATTGTAGCAGTGATCTAAATCTCTTAATAGAGTTAGCTTAATAGCTATTTGTAAATCCTCTAACAAGGTGGCATTTGTATTGAAGTTTCTAGAAACCTCTAACAAGACCACTCCTAACAAGGTCACACCTAACAGTGTGTTTAATAACCTTTAATAGGGTTGGCTCCTAACAAGACTCACTTCATAATAGTGAAAATTGGTAACTAATTGCAATTGGTGGTTTTTCCCAAATTGGGCTTCCACATTAAATCTTGGTGTCACTTGTGTTCATGCTATATTTAATGTATATGAAACTAAGTTAAAGTAATATTAACCACAAATAATATCTCAAAATTTTCATGTTAAGAATTTACCGAGGTATTTCAATGTTTGTTGAGTTACAACATTTTGCCTGTGTGTTTGTCGAGTTATACTAGAGTTTAGTTTATATAGAGTTTTTATTTTTATTGACATCTAAGGGATATAAGATTTATTTTAGTGGTAACTAATTCACCCCTCCCCTCTTAGTTACCCCTCTTATATTTCCAACATAATCATGCACTAAAATTTTTCTTTAAGTCAAATAGTAATGGAGACCACATAAATATGAGTGCCCTTCTTTAGTTATTAACGAAGCAACAAAGTGATGCATTACAATAAGTTATAAATTTTATTTTTTTAAAATCACACAATATTTGTTGCAAATATAAGAAGTCTTGTATCAAAGAATGGTGATTTTGGGCTAGGGTTGAAAACACATACCTTCTTCAAGGTAAGTGATGTTGTCTATTTATAATATATTTATAAAATAACAAATAATTTTTATTGTATTATTTCATAATATATTGAAAAGACCATTTTTTAATAATTGTAGTACATACTACCTCTATCCCTCTCATAATAGTTTGACAACAATATTAAACAAGTTATATATGATCTTAGAATATGCATGAGGTTAGAAGTATTATTTTTTAGATTTGTTGTACATATATTATATCTATGACTTACTTTACTTTTTATGTAATTTATTGTATATTTTTATCTAAAATATCATTTATATTTTCTTGTATGTTAATTCTCTTTTAGGTGGTTATCATATAAAGAAATTGATAAAAAAATATAAACTATTAGAAAAGAAAAATTCTACTATTTATTTGTGAAATGAAAAAGTTTCTACCTTTTACTTTTTTCAATGCTCAAGAACACTACCTTATATGTCAAGTTGTAGAGATTGAATTGTGTGGATGTATAGAAACTAGGTCAATGTGGATTGTTGAGAGGAACTTGAAATTTATGAAGGGCTTGGTTTGACAAAGAGAAAATCCTAAAGGTTCTTTGGTAGATGGATATATGATTTACTAGATTATAGTGTACACTAGTGAATATCTTGCAAAGTTTGCATCAAAGATCCATGTAGATCACATTTGCGATCCCAACTCCATTAATATATTTGAAGGGGTGTACTTGATGGAAAATTTTAGATTGAGGAAAGTGAGAGGTAGTTAAAAGATTTTACTGTAGTTAATTAATTCTTATCCATCATCAATACAAGTTTTTTCTAACTGGTCTAGTTGTTTTTTTTTAGTTGGTTGTGAGTGGGATGCACTACATTTGTATATTGCAAACAATCCTGATTGGATGATGGTATGGATTCAATAGTCTCAAAAAAGGTTGCTCACTAACATGGAAAGGTGCTGCATCATTGGTTAAAGAAGCTCATCATAATGGAGATCCTAATATTATTCCAATGGTACTTGATCTAGCATATGGCTTAAGAGATAGAAATGTACATATAAGATTACTAATCATGACCCATCGATGCAAACAATATGAACAAGTTCAAACAATTTCAAATCAAAAACCAAAAAGCTATGTACTACCATGGCCATAAATTTTGCATTAAAAATTTAAACAAAATAAAGAAAACTTGTGATTCAAGGATAAGTGTAGGCTTTGAGGTCACTAGTATTTCATCTAGAAATGACATACATCCTCAACAGTATGAAATCAAGACTATGACATTTTGGATGATACACTTGAGTGCAATTTTAATTAATTCAAATTAGTTCTATTTGTTTTCAAATGGTACAGGCTATTTTTGAATCAAAATGATCCTGATAGGACTATTATTGAACATGATAGTTGATTACAATGATTAATACAAGGTCATTTGAACTAGTTGGTGATGAGCCCTATGTTCTTCCAAGACAATTTGAGTAAATGTTTTACTTTTGTGTTCCACATAAACTAGGTTGGTCATATGTTGTTAAACATGATCCAAGAGAAAGGCCCATAAAGTATAATGTGATGGAAGAAGAAGATACTAATAATCAGAAGATGAAGTAAATGATGATCATGAATGACTGTTAAACAATGATGAATAAGAAGAAGAAGATGATGATTATGGTGATGTTGATGATGATGGTGATGATAATGATCATGGTGATGATTAAGGAGATGATGGTCATGATAATAGTGATGAAGATAATGATGATGGCGATGAAGATGGTGGTGGTGACGGTGATGATTAAAGTGACAATGATGATGATGATGATGACGACATGGATGGAGATGATGATCAATGACATGATCAATGAAATTTATGTCAAGATATGATCAATGTCAAGGATGATAAAGTGATTTATTTATAGAATTTTTTTGACTTACATATGTTTTTATAATTAAATTATTATGTGTTGAACTCTATTGTCATGGAGTATACACAATAATTTTGCATAGCTACCACACTTAAAGTAGAGGTAAGGAATTAAAAAATATACAATGATTTCAATGAATGCATCATGTAATTTTTGTCTTCTACATAATTTTTGGCTAACTTAAGATAAATGATTTGCATATGTAGGCTATTTAACACCTTTGACTAGGATCATGCACAGTGACATGGATCAAGAGGTATAAGTCAACAAACCCTATAGCTAAATTTTTTTATTTACATATCTTCTATTTACTATTAGTATCAACTTTAGTCCTAATATGTATATCATTTTATAGATTATAGGTATCACCAAATAGTTATTTGTTTGATCTATCTTTCTTGAGTGAGGAAATTAAAGACAAAAGAGAGACATCTAGTAGCTCTAAAATAGGGAGATCAACTAGAGGTCAAAAGTTTAGAAGAAAATTCAATAAATGAATGAAATTTTTTCTTGCTTAGGGGGGGTCATGTTATTATGATCATGAGAGAGAAGGAAATAGGAAGGTTCCCTTAAGGTACACACATCTTTAGTGTCATGCCCAAAATACGGGGCAAAAACACACATAAATTTCTTCTTTTAAAGATTAATAACACCACTAAGTTTGATATGTTTATTTTCACAAGTTAAAGTATAGATATAATGTAAGACAGATACGGGTTCTCCTAACAATGTCCTGACATTCCATTTCGTTTAAAGTTGTCATCCAGGAATAAATCATTAAATTAAACTTTCATTATTAAATCAATTGATTAAGTTAAAATATCCAATTTCAATTACTTAAAAGATCTAACATATTATTTCATTTATTTACTTAAAAAAAAATATTATACTCACAACACAATAGAATACTAGACCCACTAGTAAACATAATTTAAAATCGACCAAAAATATTAATCAACCCCATAATTAAATTTTTCTAATAACTCATTATTAAATCTAACATAAACATACATCTTTTTAAATAATCATTATAATCCCTAAACATAAATTCCACATTAATTTTAAACCAATTCATTGTCTTTAAACTTACCACATAAATAATTTAAACAATAATTAGATGAAACTTAAGATAAACTAAATAAGAATGTTGGAATGTCTTAATGGGAAGAGTGCTTCTGAGGGGGGGGGGGGGGGGGGGGGGGTTGAATCAGAAGTACTAACCTTTTCTTTGTTTTAAATCCTTAATAACATATAACTGAAATTAACATGCATGCATATAAACTTTAAACAATCATGAGAAGCAAACATGCATCACCACATAACACTTGAGATTTTGGTGACCCAGAAGCCCTCTAGGAATAAGAAGGTAAAACTAGGGTGGGGATTATACCCACAAAATTATTGTAGCAATTGATTTCAACCACTTCTGATGGTTTGCCCTATTAAAGGCCTGCCCTGTTAAAGGCTGCAACACACTGTTAAATGTGAGCATGTTAAAGGATTTCTACACCCTGTTAGGAGTGCGCCCTGGTAGAGGACTTAAGAACATTCAACTTAGAATGTCACCTTGTTAAAGGATTTACATAGAGCTATTAAAACCACCTAACTCAATAGGATTTCCAAATTCCTAATACAATTATGACAAAGTATTAGAATAATACACCTGATCTAATGCAATCTCTGATGCTGATCTCAAGTACTTGATTTGCTCTTCTATCACTGATCTCTGCTAGATCTGATTTGCTGATTGTGTTCCTTGTTCTGTTCTAATCAACTAGATGTGTAAATGTCATCCTTTCCACTAAATCTTTGACACCAAATGTTCTACAATGACCTTAATAATAGGCTCTTCTTTTCCTTCTTCTTTCCACTTTTTTTAATGGCATTAAGACTCCCTTATAAAGATTAGTGGTTTGTTATGCATCCTTGATTCAAGTGTTCCTGCTCAAACCTTTGAAATTCACCCATTGGCTACATGTAGTCTCCAATTTTCTGATTGGCTGCATGAGGATTGCATAGGTGGTTGGGAGGATTTGATCTTATCCTTTTATCCTGTCATGATTCATTTATAACCGTTTCACATCATGGTTTGTATTGGCACAAACTCTTATGCTAATCCTGCGTTGCTTGGAACATGAAGTAATACTGATGCTCAGCACCATCTATTTTGGATTTCTCAACATCCTCTGTGTTTCATACGTTACTTGGCTCCTTTAGAATTACTGTGTCACTCGGCACCTATAGAATTCCTATGTTACTCGACACCTATTAACTTCTTGTGTTACTTAGCACCTATTAACTTCCTGTGTTACTCGGCATCTATTAACTTCCTGTGTTACTCAACACCTATTAACTTCCTGTGTTACTCAACACCTGTTAACTTTTTATGTTACTTGACACTATTTCTAACTCGGCATGTGTTAGAGTTTTGGCTTAGCTTCCATTGTATACTCAACATGTATAGTGAAGATGGTTAAGTGTGTTGACACTCATTTATCAATCTTACTTATTTGATCAACAATCTCCCCCTTTGACATGAGTGTCAAAAACACTTAACTAATCATTCATGATCCAATCCTTATATGTAAATTCTTTACTTGCTTAACTTACATACAAAATTTCAAAAAAATATTGTAAACAATCAATATATCTTATGAATCCCCCTGAGTTGTTTATGTCTTGTCATGTCATGAAAATTGTGCCAATGTGCCTGATCTACATTGTTCTTTGACCTGTTTCTGAACTTGTTATTTGCTTATCTTCTTGCTATATGCATTTCTCATCCTTTAATATATCTCCCCCTTAGAATATTGTTTCCTTCATTATCTCCCCCTTTTTGACACTGATGTCAAATGGTTCTAAATAGTAATGCCATGCTTGGCCAAAAATGTCTTGTTTACCTCAAGGAGTATTTTGAGAGTTGCATCCCAGCTATTCAATGCAATATCCAATGACTTGTGTTGGATTGCAAGCTCTACTGCTATATCAAAAAGTCCTTCATGTGTAGAAATATTTGGATCCTTTTTTAGGATTATTTTAGCATACATTTGCTCCTTGTGTAAGACTTCCAAATGAGGAGTAATTGAGGCTTGAATTTGCATCAATTTTTTTGTAATAGTGGCCTCTTCTTCTAATAATGCAACTAATTCCCTCTGAGTGTGAAGCGTTTGAGAAAATTGCTTCTCACTCTGTGTAGGATTTGAGGGTAGTTGCATACTAGAGAGCTTTAGTTTTCTCTCAAGGTTTAGAATTTTAGGATTTATTTCTTGTGTGAACCTGGAAAAATCACACAATTTTCTATAAAGGGAAAAGATGTTCCCTAGTACAATCTTTACCTTATCCAATTTCTTGTCTAGGTCAACCTATCCCAAAATAATTCCATTAGCTATCTTTTGGTTGACCTTGCCTAAAAACTTCTTTTCTGACCATTCCATGAGTTTTACATTTGTATCATGGCCTTCATTATTTACTTGGTCAACTATATCAGATAGTTGCTCAAGGATTGGCCTACTTGAATCTGGAGGTTGTAGGCTGAAGGCATCCATGAATATATCTTTGATCTCATTCATTGCCTGCTTGTATTTGAACTCTTTCCTCAATGCCTCTTGCCTCCTTCTCTTGTCCAATGCACTTTGTATCTCATTCATCTTTTCCTCAGTTAAAGTCCTTGAATCATAATAGGGTATTTGAATTTCTTCATCAAGCTTAGGAATACCATAATGAATGGTCCTGGCTACCCTAGTAGAACTGGAGCCTAGTGTGCTGACTTGTAAGGTTAACATGTTAGTACTTAGCTTCTGAATGATTTTGGTAGGAGTTCCTATTGTTGGCAATTCAACCAAAGTTTGTATTGCAGATTCCCCCTTATCCTATGTTTCTTCCTTATCCTCTTCTTGTGCCACTACTACTGGGGGTGTACTTGTTATATGTACTGATGTACTTATGACTTCCTTTTCTATTGCACTTGGCTCCTTATGAGCTTGTATGGCTATTCTTGGTGGTGATGGAGGTGGTAGAAATGAAAGTCCAGTAATTTGAGTGATTTGAGGTGGTTCTTGTGGTGACACCTTGGCTTCTTTGAGTTTATCTACTAACTTTTTGAGCTCATCTACACTGACCAATATGGGACTTGTACATAATTGTGCTTGAAGAGGTGTTTGGTCAAGGATCTTAGTGAGATCCTCTATAGTTAGTGGATTGATGTTTTGACTTGAGGTGTCAACAACATCCTTAATCTTTATGATTTCTATAGGTGTGGTAGTAGAGTGAGGAGGACTAGGAGGTGGTAGTTGTGTGTCTTGCACACTTTGGTCTTGCTGCCCATTAGTACCCCTATCTTCATATTTTCCTTCCTCCTCTTTTCCTTCCTTTTTTTCCTCTTCTTCAACCTTTTTCTCTACTTCTATCTTCTCTTCTCTCCTCTTTCTTCTCTCTTTTGGCTTAGCAGTAGCTTCTTCTTTGTATTCCTCTTCAAGGACATCTTCAATTTTCTTATATAAATTCTTCCACGATCTTGTGGTTCTTTGTACAACTTCTTCTATTTTATTTTGAAGTATGGAAAATGCCCTATACTTAGGTGTAAACCTTTTATTATGCCTTTTGACTACTTTAGTTATCTAGTCCCTTGTCAAATCAGGCAATATGCTTGCTAGGGTTGATTCTCTCATCTTCTTAATTTTCAAACAAAAAAGCCATCTTTCTTCTACAATTTTAGACAATTCCTTTGGAAATTGTCCATCTAGTTCAAGAGGTGTATACTTGAACTGTGCCATCATTGCATAGACTGATTCTTCTATTCTATTTTGTTCCTCTTTACTGAACTTATTGAAGTCAATCTTTTTCATGTCACTTAAGTCTCCATTCCTAATCTTTTCACATAATGTATCAATTGAAGACTTAGGATAATAACTTACCTTTTCAAATTGATCTTCCTCATCAGTATCAAGTTGAGCCACATATCTTTTCCTTTTTCTTGGCTCTTCCTATGTGTTATTGGCTATCTTCTTCTTCTTTGTGACAACTTCCTCTTTGGCTTTTTGTGTGGAGGCCCTTGTTGTAGCTCTCGTTGTTGGCTTCTTGGGTTTTGGCATGGCAACTTTCTTTGATGTAAGTTGAGAAGTAGGAGGTGCCTTTTCCTTCCTCGACTTCTTCTTCCTTAGCATCCTCATCTTTGTCTTCACCTTGGCCTTGTGTCAATTCAAGTGGCCCTTGCTCTGGCTCATCTTCATCTTTCTCATCATCACCTTCTTCTTCATCTTCACTAATTTCTTCTACTTCTCCTACTATACTTGTTTCTTTAACACCAAATTTCGTCTTTATTTTCTTTACTAGTTTGTCCTTCTTCTTGATTGTTGTGGCTATCTTGAGTTCTGTAACAACTCTTGATCTGACAATGTCATAAGTTCCAAATTCCTTGGTAGTTTTGTCCATTTCCTTTGCAAGTAATGTTTTAATAGCTGCAAAAGCTTGATCAACATCAAGCTCATATCCCAATGGTCTAAGCCATCTTACTCTTGGAAGGACTTCTTGGATGTAAGTATAATCAATGTCAACAAGAAAGCATATTTCATTCTCAAGTTGATTCACCAATGAGACTGGTATCCTCATTCTTTTCTTCATTGCATTCTTGAAATCATCAAAATAGATATTCATTTGATCATCAAAGCTATCTCCCATTTGTGCAATAAAATAATTTATTTGATCAACAATTATTTTATTCTGACTCCAGTTGACTTTTCCAAATGAAGGAAATTCCTTCACCACATAAAACAACATGCATACCAATGCTGACCCAAATTTGCATTGTGCTCCCTTAGACTTTCTAATTGCTCCAAGATTTTTATTTATCTACTAAAACATGAGCTCCCCAAGGTCATAGGTGTGGTCTTTCTTTACAAGCTTAAATGCCACATCCACTGCTATGCAGGGTACACTATTCAACTTGTTGGATTGATAAAACTTATGTGATATGATCCTTACAGCAAATTCTAGAAGGGGATTAGTTATGGTGTGTATGGTCATGCCTCTATTGTTCCACTTTGCTCCTGTGTTTTTTTCTATTGTTTCCTTCTTATCACTTCTTAATGTCTTTGGTTGATCTAGTGTTGGAAAACCCGTGACCCTATGAACCATCTTCTTAGTAATTTTAACTAGTCCTTGCTCTAACCAAAATGATCCATCATGGATTCTGCTAAGTACTATACGTATCCACTTAGTTTTGAATACAATTGTAAAAACTAGGGCTTTGGTTAAACCCTTCTTCTCTACAATTGAAAATTCAACTTTTAATATACATTATCATAGAGTTTATCAAAGGCGTTAAAGATTTCTAGGTCTCCTATGGGTCCAATCTTATAGTTGTAACACTTATGCACATCTTGAACCATAACAACTTTTTTTGGAATCATAGACAATGCACTTGCAGGATCATTTTTGTATGCTACCTCTGGTATGGGCCTAAACTTAGGTTGTTTAACCTCATTACTAACTAGTTGAATCTCATGGCTTTCCTTCCCTTTGGTAAACTTTGAACCAAATTCCATTTTTAACCGAACTAGAGTTTGACATTTAAAGTAAACTTCACAAACTGTACAACTCGGCACTTGAAGGAAATAACTGGTTAAATGCTTGAAATCATTTGGGTTGATGCTGAATCGCTGCAAATTTCTGGTTGAATACTCAAAAATTGCTCAGTCGTGCTCCTGGTAATCGTTCTTCGTTTGAATTGCTCAAAATGAATCAATTTCCACCTTTAAGCAGCTCAAAAAAAAACCTTGCATTTAATGTATTCTTTTACCTTCACCTGTCACTCAGCTTCCAAAGATTTTTAACTCAACATCCACTCCATTTTACTCAGCAGCTATTCTCACTCGACATCTATTAACTTTATTAATAACTCGACAACCACTTACAAGCTTTGCTCAGCTTCCACTTGACTTTTTAACTTATTTTCCAAAGCAGTTTCATTTAACAACCAAAGATAGCTTGGCATCATCATTCAAATTTTGTCTTGGCATCTTAACTCATGCAGATTTATACTTTGCAATGCTTCTTCCTCTGTTTAGGTATAATTCATGATACTTCCTTACATGTATAAGCCCCATAGGCTCATTTTATGATTAGTTAGATGAGATATGATCACTTAACCTCTTGGGTGAAGTGATCCTTCCATTGGATGTACTTGGTCCATCTTTTCTCTGCCATGTCTTCTTTACGTCTGTTCTGCCTTGGCCTTTGTTGGACAATTTCTACTGGCATGTCTAGTTTTCAAGCAACTAAAACAAGTAGTTTGGTTCAACCATCTTTTATAGTTCCCTTTGAAGTGTGTTCTTATGCAGTTCTAGGGTATATGTCCATACTCTTGAAAATAGTGACAACTTTGCCTTGTATTGTAGTCCCAATTGTAAGGGTGTACATAGTTGTCCCTACTTACATGCTAATTTGGTGTCCACATAGGCTTTGATCTACACTCAATGGCTCTATGTCCATACTTCTTGCAATTATGGTAGTGTCCATCAAATCTTTGTGTCCTTGTGACTTTAGACCTGTAGTCTTGTGTCATGTGACCTTGCATGTTGCACTTGTGACAGTAACCCTTGCTTTTGGGTGTGTTTGGCTGATTTATCCTTCTACTCCTACAAAAATTAGCAGTATGCCCTTTTTTATTATAGTAATGACAAGTGGGTTTAGGATCCTTACCTTTTTCACTCCTTTTCTCAGTACTTTTTGATGATTCACCAACTTTAGTGCTAGTGTATCCAAGTCCTGATGTATCATGGGATGATCTTGGGGATTTCAGCAACTGTTCAAAGTACTTGATAGCTTCACTTAACTTGTTGAGATTCTCTGCTGTTTCTTTTTCTCTCTTCAATTCATTTTGTAGTTGTTCATTCTGCATCCTCAAAGTAGAGATCTTAATATCTTTCATATTGAGTTCATGATGAAGATTCATTAGTTGGCCAAGTATATCCATTTGCATGTTTGAGATCCTTGTTAATTCAGTACATTTTTCTTCAAGTCTATTTGCAAGACTTCTTTTGTCATCTTCCATCATGACTCTATCCTCAACTGCTCTTTTCTTTTGATTAGTGATTTCACATAGCATCATGGCCTATGATTCATGCTCCATCTTAAGAGTTCTTATCTCTTCTACTTGAACTCTATTTTTCTCCATCAGTTCTACTATTGTTGCATCAAATTCTTTGGAATCTCCTTTGGCAAATACTTGTGTGGTGTCAATCTCCTTGTAGTGAATATTATTTTTGGATATAGCTATTTCCTTTCTTCTCTTTAAGGATTTCCATAATTCCTCTCTAACTTCCTCTACCTTGTGTAGAGCGAGATGCACATCTATCACCTAGTTCTCAATGATCTTCCCAAGTTTGAAGACTTCCATCTTCACATCTTTTCCTCCAAGTTGTTAAGCTTCTTCTCAAGAGAATTTGGCTCTAATACCAATTGTTGGAATGTCTTAATGGGAAGAGTGCTTCTAAGAGCCGAGGGGGGGGGGGGGGGGGGGGTGAATCAGAAGTACTAACCTTTTCTTTGTTTTAAATCCTTAATAACATATAACTAAAATTAACATGCATGCATATAAACATTAAACAATCATGAGAAGTAAACATGCATCACCACATAACACTTGAGATTTTGGTGACCCAAAGACCCTCTAGGAATAAGAAGGTAAAACTAGGGTGGGGATGATACCCACAAAATTACTGCAACAATTGATTTCAACCACTTCTGATGGTTTGCCTTGTTAGAGGCTACAACACACTATTAAATGTGACCCTGTTAAAGGATTTCTACACCCTGTAAGGAGTGTGCCCTATTAAAGGACTTAAGAACATTCAACTTAGAATGCCACCTTGTTAAAGGATTTACATAGAGCTGTTAAACCCACCTTAACTCAATAGGATTTCCAAATTCCTAATATAATTGTGACAGAGTATTAGAATAATACACCTGATCTAATGAAATCTCTGATGCTGATCTCAGGTACTTGATCTACTCTTCTATCACTGATCTCTGCTAGATCTGATCCACTGATTGTGTTCCTTTTTTTGTTCTGATCAACTAGATGTGTAAATGTCGTCCTTTCCACTAAATCTTTGACATGAAATGTTCTGCAATGACCTTAATAATATGCTCTACTTTTCCTTCTTCTTTCCACTTTGTTTAATGGTGTCAAGACTCCCTTATAAAGGTTAGTGGTTCATTATGCATCCTTGATTCAAGTATTCCCACTCAAACCTTTGAAATTCACCCATTGGTTGCATGCAGTCTCCAATTTTATGATTGGCTACATGTAGTCTCCAATTTTTTGATTGGTTGCATGAGGATTGGATGGGTGGTTGGAAAGATTTGATCTTATCCTTTTATCCTGTCATGAGTCATGCATAACCATTTCACATCATGGTTTGTATTGACACAAACTCTTATGCTAATCCTGTGTTTCTCGGCACATGAAGTAATACTGATGCTCGACACCATCTATTCTGGATTGCTTGACATCCTCTATGTTTTCTATGTTACTCAACTCCTATAGAATTATTGTGTCACTCAACACCTATAGAATTCTTATGTTACTCGGCACCTATTAACTTCCTATGTTACTCGGCACCTATTAACTTCTTGTGTTACTTGAAACCTATTAACTTTTTGTGTTAGTCAGCACCTATTAACTTCCTGTGTTACTCAACACCTATTAACTTCCTGTGTTACTCGGCACTATCTGTGACTCGGCATGTGTTAGAGTTTTGGTTCAGCTTCCATTGTATACTTAGCATGTATAGTGAAGATGGTTAAGTGTGTTGACACTCATTTCTCAATCTTACTTATTTGATCAACAAAGAAATGATAAACTATCTCTAATGATGTTTAACATTATTTAATTTGAATATACTAAAATATAATTTAACAAAGTAGTAACTACCTTTAACTAATAATAAAATAAATTCTAATGATAAAATATACTAACAATAAAACTAACTAAACTTTATTAAATATGAAATAAATTCTAATATTAACATATACTCATATTTAAAAAATATAACAATTAAAATTACTTTAAAAAATAACACTAACTAACAACTTTAACAAAATATACTAATAACTAAAAACATAGTAAATACTTTAAAACTAAATCAAAACTAATATCTAAACTACAAACTACCTAACTAACCTTACAAGAAATATCTCCTAACCCAACTAAACTGACCCCAAACTCCCCTAAAACTCCCACGCATGCCAAGGCTTTTTAAAAAAAAGTGCAGCAAAAGGAAATTACTCCTTGGTTCATGTGGAGACAAGGAGCAATTTTTAAAAAAAAGTATAACTTATAAAACCAACCTATCCCTTTCAAAGTTGCCCCACTTTATTTCATTTGCTAGTTAAATTATTATATTAGACATGACATAGGGGCATGTGCTAACACTAACTGTAGCCCATAAAGGCCTTGTCAACACCTAGAAAGGGAAATTAAGTAATAAGAATTTATGTTTTAAAGTTTGTTAGGTAAGTATAAGATAGAGACAAAAAGTTATGTCTTAAAGTTAGGTAGTTGGGATCTTAGGATATTTAGGATGTTTAGAATATATATATATATATATATAGATATATAATTTTCTTTCTTTAATTTTTATTTATTTTAAATTTAAAAAAATGTATCAACAAAGAATATTCTCTATCATCGTAAGGGGATTATTTATTTTTCCTCATACAAGCTCCAGAGAGCATTTTTGGTCTAGGGGTTATTTTGTTTTTTGCCAAGTTCATAATTTTTCTGAGTATAGATTTTGAATGCCAAATATATTTTCATGTTTAGGGGGGATAATAATTTTTTTTTAAGTGTTGAATTTGTGCAAAACACATCTATTTAACCAAGGTGGGTATATTATTTTCTTTCTAACATTAATTATAATCATTGAGTTTAAATATTTGTTTAAACCATAATGTAAGATTATTTTTATCTCCTAATAATCATGAAAATAAATTGAAGTCCCAATCATAACATTTAATTTTCTTAAAAATATTTTGAACTTATAATTGCATAATTATATTTCACCATTCCATCTAATTAATCTAAATCAATGAATATGATTATGTGACATGCAAATGTTGCAGGAAGAGTGAAACATCATTTTATCTATCTTTAGGTAAACATATGCAAAACTAAGATACGGGAATCTCATAAGAAAGAATACTGCTCAATTTTTTTTTCTATTGAACTAATTGATTCAAAGGCTCTATTGGGAAAGAACTAGGAATAAAACCTGACATTGTAGTCATTTCTACAATAAGTTTACAAATAATATTTTTACACAGGATTACTATCTTGAGGAGAAATCTCCCAATATAATTTGAATTACAATAACGTTTCTGAATTTCCTCCTTGCCTCCACAACAAGGAAACCATTGTGAAGTCTATAACATATCAGGGTGATCATGAAGGGAACAAAAACTGACGAGAGACAACCAAGCATAACATGAAGACAAAATCAAACATTCACTCCCATCCAAGTTTGCACAATAGGTTCATCATTGAACCAGACTATGGAGGTGGTGGATTTTTCCAACAAGAGACATTGGTGACAACACCATAACAGGTGCCCTTTTTAGGCTATAAACTCAAGAACTTTCATTCTTCCATTTCTTAAATTCCAAAACTCAAAACATGATTTGTGCTGACGAGTAGGGACCCATAACACCCTATTCTCTCTCCCTCTTCTCATCCTAAGAAGAGACTCTACACTATTGGAGTCTAACTAAAGACCTCCTTCCATACATAGCCACTTCTACCCTATCCAAGGGTGATTAATACCAATACAACCCATATGACCCCTTCAAAAATTAAAGCAAAAAACAAAGAAAAAATATCTAAGAAAACCCATTTCAATCCCTCCCAAACATATTCAACAAACACACACACACACATATGCAAACAAAATGACTTAAGCATAAAACACATCATGAACCAAAAGAGCTTGAAGGGTTCCTACCTTCACAATGAGGTTATGGAAATTGAAAAATTTGAGATGAGCTTTCCTTCCTTCTCCTTCTCTTTCAATTTTGAATTGCTTTCTAAAACTAGAGGTTGGGTGAACACTCATTCTCTCTCAAATTTTCTTCTAAATAAGATACTAACTCAACCACCTTCAAAATACAATAACTCCTCCACTTGCCTAAGGTTCTAGAGACTTCTAACTAAACTAGTCATAAGTCTAACCTCAAGGTGGAGTTAAACTTATCCAACTCATGATGAAAACACTCAATTTTTACAATAAAGCAAAAATGAGATATTTGGGTGACCATAAAAGTCAACAAAATGGGCTAGAGGAGTGGAAAATTCCCCCAACCCATACCCACGCCCCTTAGGTACTTAGTTTTCATGATTTTTGGCCTCTAGAATTAATAAGGGACCTAACAAAAGGCTTGGAAATTTTTGAACTTTCTAACGACCTTCAAAAAATGTAGATTACTCACTAATCTTGATTAGGGTAATTAATCTCGATTACTAATTGATTAGCCAAAAGGTAACTAACCTAGTCCAAATTAGATCTTTAGGTTACTTGTTTAATCCTAACTATCATGCTAAAATACATATAAAAATCACGAGTGTTAAGCGATACTATAAAGTCACTATTACAAAACATTAACACTTAATGATTAGAGAATGATACATTCATTCAATTCATGATACCAATAAACTATGAACAACGGAGTCTACATCTTTCATTAGATTCAACCATGGTTTCTACAAATGGTACATAGGGTTCAGTTTTGAGTCTCCATTAGATTTTTTGGCTAAAATATCCTGCACACTTATTGCACACATCAGTAACCCAAGAAAATCACATGCATATATATATGACTCATCAGGATAATCACATAACTAAAAACATAAGTATTTGAACTAATTAGTTATTTATCTTGTTTTTTGTTCATATACTCAACTAATAAAATTGCATAATCAAATTATTAATTTTGCATTCATTTTCTACACTACTTCATTAGTGTACATGTTCGTATAGCATTAAAAAACATAATTAAACATCTGAAGGTAAAACATCACACAACATAAAATAGTATAATAATATTTAGTGTATCCAATAGTGTGTCAACATATCGAGCCATGAGTATCAAAATAATAATGTATCAACTATGCTAAGATGGGTTACGGCGAAGCCTCACATCCTCCCCCACTAGGCATGAACTTCTTCCTAGAGTTCATAAAAAATATATGGGTACCGAGATTGCATCTATGTTGCATCCTCCCATGAAGCTATGACCTCATCATAATAATCCCATTGGAACTTAACCTAGTCCAGCTCTTAGCCTCGAAGAGCTAGGGTCCATCAGGCAATAATATGAATAGGCTCTAATGCTAGTTTCTCATCTAACTCCACCTACAAGGCATTCTAATCTATAATATGAGACTCATCATAAATGTATCATCTAAGTACTAAAATGTAAAACACATTATGGATGCATGATAGGCTAGGTGGCAAAGCTAGATGGTATGCAATTGTTCCTATCCTCTCTAGGATCTTGAATGATCCAATGAATCAAGGTGCCAACTTAAAGCCTTTTCTGAATCAAATCAGACTCTTGTGTAGTCACACCCTTAAGAAGACTCTATCTCCAACCTAATACTCTCAATCTATCCTCTTCACATCAACGTACTTCTTCTACCTATCATGTGCCTCTCTCAAGCATTGTCTAATTAGGGTTACCTACTGCTCCATCTCCTTGACTAATTGAGGGCCAATAGATATCTGATCCTTGATCCTATCCCAACTCAAGGGCATTCTGCAAGTTCTTCCATACAAGGCTTCATAAGGTGGAATACCTATGGAGGAATGATGCCCATTATTATAGGAAAACTTGACAAGATGTAAGTATTCCTCCCATTTGACCTAATGGTCCATCACATACATACATAACATGTCCTCCAAAACTTGATCTGAGGATGGTATGTTGTACTAAAATTGAGCCTAGTTGCCAATGCTACCTGCAACTCTCCCCAAAAAGATGAAGTGAACAGTGAGTCTCTATCAGAGACGATCTTATAGGGAATGCCATGAAGTTTGAAAATATCTTGGAAAAACACTTGAGCTATGTCTCATGGTATATATGTAGTACACATGGGTGAGAAATGGACAACCTTGATCAATGTGTCAACTATCACCAAAATGGCATCATGGCGATGAGAAGACATGGGGAGACCAACAATAAAATCCATAGATATAGTATCCTACTTTCACTCTACAATCTCATGAGGCTGAAGAAGCCCACTGAGATGATAGTGCTCTGCCTTCACCCTCTAACACTTGAGGCATCTCACAATAATGCTAGCAATATGCACTCTCATGCATGGCTAGTGAAACAACTATCTCAAATCTACATGTAACTTCTTAACATCAGGGTGCACCGCATACAATACTATGTGAGCCTCATGTACAATGAGTTCATGCAAACCCCCAATGGAAGGTACATACATACATTCTCTATGGTGAAAAATTCCATCAAACTCTAAGGAAGACTTTGAATACTTCTCTTCTAAGGGCCTTCGATAATGCACCATCTGACTAACTTATACATAAAGCTCATCTACTGGCAAGTCCTTTAGGATCCCCTCTCTCAAGTTAGTGCAAGTAGTCACAGATGAAAGCTCATGGAACCTTCTACTTAAGGGCAACCACATTCTCCTTTCCCTTGATGTAATTAACATCAAAATCATACTCACAAAGGAACTCCATCCACCTTCTTTTCCTAGCATTAAGGTTCAACTACGTAAATATGTACTATAAGCTCTGATGGTTGGAATGAAGCTTGAATCTATGACCTAGAAGGAAGTGTCACCACCTTACTAAAGCATGAACCACTGTTGCAAACTCTAGGTCATGAGTAGGTTAATTGAGTTCATGGGTCTTCAACTTTCTAGACTCGAAGGAAATAAGTCATTCATCCTACATAAGAACTACCCCTATACCATCCAAAGATGCATTGGTGCACACCACAAAATCTATAGAAGGATCTAGTACTACAAGAACCGGTGCACTCATGAGGGCTATCTTGAGCTCTTGAAACGATCTATCACACTTCTCTATCCACTCATACTTCTTCCCCTTCTTTTGAAGATATGTAATTGGATATGCCAATCTAGAGAATCTCGCAATGAAGCGTTGGTAATATACTGTTATTCCCATAAAGCTCCTCACTTCAATGACACTGGTGGGTGTTGGCCAATCCATGATGACCCTAATCTTTGATGGGTCTATTGAGACACCATTTCTTGATATGACATGACCCAAATAATGTATCTCTGGTCTATAGAATGCACACTTTGACAAGCTACCATACAACTGATTCTCTCTCAACTTTTGCAATACTTGTCTTAGGTGCTCTTCATGCTCCTTCTCATCACAAGAATAAATGAGAATGTCATCAAGGAAAATGATCACAAAATTATCTAAAAAGGTACGGAATACTCCATTCATGAGGCTCATGAATACAACTAGAGCATTTGTGAGGCCAAATGGTACCATAGTGAACTCATAGTGACCATACCTCGTACAGAATACAGTCTTGGGGATATCACTATCCACAATCCTCAACTGATGATAACCCCACTTCAGATCAATCTTTGAAAATATTTGGGCACCTTGTAACTGATTGAAGAGATCATCAATCCTAGGAAGTGGGTATCGGTTCTTGATGGTTACTTTGTTCAATTGCCGATAATCAATACACAACCTAAGTAACCGATCCTTCTTCTTTACGAAGATCACTAGTGCACCCCAAGGTGACACACTATGTCAAATATGCCCTTTCTCTAAGAGTTCCTACAACTGAGTCTTTAGCTCACTGAGCTCATGAGTAGTCATCTTATATGGTGCTCTTGATATTGGCTCAACTCTTAGCATAATATCTATGTGAAAATCCACTGCTCTGGGTGGAGGCACACCAGGGAGCTCTGAAGGAAACACATTTGCAAACTCTTGCAGGATTGGAATATCATCAAGGGATGGCTCTATCTTAGAATCTTCCTCTCTGTCACTAATGGTAATAGCAAACAATTGACATCCCTTTCACATGCACCATCTAAGCTGCATAGAAGAAATCATATAAAGGGATAGCAATGTCTTTACTCTAAAGATTACTCTAGAGGTCTGATCGTCATCCACATATTCCACCCTCTTCTGTCGACAATCCATCTTGGCATTGTGGGCATAAAGCCAATCCATGCCAAGAAAAATATCATAAGAACCTAGAGGGGTATTGTGTAGATCAGACATCATGGTCATGTCTCCAATCGAAATTTGGCAATTATGCACCATGGAACTAACTAGCACTCTGGCTTCTGAGGCTAACTCTACTTCCCAACTAACATCCTGTCTAACTGCCACTAGCCCACAACACTCCACTACATATGGAGATATAAAAAAGTCATAGCTCTAGAATAAAATAAAATAGCAATCATAAAGCCCTATATTATACCTGTAGCCTCGATAACTATGGCCTGATGCTCAGTCTAGTAGTTGTCAACCACTACAAAAGCTCTGTGGGATTTGCCCTTATCACCAACTATCAGATTTGAAAGAGCCCCTCTCTAACCACCAGATGATTGTCCCTAGGGACACTCTCTAGCTATATGGCCCATGCCACCACAAGTATAGCATAGTCCTCGGGTATAAGATTGTACACCCTATGATCTGGACTATTGTGGGCCTCCTATCCTGCTAGATCCGCTATAACCACTCCTGGAAGACTATTGAGTCTTTACTAACTATGACTATGGGGCTTGTACCTTTTGATCCTTTTTGGGACCCTGTGATTTCCACTACTTGGCTTGGAGCCCTAATAACACTATGAGGGTTTCTGTTACTACTGCTACTGAGACTGTTGGCCCTTAGAGGACCCTGCTATATAGTTTTGATTCCCTTTCTAAGAGGGTTTTTGCTAGGTAGAGTTTCAGTTTTGAGACTGATCTTGTGACTCATATCTACCCTGAGTATCCTTGACAACTAATGCTATCTCAAATACCTACCTAAAGGTGGTAGGGAAGGCCAAATAGACTGCACCCTAGAGTGATAAATTTAGGCCCATGATGAAGCAATGTACTCATAGTTTCTCGTCCCTCATGTATTCAACATATGGAAGGAGCTCAAGAAACCTACTCTCATACTTAGCTACTATGAGGCCCCTCTGATGTAGAGAATGAAATTCCTCTATCTACTTCTATTTGAAGTTCTTGGATAGGTACCTCTCCCAAAATCTCACCAAGAATGACTCCCATGTGAGGGTATCCATCCTCACTCCTCCTATAATCTCTTCCTGATGCCACCAACTGGAGGCATCTCCCCTTAGCTAATGGACTACTAGATGTATTTTTAGATTACTCCCATAAGGACGTAATCCAAAGCATTTTTGTAGACTCTATAACTAGGCCTCTTCTACTATTTTTTCAATGGAACCAATATAGTATGGTGGCTAGAGTCATATCAACTCCCTGATATCATGTCCTACATGTCTAGGAGGTCTATTGAGTGGTGGTCCTCTCTAATGTATCAACTCACCATCATGCACACCCTATCCCTCTACTTGCTTGGGTGGGGGACTCCTACTCCTCTCTTTGCCACTAGCCCTACCTCCTCTGCTATGCTTCCCTTTGAGAAATCTATTGCCTTGGCTGTACTATGGGTGGTAGTCTTTGTTGAACTACTCCAATTAGTGTCTGAAGGGCATCCAAAATATCCTGATTTGGGTTCGATGGTGGTGATGGTGGAGGTGGTGATGGTAATGGAGGTGGTGGCACATCCTCCTATTCTGCTCTACCACCTCTCACCCTATGACCTCTACCTCATCAATTGAGTTTCGATTAAGTTGAAGCATAATGGCTTTAGGTTCCTAGTGTTGAAACACAAGCTCTAATACCAAAATGTCATGCCCAAAATATGGGGCAAAAACACATGTAATTTATTTTAAAAGATTAATAACACCACTAGGTTTGATATGTTTGTTTTCACAAGTTAAAGTATAGATATAATGTAAGACAGATACGGGTTCTCCTAACAATGTCCTGACATTCCATTTAGTTTAAAGTCATCATCTAAGAATAAACCGTTAAATTAAACTTTCATTATTAAATCAATTAATTAAATCAAACAATCCAATTCAATTCATTAAAAGATCTAACACATAATTTCATTTATTTATTTTTAAAAAATATTATACTCACAACACAATAGAATACTAGACCCACTAGTAAACATAATTTAAAATTGACCAAAAATATTAATTAACCCCATAATTAAATGTTTTCTAATAACTCATAATTAAATCTAACATAAGCATACATCTTTTTAAATAATCATTATAATCCCTAAACATCAATTTCACATTAATTTTAAACCAATTCATTGTCTTTAAACTTACCACATAAATAATTTAAACAATAATTATATGAAACTTAAGTTAAACTAAATAAGAAATGATAAACTATCTCTAATGACATTTAACATTATTTAATTTAAATATACTGAAATCTAATTTAACAAAGTACTAACTACCTTTAACTAATAATAAACTAAATTCTAATGATAAAATATACTAACAATAAAACTAACTAAACTTTATTAAATGTGAAATAAATTCTAATATTAACATATACTCACATTTAAAAAACATAACAATTAAGATTACTTTAAAAAAAAACACAAACTAACAACTTTAACAAAATATACTAATAACTAAAAACATACTAAATACTTTAAAACTAAAACAAAACTAATATCTAAACTACAAACTAGCTAACTAACCTTACAAGAAATATCTTTAAACCAACTAAACTAACCCCAAACTCCAACACATGCAAATTTTTTTTTTTTAAAGTGCAGCAAAAGGAAAGCCGGCTAGTAGAAGAAGATGGTAAGCTAGTAGAGTGCTAAGAAGAGGAATCTGATAACTACTTCAGCTTCTGTGTGCTTTGAGGTGGCTTGGCAATCAATGCTTGTGACTATGAACTTGTAAGAGAATCTATTTGAGTGAGCTTTGATTGCTCACGAGTCAACCAGTCACAAAAAGTCTCAAAAGAGGGCATAACATGTCGTGCACCTAGAGCATCCATAGTGGAGTAGAAAGTAGAAGTGAAAATCTAATAAGGTCCTTGAAGCTTGGACAGTATCAGAAAGATACACTCATTATCAGATTTTTTCTTTCCTACAACTTGTAACATAGATCAAAGAGACTTGAATTTCATCAAGAAATCCTCAATGCTGGTGAATGATTCAAAAATCAAGGAGGTAAACTCTGCATCTATCTGTAGAATCCTGAATTGATTCATTGTGCCAAATAAGGTTGAAAACTTGTCCCACATAGCCCTAGGTGTATTCAAACCATCTAGGTGAAATAGCAACCCCTCTGAAATATTCATTGCAATGAGGCCCATTGCCTCATCCATTTTATTGCGCTGCATAAGAAACTCATAACGCCTCTGTAGAACTGGCTGAACTACATCGAGACATGACCATAATCCCTTTGCCATAAGTAATCTAGTCATCTGTCCTTTCCAAGTATGATAGTTGTGTGGTGTAGGGAAGGCGACATAGGAGTCTACCATTGAGAGAAGAAGATGGAAGTAGAAGGGTCTTATTCTGTATTAAAGTACAAAAAAGAAAAATCCCCCCCACAAAAAATAGTGATATCCTTCAAATACCAATGAAAACAACTATAGAAAGTTTAAAAATAGAGAAAATAACCTAGATTTCAGATGCAGAGAAGAGGGAAATAGAAGCCTCTACTTTAATGCCAAAATGAGAAGCTCAAATGAACTCAAAACAAACAAAACTAGCACTATTGTCTCCATCTCTAAACCAGCTTTCTAGCACTTCTTTCAGATTGGAAAAAGACCTCCGTATGCCTAAGTTATGGCCAAAAAACCAATTGCAGGTCCAAGAAAGGAGCTCTCTGGAAAAATATAGGAACGAAAAAAAATTTGACGGCCATATGGACGTTAATAGCCAGTCGCTGGAAAAAAAATTGACTGTCAGATTGATGATGTCATTAGTTAATTTATGACATCACAAGTCATGAAATGATGTCAGCAAAACTAGAAGTAGGATGACATCATCTGTCAAAAAATGCTGACGTGTCCCTTGTAGGTGATGTTAGCAGTCAATTTGTTGATGTTAGCTGTCAGAATGCTGATGTCAGGTAGCAGGGTTTTTAGGTGGTGGCACTGCTGTAGAGGTGGTGCTATTGGTGGCGTGGCCGGCGAAGCTGAGCCACGGTGGCCACAGGGCGACGCTTCAACGACGGCTGTGGAAGAGCGGTGTCGCGGTGATGCAGCGGCTGTAGAGCCTGCTCAACTGAGCGTTGGTGGTGCTTGAGTGGCGATGGGATGGCTACTAGGCAGAGCATCGACAATTTCCCTTTACTTTTAAAAATAAAAAATGAAAAACCCCTCGATCTGCATGCAAAAGGCCGTACATCCTGTTGGGTAAAAAAAATTTGCTTCCCAGAGCAATGTTGTCCAAATTGGACAAAATTTTATATGGAAACAAGGGTTTTGTTGCCTTCTGGATCCATTTGTGACATTGGTTTGGCCTCAACCTACTCCGAAAAATAGTGACCCCCCTATTTTCTCGAAAAATACTCAAAAAATTCCAGATCTGTTCTTCCAAACCCTCATTCTCCTTTTTCTCCAAATCATAAACAAGCTACAATAGATCTGGCTCTAATACCATGTAGGTTTTGAGCAAATAAGCCAATCAAATCCATAAAGCCTTCGAATCCCTGCATGTAAAAAGCTATCATAGAAGAAGAAGATGAGAAGAGGCAAGGGCTTTGCTAAAAAATGGAGATAGAAGAAAAGTTTCTCTCAAATGAAAAATGCATGAGATAATGAAAAAAGTACAAGGCTCAACCTTATAAAGGTGAGATAGAAACCCTAAACTAAAAAGCTAGGTTGCACATTATTAATTAGTAATTAATTAATAATGCACCTAAATGAAGCTTAAGTAACTAGAGTAATAGAAACTTATATAATTAAATCAATATGATTTAATTAATAAGTATAAATAAAAGAATACTCTAATACCCCCCCTTAAGTTGAAAGCAGGGAGTAAGCTTACCTAGCAAAGAAAAGCTATGAAAGCAAAAACAAGTGGGTCTCGACAATAAGGCCTGATCAGGTACCCAGTATAAGGAAATCTCTATAAACTGGAGTAAAGGAGAAAACCCTATGGGAAAAACCCCTCTCCAAAAAGAGATGAAATGAATTCAAGAGACTCTCTCAAAGCCATAAGTACAATGCATGACTTCAACCCCCCTCGTGAGAGAAGGTCGAGGCTCCAAACCCCCCAGAATGAAAGAACCCCTAGATCAATGACCAAACCACTGTGACTCCAATGCAGAGGAGTGAAAGGTAGTGGACACTGTAGAGGGAACCTTGAAAGATGAGGTGTTACTAGAAGGCCGAGTTGATGCTCAAAGGAGTAGACACGAGGGTCCTAAAAGGGAATCCCCAATGTAAGTGGTATGATAGGTGTGTGAACACTATCATCAAAGAGGAGATAAATGTCCTTTGTAGAATCCTCAACAACTACACCTGGTGGCTCGATGAATGGAGCTGGAGGATTAGGCAGTGCTGAAGAAGAACCCTGTTGAACAAAAAAGAGCTCAAGAGGAAGTGGCAAGGGAGTCACAATAGTAGTCTCAGGAACCACACAGAGATTCAAGAATCCTGATTGAACCACATGATGCTCTCGCAAAGGAGGAGAGTCGTGCTCTGGAAAAGGTGGACCAAAGTGTGAAAAGGAGTAGAGATGGGTGGAAAGATCAATTGTCCCTATAGCAAAAATACCTCTTGTTATACTATCCTAGATGAAAACTAAATTTGGAGTGAACTCAACTGTCTTCCGGGGCCCACTATGAGAAATTTGATAAACTGAGAGAAGGTTTGTAGATAGAGATGGAACATACAACACATCATTGAATGTGCCATCCTAAATGCATACAATGCCTTTCTCGCAGATTGACATAATAGTGTTATTCCCAATGATAATATGGGGAATAGGAGAAGCTTCAAAAGAAGAGAAGATCTCTCGAGAAGATGCCATATGGTGAGAAGCACCTGAATCCAGTATCCAAGAAACCTATGAAGGGAATGTGAAAGAAGCCCGTAATGCATGACCCTTTGTAAGATCCTATTTAGCTATAGGATTGATAGAAGAAGACTGATAAGTAGACCCCTATGAGCTAGAAGAGGATGGAGAGGAAAGATTTCTCTTCTAAAAAAGAGCTTACAAATTTGCTATCTGTTTCTCATAACCATCAAACTCCTTTTGATAAAAAAGTGACTCATCATGTGTTCCCTTCTAACAATAGGAACATGTAGGTCTCTCAGTCTTCTATTTCTCCTTCTTAGAAGAAGATGGTGGGCCAGTAGAGTGCTAAGAACAGGAATCTGATAACTACTTCAACTTCTGTGTGCTCTGAGGTGGCTTGGCAATCAATGCCTGTGACTGTGAACTTTTATGAGAATCCATTTGAGTGAGCTTTGATTGCTCATGAGTCAACTAGTCACAAAAAGTCTTGAAAGAGGGCATAACATGTCGTGCACCTAGAGCATCCATAATGGAGTAGAAGGTAGATATGAAAATCTGATAAGGTCCTTGAAGCTTGGACAGTATCAGAAAGATACACTCATTATCAGATTTTGTCTTTCCTACAACCTGTAACATAGATCGAAGAGACTTGAATTTCATCAAGAAATCCTCAATGCTGGTGAATGATTTAGGAATTAAGGAGGTAAACTCTGCATCTATCTATAGAATCTTGAATTGATTCGTTGTGCCAAATAAGGTTGAAAACTTGTCCCACATAACCTTAGGTGTATTCAAACCATCCAGGTGAAACATTAACCCCTCTGAAATATTCATTGCAATGAGGCCCATTGCCTCATCCATTTTATTATGTTGCATAAGAAGCTCATAAGGCCTCTGTAGAACTGGCTGAGCCGCATCGAGACATGACCATAATCCCTTTGCCATAAGCAATCTAGTCATCTGTCCTTTCCAAGTATGATAGTTGTGTGGTGTAAGGAAGGTTACATAGGAGTCGACCATTGAGAGAAGAAGATGGAAGTAGAAGGGTCTTATTCTGTATTAAAGTACAGAAAAGAAAAATCCCCCCACAAAAAATAGTGATATCCCTCAAATACCAAAGAAAACAACTATAGAAAGTTAAAAAACTAAGAAAAGAACCTGGATTTCAGATATAGAGAAGAGGGAAAGAGAAGCCTCTACTTCAATGCCAAAAGAGAAGCTCAAAAAACTTAGAATCAAACAAAACTATCACTATTTTCTCCATCTTTGAACCAGCTTTTCGGTGCTTCTTTTGGATTGGAAAAAGACCTCCGTATGCCCAAGTTATGGCCAAAAAATTGGCTGCCAGATTGATGATGTCATCAGTCAATTTATGACATCATAGGTTGTGAAATGAAATTAGCAAAACTAGAAGTAGGATGACATCATCCGTCAAAAAATGCTTACGTGTCCCCTGCAAGTGATGTCAGTAGTTGATTTGCTAATGTCAGCTGTTAGAATGTTGATGTCAAGTAGTGGGGTTTTCAAGGGACAGTGCCATCGCAGAGGTGGTGTCTGGGAGGTGGCTCTACCGGTGGCGCAACTGAGGAGTTGAGCCACAGTGGCCGCAGGGCGACGGTTGTGGAAGAGCAGTGTTGCAGTGGCGCGACGGCTGTGGAGCCTGCTCAGCTGAGCACCGGTGGCGTTTTAGCAGTGGTAGGGTGGCCGCTAGGCAGAGCACCAACAGTCACCCTTTAATTTTAAAAAATAAAAAATAAAAAACCCCTCGATCTGTGTGTCGAAGGCTGTACGGCTTGATGGGTAAAAAAAAATTGCTTCCCAGAGCAATGTTGTCCAAATTGGACAAATTTTATATGGAAACAGGGGCTTTGATGCCTTTTGGATCCATCTGTGACTTTCATTTGGCCTCAACTTGCTCTGAAAAATAGTGACCCCCTTGTTTTCTCAAAAAACACCCAAAAAATTCCAAATCTGTTCTGCCAAACCCTCATTCTCATTTTTCTCCAAATCATGAACAAGCTATGGTAGATCTGGCTTTGATACCATGTAGGATTTGACCAAATAAGACAATCAAATCCACAAAGCCTTCAAATCCTTTCATGCAAAAACCTGTCACAGAAGACAAAGATGAGAAGAGGCAAGGGTTTTGCTAAAAAAGGGAGATAGAAGAAAAGTTGCTCTCAAATGAAAAATGCATAAGAGATAATGAAAAAAGTACAAGGCTCAACCTTATAAAGGTGAGATAGAACCCCTAAACTAAAAAGCTAGGTTGGACATTATTAATTAATAATTAATTAATAATGCACTTAAATGAAGCTTAAGTAACTAGAGTAATAGAAACTTATATAATTAAATCAATATGATTTAATTAATAAGTATAAATGAAAAAATACTCTAATAATTAATCTTGATTACTAACTAATTAGCAAAAGGGTAACTAATCTAGTCCAACTTAGATCTTTAGGTTACTCAATTAATCCTACCTGTCATGCTGAAATGCATGTACAAATCATGAGTGTCAAGCGATACTATAAAGTCAGTGTTACAAAACATTAACACTTAATGATTACAGAATAATACATTCATTCAATTAATGATACAAATAAAATATGAACAATGAGATTTTGTCATGTCCCCATATTTATAAGATTTAATGATAATAATGATATAATTTTTCATTAAGTTAACATATTAATATGTCCGTGTCTCCAAGAGAAAAGGACATCTATCACATCATTTGTAGATTATTATTCATCGACCTCCATTTTAATATTAAATGAGTTGATATTCAAGATCAAAGAAGTCGACATTTCATTGATTAGAATGATTCTTCAATATTACATAATTATATTAAATGTATAAATATTGTGCCTTTGTATATATGTACCTTAATACATATATATTACCCTATTCTTATATCATACTTTAAGAGGGAATCCTATAATTGGATAAAATATAATAATAGTTCATACACTATTATCAATTGTTCACAAAGAAATAATATTGATACACTATATGAATAAATATTAGTCATAATTCATAATAATAGTAAATATAAACATTATTAGTAATATACGTTAATGAATAAATGAATTATGCAATATATATCTAGCCGATAGTAATTGTATTACATATATAAATAAATATTATAATAATAAAAGATTACAATATATTTAATTTATGTAATATTAATAACTAATAATAATAAATTGATTAATCGATATAATAAGGATAAAAGAATTAATATAAATACAATATGATATATATATATATATATATATAAAATAAATAAGGATGGTAATAATGGTGACAACATTATTATGTTATATAGATGGCTTATATTATCCATAAGCCCAAGGATACACTACGAATATGGAAGTTTAAATAATTAATAAATGTTATACATATATAATATATATTAATGTATATTATTAAATATATGTTAATAATCATTATTAAACCCTAACCTTAACAAGTAGTTAATTATTTGAAGGGTTGCAACCATCTATGACCATTCACTTGTAATAACATATATAAATAGGAGAGCAAATGATAGACTAAATTTTATCATATACAGATTATTATCAAAAACTTATAAAATACGGAATGAGTAAGGAAATGTCCAAAAAGGGGACATTAGAATTGGTATTAGAGCTAATATCCTACCAACCTATGAAACATTTATTAGAAGACTATAATTACTATAATTGTAACACAATTCAAGGTAATGAGATGATGGACTATATGGATTTTATCCTATGAAATGAATATAGTGGAATTTTTTCAAGGATGTAGATTTCGGGGATGCAATTGTTTCCCATGAGATGATTGTTCAAAAATAGAAGGTATGGTTCTCAATCAAGACATGAATAAGGTTTCTGATTATATCTCTTGAGTTTTCTGAAAGGTGATTCTACCACAGTTGGTTAGAAGCGAGGACTAATCCCATCCACATCTTCAGGAGGATACATTTAGCAAAGAAGGAAAGGAGGTATGAACCACATCATATGCAAGGCTCATGAGATTGGCAAGTTTGGAAGGACAATATACAAATGGTTTTTTTCATCCAAGATAAATTGTAGAAAATCAGAACCAAGTCAGTCAAGTTCTTGTTGTGGAAACATAGCACCTGTAAACTTCCCTACATAAAACAAGCATACAGTATTTAGTTTGCAAATGACAACTTGTAATTGGTACTACACATGGTAGTTTAGAGGAAAAATGTAAAGATACACAATAGCTGAGGAGTATTATATGGAGTTCACAAAAAACCATGATAATAATCCGGTTGCCGTGAGCATTGTTGTAATAAATTATGATGCCCACCATTATTGCTGCGAAGTATAATAGGATGATATCTACCATGAGAAATATTACTGTGTATAGTTCGAGAATTAAATATAAATGTTGTGGACGTCACAAAGAGCAACAAGCGTTGACAATTTTAAATTATTGGATTCTCCTGACATCTCTAAGAAATGGGCCTAGTAATCCACATTTGGTACAATTAGATATAATATATTATCATAAATGGTTAGGGAAGAGCCGCCTATGAAGATTGAATCAATTTTAAAGCCCTAGTATTGGGATTTAGTAAAAGGGAACAAATATTGAAAGTGAATGGAGAGGAGGAAGTCTTTAGCTGCAATAGCAATAAAATATCAGAAATAGCAATCGCATCATGCTATGAATGTAACAAACAATATGGAGAATTGGTACTAGATTTGATATAATTCAAATAGTCGGTGGAAGAGATTAAAAATAAATATGAACTCTTCATAGTAATGAGTTTTCTATGGATTCAATAAGGCACTAACTATATAAACTCGTTGGTGCTATTGGTACTAGTTATATTTGCCGAAAAACTAGAGTCACAACATGAATGGTGTAAGGAGAGTATGCTAATGGTACGTATAGCAGGAATCATTCTTGGATTTCATACCAATGACTATTTGCTGACTTAGGGATAAAGGACGATAATCTAAGGAGATGGTCTATTTGAACAACCATCATTTTATTTTCCAATGAATGCCATCCAAATACAATTGGGTATTCATTCAAAAGTAGAGATACTCAAAGTTTCATCCATGATGGAAAAAGTTCAATCTCTAATCACCATGGGAAGAGGAGCATAAGGGATAACTTTGCAAGCACTTAAGAACATTATAAGCATTTTGGAAAGTGTAAAATCTAGGATATTCATGCATGGATTTTAATTCTAATGGAGCAGTCAACTATAGTTGAATTCAAATCTTATAAATAGCATGGAAGAAGGGGCATGCATGCTTCCATACATTGGAAATCTTAAACAATAAACATGAGTCACGAGAAAATTTTGAGACCCATAAGTATGGAAGATTAGAATCAATGCAAAGGGAATTGCTTCATCAGACATATACATCTGACAAGCGATCAAGTAGAAGAAACATAGTCTATTATATTCAAAGTGAATGAATGAATATAAGAGTGACCTCCATGGTTGGTGTGATTACCTTCCAACCCTTCAATATGGGAACATGATCACTTAAAAATAAAATCTGGAGCTTTATATGATGAATTGGCTCTAGTTATGATATCTCTCAATTGGATATTGAGAAGATTTCTAAGTGGCATTTCACTCAACTTTGTGGTAATAATAAATCAGTTCAACATGATATGTTCTACCATCTAATGAAATATTGAGCACCATAATGAGTTTATTCTTGTGTAGACACAAAAATAAGAAGAATAATACTACCGCCCACGATCGGTTTCAATGAAAATTGATTAAGAGATGAAAATAATTGTTAACAATGAATTATGAAATGACATGTTATGAGGAGATGAAATTTATGAAAAAAGGGTGTGTTTTAAGAAACCATGTTTGGTGAGGGTAAATATATAAGGCACACTATTCATTATTAAATCAATATGGAAGAAGATGACAGAGAGAGAGTAATATTAACAAAAAAAGCTCACATAAATAGAGAGATTCCAATTAAGAATTGTGGAACAACTGGTAAGCATTATATTGGAAATGGTGATAGGACAAGCTTCTATAAAGTCATCATTGGATTATGATATGTGACCATTGGATGCTTAAACAAGAGTAGATAATGGAATAGTATCTCTACTTCCTATTAGGAATTTGTAATCAAACCCAAGGCGAATGTTTTAATGGAAGTAATTAAATAAGAGATTAAAAATGACATAACTTATAATAGATATATTGAGCCAATCTAAAAGGTGAGAAGCAACATCTCATATTCATATATACTAGCATAAGCATAGAAGCAATAATGATAGATGTTGGCCTTCCTTGAGGGAGATCTATCATGATGAAAGGTTTGATGATAAATCCAATGAAATTTTGAATCTTGCATTATTTCCTCATAGTTGCCCAATTTACTAATGGGTTGTGAAAGAAGATAATTTATTTGAGGCCATGTAAGAGTAAATAGATGCACTAGAAAGAAATAATACATGGTGGAAATATACAGAGAAACTAGATGCAAAGTTAAATATTATGTTATAGAAATATGATGGTAGTACCACTAAGATTTAAAAGGGTACTTGTATAGAGTGTGCAGTTGATTTTTCATAAACAAGACCACCCTAGTATTCTAATAACAATAGACAATGGAAAAAGAGAATAATATCAACAGACTACTAGACCAGGTGAAATCAAATAGGTTTGAGAAACAAAAAAAGTGTGGCATGAACCATGAAAAATGTTGTCCCACCCTCAAGTGAAGTATTAAACACATGGAGATATATGAAATGAGGTGCAGTGACCTATCATAGTTTAGTGACTACTGATTTTACACCTGACATTACAAAAGAGTAAATACATGTCCATAGAGTAGTGTATATTCCAAAAAAGAAAGAATTTAACCAATTATGATAGAATGGAAACCCATGTGAGTAGATAGTACATAGGGGTCTATTTTTCATCCACATTATGATCTCTTAAGATAGGGAGTTGGTGGAGGGAGAGGCAGAGTAAATTTGAGCACTTGACAGATATCCTCCAGGGAACCGCTTGTAGCTTGTTTCACGTGCCCTTTGCACTGTCAATCTACCATCTCAAGATGATCGTAATAAGGAGAGAGGAAGATTATTATTCATTATATTAACACTTATTTTCTCATCCACATTATGATCTGTTGAGATAGGGAGTTGGTGGAGGGAGAGGTAGAGTAAATTCAAGCACCCGACAGATATAATGCGTCCTCTACACCGTCAATCTACCATCTCAAGATGATCATAATAAGGAGAGAGGAAGATTCCTATTCATTATATTAACACTCATTTTCTCATCCAAATTATGATCTCTTGAGATAGGGAGTTGGTGGAGTAAATTCGAGCACTTGACGGATATCCTCCAGGGAACCGCTTGTAGCTTGTTTTACGTGCCCTCTGCACCATCAATCTACCATCTCAAGATCATCATAGTAAGGAGAGAGAAATTTTTTTTTGTATTATAAGAAGAAAATTTTCAAATGAACTAATTAAATTAAATTTAATACTCATCTTCTCATCCACATTATGATATCCTAAGGTAGGGAGTTGGTGGAGGGAGAGGTGGATTAATTTTGAGCACTTGTCAAAACTGCTTGGAGCTTATTTCACGCACCCTCTGCACCATAAATCTACCATCTTATGATGATCATAATAAGGAGAGAGAGAAAGATTCCTTCCAAAGGATTATGTAAATAAGAAAAGGGAACCCTACCACTTTCCTATGGAGTCTACACTCGGGAGAGAACACCCTATTGTAGTGCTAGTTAAGGGAAAGATAGTAATGGCTCCTTTTCACAAGAACCTTTCTAGCCAAACAAGCAAACTACTAAGTAGGCCACCTCATGTGGATGCCTAACACCCACCACCGGGGCCAAGGAGGCCAAAGTTCTGCTCTTGGGCTTAGTATGGAACTAGCTTGGATTAACTTATTATTATTTGAATTTCTTTGAAGCTTATATATATTTATATACATGTACTGATGCTTATTTTGTGGTTGCAGGGTTCATAAGCCTAATGAAGAAGTATAGCCATTGCACATTATTAATTTTAGGATCTAATCAAGGTTATGTATGATGTGTCTACATTGTGTCTACTTCGTGTCTTCATGCATCAATGTGTATGCTACGTGTTTTCTTTGTATCTTCATACATTCATATGTATACTTTGCATTCAAATGCATACTACATGTGTGACTCTTTTATTGAATAAAATGAAGTACTCTTACAAGTAAAAATTTGAATGGGATCTAGTAGTCAATTCTGTTATATAAGGTGAAACAAATATGAAAATGTTTATTGCTTGAGGACAAGCAAATTTGAGAGGGGTGGATTGTCATCTCCCCATATTTATAAGATTCAATGATAAATTAATTATTAATAATAATGATATAATTTTTCATTAAGTTAACATATTAATATGTCCTTGTCTCCAAGAGAAAAGGACATCTATCACATCATTTGTAGATTATTATTCATCAACCTCCATTCTAATATTAAATGAGTTGATATTCAAAATCAATCAAGTCGACATTTCATTGATTAGAATGATTCTTCAATATTACATAATTATATTAAATGTATTAATATCATGCCTTTGTATATATGTACCTTAATACATATATATTACCCTATTCTTATATCATACTTTAAGAGGGAATCCTATAATTGGATAAAATATAATAATAGTTCATATGCTATTATCGATTGTTCACAAAGAAATAATATTGATACACTATATGAATAAATATTAGTCATAATTTATAATAATAGTAAATATAAACATTATTAGTAATATATGTTAATGAATAAATTAATTATGCAATATATATCTAGCCGATAGTAATTGTATTACATATATAAATAAATATTATAATAATAAAAGATTATAATATATTTAATTTATGTAATATTAATAACTAATAATAATAAATTGATTAATCGATATAATAAGGATAAAAGAATTAATATAAATACAATATGATATATATATATATATATATATATATATATATATATATATATATATATATAATAAGGATGGTAATAATGGTGACAACATTATTATGTTATATAGATGGCTTATATTATCCATAAGCCCAAGGATACACTACAAATATGGAAGTTTAAATAATTAATAAATGTTATACATATATAATATATATTAATGTATATTATTAAATATATGTTAATAATCATTATTAAACCCTAACCATAACAAGTAGTTAATTATTTGAAGGGTTGCAACCATCTATGACCATTCACTTGTAATAACATATATAAATAGGAGAGCAAATGATAGACTAAATTTTATCATATACAGATTATTATCAAAAACTTATCAAATATGGAACAAGGAAATGTCCAAAAAGGGGACATTATAGATTTGTATCTTTTATTAGATTCAACCTTAGTTTCCACAAATGGTACATAGGGTTTAGTTTCAATTCTCTATTAGATTTTCCAGCTAAAATATCCTACATACTTATTGCACACATCAGTAGCCCAAGAAATTCACACACACACACACACACACACACACACACATGACTCATCAGGATAATCACATAAGTCTTTTAACTAATTAGTTATTTATCTTGTTTTCTATTCATATACTTAACTATTAAAATTGCATATTCAAAGTATTAATTCTGCATTTATTTTCTACACTACTTCATCAGTATACATGTTCATACAACATTAAAAAACATAATTAAACATCTAAAGATAAAACATCACACAACATAAAATAGCATAATAATGTTCAGTGTATAGGACAATGTGTCAACATATCGAGTCATGAGTATCTGAATAATAATGTATCAATTATGCTAAGATGGGTTAGGGTGAGGCCTCACATTCAGAAAGAATGGGTACCCAAGGAACTACCTCCAATTAACACTAATTTTTCTGTTAATGGAGTGATATATCACATAACTCTATCTTCATTACATGGTTTGGGCCTATTGCCATGTCATAAAGGCCAGTTATAATAAAGTTGTTGAATTGATGGAGTATGTAGAACCTTGATACAATTACAGAAATTAGATGCAGATTGTGCAATATAAAAAAAGTATGTGTAGGTATGCATTGTCACCAAATTATATACAATGCAAAGAAAATGATCAAAGTAAAAGGCTCGCTATTTATGTTTATGGAAGGCAAAAAGCAATAGGGAATATTGAAGGATTTATAAATAGTTCTCAACCTGTATCAACTAATAAGTGGTCGAATTGTATATTAAAGGCACACATGGGAAATCATGTCTTTATATGTGCAATAAAATCAATAAGTGCAGATGAAGAGCTTCTGATAGATAATAATTTGAATCATGTAGATACAAAAAAATTCACTGTCTTGGGACTAGTTAGTAAAATATTGAAACTAATTATCTCTAATTAATATTAAATCCAATAAACAACCAAATATTTTATTAATAATTTTTTTGTTAAGTCTATTACTCTCATTTCACTACTAATTGCTAAGAATTATTAATCTTTGTAATAGTGTGAGATGGATCCACTAGAAGACACATGTGAGGATTAGACATAGACAACTTCTTCAACAAAGGTAAACCTTAATTATTATAATTATACAAATTATATAGAAATAGATGTCATATTTTTATGTTATTTTGTTTATGGATTTGGAGTTATTTTGATGAAATTTTATTGATATTAATGGCAAAACTTTATACTTATTGAAAGAGAAAAGAAAAAATGAGAGCAGATCAAATGTGATACGATATTGAGGCATCATTTTTAGATGACACTGCATGTAGTACTAACCCTATCTTCATGGCTAGTGATGGGGACACAACCCAAGAACAGAATGGACACAACAAAAAAGGGAAATTATATTAACTGAGAAAATAAGCTAGTACAAATAGTACAGAGAAAATAAACTTCAGAACATGCCCTAAGGGCTTACAATAGCATAAATCTGGAGAATATTTCTCCTTTTAGCACCTCCTCTCAAACTCCACTCCGAACTGCCTTTTACAATGCCAGAAATCTCCTTAAATAGACCCCAGAGGGTTAAGGACTAGGAGTAAATTCTAGAAAGTGCTAGTAGGCATCCACTGACAAAATAGAAGGTTCTGGAAGCTGCATTAGAAGTCGGTGCAAATCTAGAAGAATCCAAAAATGGTAACCGAACTTTCGGGAGGCATAACTTTTGAACTGTAGCTCCGATTGACGAACCGTTTACATTTTTGGAAAGCTCTTGAAGTGCTCTATAGCCCTATGGACCAGCTTTGCTCATCCCCCATTTTTTGACCCTTTTTGAGGTCATTTAATGCCTCAAACTTGACTTTGAAGCATTCTTAGGAGGTCTCCAAAACCTGAAAAATTACAATAACTTTCAAACCATGGGGCCTATTGACCTGATTCTTTTTTTGGAATGCTCTAAATCATGATTACATTCATCTAGCCAATTCACACCTTCTAGTTTACCAAAATGATGGCCCAAATACATGCTCCTATTTTTTTAGGATTTTTAAATGCACTGATAGTTGAACTATGAGAGTTGGAACCTTTATTTGAGCCAAATGGGTATCCAAAAATGTAAAGACATGAAACCGAAACTAAGTCTAAGTACATTTTTTTGGGTGACACAGGATTGCCCTTATACCTTTGGATGCTCCTGCATCAGACACCCAGGGTAGATTGAGAAGTGACCCTGTCACTTTATGGATGGTAGAGGAAATCCCAAATGGGAAACCTCAGCTGCTGAAATCCAAGTTGAGTCCTTGATCGACCGTCCTTTCCATTTGACCAAATACTCTTCATACTGCCTGTTTCCAGTACTCCTACCCACACGATGATCTAGAATGTCTTCTATCTCCTCCTTCTTAGAAGCAGGAATTGGACATGGCTCTAAAACCAGCTCCTCATCTGCACCATCATCATGATACTCTGTTAAATCTGTAATGTTGAAAATGGGAGAAATGTGAATACCATCTGGCAGCTCCACCTCATATGCATTTCCTGAGTCATGTTTCTTCAAAACTTTGCAGGGGCCAAATTTCTTCATTTTTAGCTTTTTGTAAGTACCAACTGGAAATCTTTCTTTTCGTAAGTGCACCATGACTAGATCCCCTACTTGGAATTCCTTATGTCTTCTCCTTTGATCAGCCCTAGCTTTATACTCTTGATTTATCTTGATAATGTGTGCTTGAACCTCCTCATGTAGACGCTTGATGTGTTCAGCAAATTCCTCAGCTTCAGCACTTGTCCTCTCCCCTTTTTCTATCTTCCTCAATTCTGGTGCAGTCCTTGGGCTATTCCCATATACAATTTGAAATGGTGATTTTCCAGTACTCCTATTTACAGAGTTATTATAAGAAAACTCTTCCTGTGGTAGAATCAAATCCCATCCCTTGGGCTTATCTCCAACTAAACATCTCAGCAAATTGCCCAGACTTCTATTTACCACTTCTGTTTGGCCATCAGTCTGTGGGTGATGCATGGAACTGAATTTCAAGTCTGTTCTCAACTTCTTCCACAATGTCCTCTAGAAATAGCCCACAAATTTAGTATCTCTGTTAGAAACTATACTCCTTGGAAGACCATGTAGTCTTACCACCTCTTTGAAAAACAAGTCTACAATATGGACAGCATCATGAGTTTTGTGGCATGGAATGAAATGTACCATTTTGGAGAACCTATCAACCACCACGAATACTGAGTCATTACCCCTTTGTGTCCTTGGCAATCCAAGAACAAAATCCATACTTATGTCCTCCCATGGCCTTGATGGAACAGGCAATGGCTGATATAGGCCAGTATTTTGACTAAACCCCTTGGCAACTTGACAAACCTGGCAACTTTGTACAAACTTCTTCATATCCTATGTCATTTGAGGCTAAAAATAATGTTCTCTAAGAATGGCAATGGTCTTATCCTGACCAAAATGTCCTGCCATCCCTCCACTATGTTTCTCCTTAATTAGATTTTCCCTCATGGAACTCCTTGGAATGCACAATTGACTACCTTTGAACAACATGCCATCCTGAATCAAATAGTCTAACCACTTGGTTCTATCTACAACAACAGGTTCTTTACAAGCTTTTCATGCTTCAACAAAATCAAGATCCTTGGGGTACAAATTCTTGAGTTCATCAAACTGAACTACTTCAACCTACATTGTTGTAAGCAACAACTGTCTCCTACTTAGTGCATTTGCAACCTTGTTAGATTTTCCACTTCTATGCTTCAACACAAATGTATAACTCTGCAAGAATTCTACCCACTTCATATGCCTCTGATTCAATTTACCTTGGATATTTAGGTACTGTAATGCCTGATGATCAATATACAAAAAAAATTCCTTTGGCAATAAATAATGCCTCCATTTCTTTAAGGCCTGAACTATTGCATAGAACTCTTGATCATAAACATAATACTTCTTCTTTGCATCATTCAATTTTTCACTAAAATATGCAATAGGCTTACCTTCTTGGCTTAATACAACCCCAATAGCGCTACCACTAGCATCACAATCCACCTGGAATACTTTTCTAAAATTTGGAAGTGCCAACACAGGCTGTTCAGTCACCTTCTTCTTTAGCAATTCAAAACTTCTCGCAGCTACTGCAGTCCATTTGAACTCTTTTCTATCCCCTCTTATTGTATCAGTTAGGGGTGCACATATGCCACTAAAATTCTTAATAAACTTCCTGTAAAAACTAACCAGACCATGAAATGATCTTACCTCAGTAGTAGACCTTGGAGTAGGCCATTCCAAGATGGCTTTTACCTTCTCTGGATCCATTTTGAGACCTTCAGGTGATATAACAAATCCCAAATAGACTAACTCCCTTTTTGCAAAGACACACTTCTTTAGATTAATTAACAGTTTCTCTTCCCTTAGCCTTTCAAGGACACTACGAATATGCATTAAATGTTCTTCCAAAGTCTTGCTGAAAATTAAAAAATCATCCAAATAGACAACAAAAAATTTTCCCAAAAACTTCTTAAGTACCTCATTCACGAGCCGCATGAAGGTGCTTAGGGCATTCATCAATCCAAAGGGCATGACTAACCACTCATAAAGACCCTCCTTGGTCTTGACGGCTATTTTCCACTCATCTCCTTCTCGAATCTGTATTTGATGATAGCCACTCTTCAGATCTATCTTTGTGAAGTACTGAGCTCCACTCAAGCAGTCCATAAGATCATCCATCCTTGGTAAAGGAAACCGGTACTTGATGGTTATCCTATTTATAGCTCGAGAATCTATACACATCCTCCACTCTCCATCCTTCTTTGGTGCAAGTACTGCAGGTACTGCACATGGACTCATGCTCTCTCGAATCAAGCCCTTCCTCAACAACTACTGAACCTGTCTATTTAGCTCCTCTATTTCAGTAGGAGTCATCCTGTGAGCAGCCTTGTTAGGAAAACTAGCTCCTAGAATTAGATCTATCTAATGATTGATTTGCCTTACTGGTGGCAATCCATCTGGAATATTATCAGAGATAATATCTCCAAATTCCCCTATTAAATATGAAACTTCAAATGGTATTTCACTACTACCTTCTTTATCTTTCCTAGGAATCAAAGCATAGCACATATGTTGATGTTTCATGCCATCTAAAAACTTCCTTCCATCAACAAGACAAATCCTAGCACTGCTACATACCTTTTCACCTTCCTTTTTCATGGGCTTCAATTTGTGGCGAACTCCATCCTTTGTCAGAGAGTATGTGTTTGCATTTCCATCATGTATTGCATGTCTATCAAACTGCAATGGTCTACCCAACAATAGATGGCAAACATCCATCGAAATAACATCACAGAGAACTTCATCATGGTAACTCCCAATTTTGAATTTTACTAAACATTGTTCACTTACCAGGACCTTATGATCATCTTTTACCCAAGAAATCCAATAGGGTTGGGGATGTTTCTCCCTCTTGAGCTTTAGCTTAAGGACCATCTCTTCTGATACCAGGTTATCAGTGCTACCACCATCAATGATCACGTCACAACATTTATCCTCACACTTGCATCTGGTACAAAACAAACTCTTTCATTGTCCTGGTTCATTCTCACCACTTAGTAGGACTCTTTCATTTACCAAGGTCTCTCCTCTTTCTGCATCCTCTGAATGTGATGATTGTGCATCCTCATCCACATGAGCAACCCTAGCTTGGCCCTCAGCTCTCCTATCTGTCCTTCCTTATCGTTGAGGGCATTCAAAGGCACGATGACCTTCTTCATTGCAATGGAAATAGGTACCATGGAAGCCTCCTCTTCCTTGTCCACGTCCTCTACCTCTTCCTCTTTGATTTCCAAAGTCTTGATCATGGGAGTGGTTGAAACCCTCATTCCTCTGGTTTCTGCTAGTACCCACATCTTCATTTTTCTTTTGGGTTTCATTGTGGCCTCCAGATGATCTACTACTTCCCCTTCCTCCTTGACCGCACCCTCTTTGTCTTCCTTCAAACCTTTTATTCAGTTTCTCTTCAACTCGTAGGGTAAACTGGTATGCCTCTTCAATGCTGGTCATTCTTACTAGACTTAATTCCTCCTGGATGCTAGGTTGCAACCCACTGATATAACGAGCAACCTTCTCCTTATTTGCTTCTGCATGCCCCACTCTAATCAAGAGTCGGTAAAACTCCTCTGTATATTCTTGGACTGATCTTCTTGCTTGCTTTAACCCATGCATCTTCTTAAACAGATCAAGCTCGTAGTCCACAGGAATGAACTGCTTCTTCAATTTTTCCACCATGCGATCCCATCTTGTGATCTTCTCCTTTCCTCTTCGAAGTATTTCTAGTTGAACCTCTTGCCACCAGATTTTGGCATGGCCTTTCAGTTTGGCCTTTGCAAACTTAACCCTATCTGGGTCCCTTATATCCTCATACTCAAAGTATTCTTCCAGTTCATTGATCCAATCAATCAACTCATCTAGTTTCAGATTTCTTGAAAATATACCCACTTCAATTGTAGGTATTTTCCCAAACTTAGTAATGGCCCTAAAAAGCCTTTCCTCTACAGGATTCAAAACTTCCCCGTCAACTTCCTCTTCTGGTCCCATTACTTCCTCTTCATTGTCATCCTCACTATTGTCACCTGCGACAACATTTGCTCCTCTACGAAGCTCCTCTTGCAATGCTTGTACCTGCCTTTAGAGGGCTCTAACCTCCTCAGGATCAATAGCTCTAGCCCTTCCACCATGCTCTCTTTGTGGAGGCATCTTCTAACTCAAACCCACAACCACACAGTCCTGGTGCAAAATGCCTCACAGTCGGCGCTCTGTCTACACACTCAGGAAAACTTGCTCTGATACCACTTGATGGGGATACAACCCAAGAATAGAATGGACACAACAGAAAAGGGAAATTATATTAATTGAGAAAATAAGATAGTACAAATAGTACAGAGAAAATAAACTTCAGAACATGCCCTAAGGGCTTACAATAGCATAAATCCGGAGAATATTTCTCCTTTTAGCACCTCCTCTCAAACTCCACTCTGAACTGCCTTTTACAATGCCAAAAATCTCCTTAAATAGACCTCGGAGGGTTAAGGACTAGGAGTACATTCTAGAAAGTGCTAGTAGGCATCCACCGATGAAATAGAAAGTTTCAAAAGCTGCATTAGAAGTTGGTGCAAATCTAGAAGAATCCAGAAACGGTAACCGAACTTTCGGGAGGCACAACTTTTGAACCGTAGCTCCGATTGATGAACCGTTTACATTTTTGGAAAGCTCTCGAAGAGCTCTATAGCCCTATGGACAGCTTCGCTCATCCCCCATTTTTTGACCCTTTTTGAGGTCATTTAATTCCCCAAACCTAAATTTGAAGCATTCTTAGGAGGTCTCCAAAACTCGAAAAACTACAATAACTTTCAAACCGTGGGGCCTATTGACTTGATTCTTTTTCTGGAATGCTCTAAAGCATGATTAAATTCATCTGGCCAATTCACACCTTCTAGTTTACCGAAATGATGGCCCAAATACATGCTCCCATTTTTTTGGGATTTTCAAACGCACTGATAGTTGAACTATGAGAGTTGGAACCTTTATTTGAGCCAAATGGGTATCCAAAAATGTAAAGACATGAAACAGAAACTAAATCTAAGTACATTTTTTTGGGTGACATAGGATTGCCCTTATACCTCTGGATGCTCCTGCATCAGCTAGTTAGCTAATAAAAAACTATAGTTATGAATTTCTTAACCTTTTCCTCAAACAAAACAAAATTGAGGAGATAGAGGCACTTAAAGATGGATTGATACTTAGAGTCAAATTTTGGAAGGTAAGCAATGATTAATCTTATGCAATAATAAAAGTTAAATAGATGTTTATATTTTATACTATCTTATGGATCATAATCTAAAATATTATGTGTTATTCTTACAAGATTTTATGACACTTGTGAGATCACATGGTCAATATGGTGAAGGTTGTAGCGCACAACCTTCATGTAAAGAATCCTTAAACCTTTAACGATTCATTTAACCTTTGGGATGCTTCTATCTAGTATCCCATTTTATCTTTATCCATTGAAAAAGTCTTTTCCAACAACATATTCTTCAGCTCATGATGAAGTGTGGATGCCTCTTTTAGTCACCGCTCTGATATTATCAACTGCATTGTCAGCAACAAGGAGCTTGCATACATCTTCTATATCAAGTACAACTGGTAAAACCTTGTTTTTTTATATTCTGTTATATGCTACTCATGCGTTGTTTTATTGGGTGGATTTTATACACATGGACCTATTTTTTTTACTAATAGATACACCTATAGTTGATACAAGAACAAAGACCACTACTAGTGAAGCTCAACCATTTCCTAGATTAACCTATGTACTAGTATTGGTTCATTTGTGGGGTCATTGTTGTTGAACAAGACAACTATATTTTTGTTAAAATTACCAAAGCTTCCAAGTGCTTTAGAATTATTATTATTTATACTATAATTGTAGTTTACTTATACATAACTCATTTTGGACTAATAATCCCATAATGTTTTTGTAGGAAATGATATTTTCTATGATACTCATTTTGAAATGAAATTGAAGCTATTTGGATCCACCATATGTAAATGGTACATAGTTTTATATTATTGCTACAATAATTTTATTTTCTTCCATTTATTATACTATATTAAAGTTATTGATCTAACAATTTTATATTTTCAAAAAAAGGTGGAATAAACAGGGTCCTAAATTAAAAAATTAGCTCATTACATCTTTTGAGGACCTCTTTGAAAAAACATCTTTGATAGTGCTCTACTTATTAAAAGAGCATCCAAACATATAAAGACTATGAGTGACCAATATAGAAGGGATCTAAAGGTTAACCCAAAGTACGAGCATCCTCCTATTATTTTATCGATCGAGTGGAATGAAATAATGGAAGATGCAAAAGAGAAAAGGCTAAAGGGTAGAGGAATTCAACTAGCAAATGGAAAAAGAAGGTATTTCATGATAGTATTAAGTAGAATTTAATCATGCACTAATTAGTGATCATTTTAGTTATATAATCTAACATGTTTCAAACTTTTTATAGATTGCAAGATACATCAAAAGCTATAGAAGCAAGACTACAAAGGGTTGGCCACCACAAACTTGGCTCTAGTGGCTATATGAAACTTCACTCTCAACTTGTAAGTAGTAGCAATAACATTTCAAATATTTTTGTATATAATGTTGAAAATATTTTTTTTAATCAAATCATAAATGCAAAACTAACGTTATTAATAAAAAATAAAGGGCACACAATTCAATGTAGATCCCATTGATGAAGACAAAAAAAATTCCTTAAAGAAAGGCTATGAATTCATGGTTACATGCCTATGCCAAGAATTTGAAAGCCATACAAAAGAATCTAGTGTATGAGATTAGACATAGGTACATTGGTCAATTGAAAATTAAATCAGATTGAATAGTTGAGAAATTTCATGTTTGGCGTTAATTTCGAACATAAATTGACTATTTATGTCTTATATATCAAATTATGATAATAATGCACATAACAGTTCACTTCAACCTTCAAATCCTATCACAGAATCTACACGTGATGAAGTCCATGATGTGCATCATAGTGGTGGAGGCATTAATTTGCTATTAGAAATAAATTATGCAATTATGAATAGAATTTAACATATTCAATTGCAATTTTTCATGTAACCTTTTTTTTGAGTATTTTAGAGCATTTTGAACATCATGGTGCACAACTAGAGCATGCTCAAAGTGTTGAGCATGTTGAGCTGGTGACCAATAAAAATGTTATTGTACATGATGTGGCATTGTCAAGTAAGAAAAATCCATGTTATGTTCTTCTAGTTAATAAAATACTTGTAATAGTAAAAAAAAGAAAATGAGTATGCCAATTTAACCCATTTACTTGTTATTACAATAGAGCCTACTTTAGTGTAGCAACCTCATGCTCCTCAAACCAGGAGGAGGCATCATAATTTTAAATTAAATGTGTCACATGAGGAGGAGAATGAGGAAGATATTGAAGCTCCTATCAATCTTTTCCTTAAGAAAGCTAATAAGAAAAAAAGAAATAAGTTTTTTAAAAATGCTCTTTGATAAACTTTGTTGGATAATGAAAGTGTTGAAGTTGATGAAAGATCAACCCCATAGCTCCCAAGAATCACCTACATGCAAAAAGCTATCACAAAAAGAGAGAAGGAAAAACTACTGAGGTTGGAATTGCTAGATCCATAGATGAGATATTCTTGATGAGCAAAAAGAGAAATTTCTATAATCAAAAGTGAATGAATAAAATTATAAAGAGATCAAACCTTATAAAAGGAGATCAAAACCCTAATAGGATAAAACCTAAGTTGCATGATAATAGTTAATAAAAGAATTAATTATTATATGCCTAAATTTTAGCTTAAGTAAACTAGAGATAATATGAGACTTAATTATTAAATCAAAATGATTTAATTAATAAGGCAATATCTTATTACTCTAACACCCCCCCTTAAGATAAACTTAGGAAGTAACTAAAAACTTAGAAACTACTGTTGAAAGAAAATTGGGTCCCGAAAAAAAGGCTTGATGAGGTACTTGTTGAGCTATCATTTGACACAATGCTTAATGATAGGAATCCTTTCAAACTTCTCTCTTAAAAAACTAATCTAGGATCAACTCCAAGGTTTCAAGTGATCTTGTGATCTACTAGAATTTGCTTAGTTGAAGATAAATAAAAGTTTTCACTAGGAATCCTTTGTTGTTTGTTAAACAATTTGGATAAGATGTAGAATGTACTTGCTATTTCAAAAGAATAAAACACACAAAAAGAAATATAGTTTTCTATTTTTCTATTTTTTAATGAATGCAATCTAACAATGCAACTATATAAATTCCTAATTTAACCAAGGGGTTAGTAAAGAAAATAATGAAGATAGGGTAATGTGAAGTTTAAGAAAATAACATGAAATTAAAATCCTAACAAACATAAACCATAGAAACAATGTGTACGCGAGTTAAGCCTTTGAAAAAATCGATGGGTAATCAATCAAAATAGGAGTAGCACTTCCTTAATTCCACCGATGTAATCATCGATGGTAATTCAATAACCATAAGATGCTTCACTTTTCATCAAATTACAAGGCCATGAAAAGTGTGCTCATGTGAGATGAAAACCTATGTAGGGACAATGTGGTGATCTCTTCTTGAACTAAGTACATCAGCAAAATTTATAGACCCATAGCAAACATTAGAATTAAAAGATCACACAACTAGAACAATGCAATAAAACTATTGGCTCAATTACACTTCATGAACATACATTCACAAAATATAAAACAATTAGGAAGGAATCACTATACTCTAAATGTGAGCACCAATACATATATTATTGCATCAAAATAATGGCAACCTAGAATACCTATTACATTCCTAAATTTATAAGAAATCTTCTTATCAATTTGTGTTGAGAGTGAGAGATATCTTTATGCAATCATATGCTTCTAAACTAATAAAATAAATCTATTTATGTACAAACTAACTATATAACTGGTGCTAAGTAGGACTCCATCCATATTTACATCATTTAATGGATGCAAGAGCCTTTACATGTCTTAAAACAAAGAAAGCATGAAAAAATAAGAAGAAGAAAGCCATTAGATGATGTAAGAGTCTCTAGAGGTGATAAAAATAGAAGCTCCATCTTTATTAGGCATCTATAGGAGTTGAACTACTGTTAGAAGGCATTTCTAATGCATGAAAAGCCCTAAATTTAGAACTATCAGTGCACCTCTAAATTCTTCAAAATCTTCTAGCACATCTTTGAAGAAACACACCTTGGAAGCAGTGCACCTAATGCACCTGCACACCTAGCACACCTATGCACCTCGGAAGCAGGTTCAAAAAATACAAAATTTCACCAAGTGTCAAAACTAAAATTCTAGTTTCTAGGTTTTTTTTCCCTTTATACCAGAGCTATATCTGGGTACTTGCCCTTGACTTTCCTGATAATCTTAGTGACTTGAGCTACATCTAGAAAATCTAAGGCTTCATACTTGTCTTTCACTTTCTACCTATAATTGCCCACCTCGATACAAGTCTCTAAAAAATATTTGATTTTTACATCTAACTCTAATAATGCTTCCTCTATTCTAAATTCTTGTAAGATGTCATTATCATTAGTAGCTTCCTCAAAAGTCTCTAAAATTTCTCAACTCCTACCTCTATAGCTATTAACTTATCCCTAGAATCATCTTCAAAAATGTCTAAACACACTAAATGTTTCTCTACCTCCAAACTTTGCTCTTGTTTTGATCCTTGAGCTCGTGAATCCCCACTTGTAATGTTTCCATTACTTTATTTACATTCACAATATTCTCTATCCAATCATAAATCTTATCTAAATCTTCCATTGTATGCACCTCCATTAACATCTGATATCTTTGGCCTTTGATTGCCTGTAGTGCTTGCAAGTCCTTGCCCTAGGTATGTACTTTTTCCATCAAACCAAAATCTTGATTCAAAATGGCCACTAACCTATCCACATTATCTTGCATATGGTGTAGCATCTTAAGATTTCCCTATATAATCTATACAACTTTCTCTTCAAAACTTTCTTGCCATTGCTGAAAAGCTCTCAAAAATGGGTCTAGTTGTACTATCCCCTTGTCTCTTCTCTCCAGTTTTGCATTCAAATTTTCATTGGGATTTGCAAGATCTAAAGGACCAACAACTTCATTTAGATATCCTTTTAGGATTTAATTTTTTCTCTAAAGTGTTATCAATTTTTCCCCATCCTGTTCTAAGTTCCTAAACACTTCTTTAATTCTCATTGTTACCATTAACTTAGCTGTGTCCAACGTAGGTTTCCCAAGCATGACCTCCTTGATCTGATAGTCTCTTGGAGTCAATTCTTCAACATCTATGTATGGAGGAGGAATAGCCACATGAGAAAATAAGTCCTAGTTTTGATCATTCATAATGAAGGCTAATGCACATGCATCCTTTGGTGGTGACTTAGGTTTTCTAATAGCTTCAATCAATCCATCCTATCCTCTTCCTCGGTAGTGAATTGCCACCTCTTATTTCTTATGACTTATTTCCTCAACCATCTTGGTACATGTTGTATTAAGTATTTACCTTTTGAAGATGAAGGAGTTTGCTCTGCTATACTCTTCCCTTTATTCCTCCTTTCTGGAGTCTTCTCCTTCTATGAGGGATCCACACTGAGAGCCTGTGTATCTATGGAGTCCACTATTCTCACCTCTATTTCATGGGAAGTTTTTTGAGGGTTTTCACTTATTTTCCCTTCCTCTAACACTTCATTAGTGGATACTTTTTGTGGCTCTTCCTCTTGTTTTACTTGAACTTGTTCTTCTTTGGTATTTTGAGGAAGAGGGGTAGCTGATCCCTTGTCTACATAAAATGTAACATGAATGGGTGATGGTGGAGCTTCTTTGGGTTCCTGTGGCTTAGGTGGTAACTAACTCTAATACTCCTACTGATGTTGGTTAGTTGGAGTATCTCTTATTTTTTCCCCAACCAACTTAGTGCTGACAGACATGAAATCAAAATATGACATCTAAAAGACATTAGTTCCGTCACCCTCCTACTCATCAATCTATTATTGTAGCTCATCTTTTGATGTGGTAGACTAAATAGGCTACTTAGGAATAGATTGTAGTGTAACTATGGAGCTTCTTCTCCATTCTAACTTTTTCAATCTTGCAAGATGAGTCCTCTAGTTTAAAGGAAGGTTATCCTCTTTATCATCTCCTTCTTTTCCCTTAAGGATAACTTCTAGGACTAATGGGAAAGGAATCACTTTCCTAATCACCTTTTGTCTCCTCTTGACTAGAGTATTAATCTTTCATCTTTTAATAGTAGATGGGGAGTCTTGTACCTCTTGTTGAGGTGGAGACACCTCTCATACTTCCTTTTGAGCTCCTCCTTTCTCTTCCTCTATTGGTGACACTTGAGGATTGTCCTAGGTCTGTGTAACTTTAGTATTTTTGACCCTTGTACATTTTCTTCCCCAGGCTATGGAGGTGGTTGAGTTGCTCCCTCTTCTAGCTCAACTTGTTGAGGAGAAGTCCTCTTCTTCTTACCTTTACCTTTTTTAACCCTATAATATCCAACTTGTTTGTCAAGTTGGTCCACTATTTCCAAAATCACAAAGGACTGAGCTATAAATGTAGGCACTATAACCTTAGCTCCTCAACCTCTTGCTAAGTAGGCTTGAGCATGGAAACCCACTGCTTGAGGAATTAGATCCAACTTGAAAGGTCTTTTGATCCAATCCTTTGTTAATTTGATGACATGCCTAGCCCTATAATTGATGTTTGAGTTTTCTTCTTTGTCAACCTCAACATTCATGATAAGTCGATCACCAATCTTGTCCCTATTGAATAATAGATCAAGAACATCCTCCATATCTTATTGCTTAATCTTCAAAGGGATTTTTAGTTTTGAGGCACAAATTTCTAGATAAAGAGTCATCCTACAATAATCCCTTATACAGATATTGTAGTCATCTACTACATTCATCCAGTGATCCTTGATTGCATCTTCATGCTCAAATGTCTTGCCAGCCAAATATCATACTGTTCTAATGTTATCAAAATAAGGGTGAGGAGAGTTATACTCCTCTAAGGGATAGTGATCCCATTCAAGCTTGAAAGATGAAATATCTTGTCTCTAGACCACACTAAATGGTCCTAACATAATAGTTCATACCCATGTTATCTTATGTTGTTTCCTTACTCTGTCATATGCAAACAAGAGTTTTCAAGAAATCTCTAGTAGAATAAGTCTATCACTCAGATACCTAGGGAGCATCTTGGGATTGATCATTGTACCCACTACCCTCAAATATGTGAATGTTCAATACTAGATGTAATAGGCTCCAACCTCTGAAATCTTTGCAACTACCTCCTCTAACATTCTCTTTGCATAATCCTCTTTAATAGACTGGGTTATTGCAAATATAGATGCATCATTTAATATGCTATATTCCTTGTTGTGCTCTAGAAGCTTCTTTTTCACTAGCTAAGGATATACTATATAGGGCCATACATTTGTGTCTTGCTTGCTACCCTTTTTTTAGAGCCCTAGATAATCTATTGCCCTTACAGCTAACAAGTATACCAAATATGATGTCATATAAAACTCATTATTATTGTTAACCAATACCATCTGCTCACTCAAGTTCTCACTAAGAATCAAAGCCCAATCAAATAACATCTTCATTGTCTTGATAGTCTCAATAAAGTGCACCATCCATATATTTAGCTACCCCAATGCTCACAACCACATAACTCTACTCAAGAGTATGATAGAATATCCAATATCATCCTTCATGTAGCCTCTTGTCATGTCGACTTTGCCTGCTTTACACCCTAGAGGAGTCTTCTCAATGAGGTACAAGGACTAAATGATTTTAGAAGCTTCCTCAACATGCTCCCTATACAATCTCTTTCATTGGTGATAGGCCAATCTGATGAACTAATTTACCCTTGAAAGATGGAACACCTTTTTTATGTTCTTAGGTTGAAGATCTAGGACAAACTCTCCAGTTATGCTTTTTATGACCCTTTCTTCAAAGACATAGTTATCCACTAATGTCATGATCTATTTTGAAGATTGCACTAATATGGGATGTGATGCTACGTTAACAAGTCCTAATCAGATCAGAGTAGATATCATCGATGATCCTTTAGTGGGTTTTTTACACAATGTCAAGAATGCACTCAAGTTTTTATGATCGAGTTCAATGTGCCACATCTCTAAATAATCATCTTGAAAATGTGATTTGGCTAAAACACCTTGAAACTTGAATGCCACAAGTTTTGAGACCATCTTTATAGAAAAGGATGATGATGAAGAAGCCATTGAATTTCTACAAAAACAACATCAATTAGTCCAAAGTCAAAGAAAAATTGATCAATTCAAACCCTAATGATGAATCAAAAAAACTAGAAAACCCTAATTGTTTAAAAAATAAAAAAATTCAATTTGAAATTCTTTAAAATCAAAAATAGGGCACACCTAGCACACTTCTAAGGTGCACTAGGTGCTCCTTCTTTATTGTTAGACTTTAATATATGGGGTGCACAATAGTGCACCTCATGGGGTGTGTTGATGCACATCCTATATTTTATTTTCTTTATGAGGGATAAAGGTGCATAGCAGTGCACCTAGATAGGTATACTACTATGCACCTTCCCTAGGGTGTTTGTCAATGTTTTAATTTTTTTAAATTTTTTCACAAAACAAAAAGGTGCACAATAGTTCACCTAGGTAAGTACACTATTGCGCAACTTTTGGGTATATTATTGTGATGGGGAGAGGAGGTCAGGAAATGATGCACACCTTAGGAGGTGCAATGCTCTGGCACAAAGAAATTTGGAGGAGAGAAAATAAAGTGGGGAGGAAAGGGACTCCCTAGGTTTTATAGGCTTGGGACCCTAGTGTACCCCTTGGTGTTGTGCAACTATGCTACACATCACCAAGGGCGAACCCCCAAAATTGTGTTTGGCACACTAGCACACCTATAGAGGTGTGCTAGTGTGCCCCCTTTTTTCTTTACAAAATTAACTTAGCTTCTCAGATGATTTTTGGAATCTAATTTTTGAATTGGGACCCAAATTGGGTCAAGAGACACTAGATAAACCCTAAAAAGACTTGGACCCTAGACTAGGGATCTAGAAAGCTAAAAAATAAAGTAGTGGGTCCCCATTTCTAGCCAAAATAGGGCATGCATTGTAAAACTACAATAGTACCCAAGCACAACCATATATCTCTAAAGAGGAGAAATAGAGAAAACCACATGGGAGAAACCCTACTCCAAAAAGAGATGGAAAGAATGTTCCAAAAGATGATCATGAAGAACACCACTGAACTATGAAGCTGGAAACACTGCCAAATTGTTGATCTAAAGAACCTCCACTATATAAAACATGACCAAGTAGAGAAGAATAAGTCTAAAGAGCTGATTAATCAAAGATGGAAGGTATCTTCATGGCCTCCAAAAATAGGAATGAAAGAATGTCTAAATGGTAAATGATCCTTCTCACTGAAATGCATATGTATCTAGGCACTACAATTTCCTAGTACATAGGATCAAATACTGAATACAAAACTCACTCCATCACACCAAGAAAGCAATAGAACCAACATAACTCCCCTCTAATGCTGAGAGGTAAGACATGAATAGTGAAACTCAATGCAATATCTCATGCAGAAAGAAGAACTAGGAAAATAAAGAGTGCAAAAGATGTACAAACACCTATATTGGCACATGTCATGAACACATCATGAGGATAATATCATTAAAGGAACACTCACTTGACAAATAAATATGGAGAAATGGCCAACATAAAAACCCCCAAGGCACTTTATAATATAGTGTGAGTACAACAAAACACAAAGATGTTCAAGATCCCAAAATGTAATAGAGTGACACTTTATCTCAGTACGTTTACAAAAATACTACAAAAGGATGTCAAAAAAGATCAAAAGAGACATAAGGCTAATAGAATAGATAGTAAAACCCATGAAAAATCATCTAAAATAACAAAATTGATCCCCAAACCTAAAATAACCAAGATATCCATTAGAATGCAAAAAAACCAAAAAATTGAATTGAATGTGCCTGGAGTAGAATCTAGAAAATAGAATGTCTCAAAATATGTCTCTCAGAGTGAAATAAATAACTTCTAACTTTGGAAACCAAAATAGAAAACCAAACTAGATCAAAAATCTAAATAAACTACACCATCATGACGGGCTCAGAATCAACTTTCTGATGCTTCTTTTGAATTGAAAAATGGAGTTTGGGTGAGCAAGTTATGGCCAAAAAACCACATGTAGGTCCAAAAAAAGTGTTGGAAAACAAAAAAAATTGTTGCCTTGGGATTTGTACTAGAATGTTTCAAAAAGCATGCCTAGCAACACTAGAAATTGTCTTGCGAAGTGTGTCAGTTCTATACCAAAACTATCTCAATTTGCATTTAGAAAAAAATCACAAAATCACCACCTCAAGAAATGTGCCAAAATATAGATTTTTAAACTAAAAAATCTTGACTTGCATGAAAAAATTAGAAAAATTTCCACCTTGGGAAAATTAAAAAAAAATATATATATATATCATCACCTCAAGAAATGTGCCCAATCAAGCAGCAATAATTTTTAGCCTCAAATTCCAATTGTATCTAAATTGGACAAATGTTATATGAAAATAGGGTTTTTGGGCACTCTAAGCTCAATGATCATTCTGTTTGGGCTCAAAGTGCATTGAAAATTAGTGATCCCCTAGATTCAATTCAATACAAAATAATTGTGAAAAATGAAACCCTCTGAAAGAAAAGACAGATCTGCAAGCCAAGCTAGATCTCTCATAAAAAAAACAAGGGCATGAAGATTTGGAGCTCTAATACCATGTTGAAGTTGATGAAATATCAATCCCACAACTTCCAAGAATCACCTGCATGCAAACACCTATCACAAAAAGAGAGAAGGAAAAGCTATGGAGGTTGGAATTTCTAGATCCATAGATGAGACATTCTTGACGAGCAAAAAGAGAAATTGCTATTATCATTGAATAAAATTACAAAGAGATCAATCCTTATAAAAGGAGATCAAAACCCTAATAGGGAAAAACCTAGGTTGCATGATAATAATTAATAAAAGAATTAATTATTATATGCCTAAGGTCTAGCTTAAGTAAACTAGAGATAATAAGTGACTTGATTATCAAATCAAAATGATTTAATTAATAAGGCAATATCTTATTACTCTAATAGAAAGAACATTGTTTTAAGTAATTATCTATGAATCTTGTTTATTAATATAATTTTTTATGTCATGTTAATTAATATTTTATGTGTTAATGAAGTCTTGATTAGTATTATGTATTAATGAATCTTATATCATATTAATGAATGTTATAGTTCATAAATAGATGAATGAATGAATGAAGTATGTAATTAGATATTGATGGGGAATTTAGATGTTAGGGTGCCGGGGGGGGGGGGGGGGGGGGGGGGGCCTAGATGAGCTTCTACCTTCATGTGGTTAGCCTTGTTAAGTAGAGAAAATTAAAGTATTTTTGAAAGCAAGTGAAGCTCAAACTAACATACCTTTATTAATTTATCATTTTCATTCATTGTAGGTCTTTGCTTATAAGTGCATTTTGAATGTGTCACTATCAAGAAAATATTAAATAAAAAAATTGAAGGCTTAATACTCAACCTTTCTAGCATGATTAGGCTTCATTTTGTGTATGTATTCTCCTCGTGAATGCATCAAATCTACATGGTTCCTCTAGAGATCAAATTTGCAGTTTGACATTGAGATTAAATCCTTTGTATATGAAAATTATGACATTGAGAAATACCAAATTTTTTTAATTTAATTCTACTATGGCTCTCTTTATTGGTGTTATGGTCATTGTTGTAGTTACAATTAGATTAAATCGAGACCACCTTCCACAATTGATGGAACATATCAAGAACATTGAAAATTTAATAGGTAAGATTTATTGGTATATTTTTACTTTACTTTGATTCATATGGATTCACAATGTGCATCAACTTCCAACTTACAAAATGCAAGTTGAACTTGCAAATCTAAACTATTACTTCTACATAAGGATGCAAGGAACAAATATAGTTGGACTATACTAGATGTACTCTTGTTATCTACTCCATTAATGGGTTTGTGAAATAGCTTATTTATGTGTGTTTTCAGTGTTGTAAAATCCCCTTTTTTATCATAGTGTTTAGTAGAATATCTTTCAGCTAGTAGTTACTAAATAAAGTCCTGTTGGTAGTTAAGTTAGATTGGAGTCATTTATTTGTGCATCTTTAAACTTTTTTTATTAATTCTTTGTAATTGAACTTGACTAAAGTCACTTAGTGTTTATAAACATTTCATGATAGTATATTAGGGTACAAGAGACTTCTTCTCCTAACTCATACTCTTGTGAACTACTTTTGTAACTCTAAGAAAAAAGTTTCATAAATATTAGGAATAGAACCAACAAGTGTGGGATGATGTGTTCCACTAATAACTTGATGAGTGTTACTAGAATACTTTTTGTTTTTTCATTGATGATCTTTGATTAAATCTTAATAGTTCAAGTAGTGGTCCCAACCATGTTTTTTTCAATGTTCAAATGAATGCTCTTTCATACACCAAACACACACATAGATTGACCTAACTTGCTTTACAAAGGAATGATTAGCACTTGGAAAGAATGAAAATTTGAGTTATAAGATATTAGAGCTCATAAATGAAAAATAAAAAATGATCTAAAATTTGGGATGTTATCTAAAATCAAGCAATAAGAAATATAAAGAATTGTAAAAGATGATATATTATAAATATAATGAAATGACCCCTTAGAGAAGATGTATTTCCCTCCTTGGGACAAGAAGGCTTTGAATTATCAAATATGAGCTGTTCAAATCAAATAATACATAGGAAGATCTCAAAACTAGTAAGACATGATTGCATAATGATAATGACAAAGAACTATGATAATATATGATTAAAATATATACCAATGATGCACAATCAAGGTTTTGGATATAGTCTTTTTTTCGTCATCCAATCAACAAAATCTAGATTCTACATAGACAAGAATTTGAAATAAATCATCAAAAATTAAAGCAAATGAAGTACTGAAATAAATACAAAAAGAAATTAAATTAAATACATGGGTACTTTTCTTAAATCTTAATGCAAAAAATTACTCTCATGTGAAGAAATCATTTGTTAATATTATATAAATCTCTAAACTTTGTTTCATTATAATTCTTTCACTCTACTAGGGGTTTGCAAATGATTTTTCTCTAATGGGCTTGAGAGGAATACAAAAAATTGATTTACCTGGAGCTAGGAATTTGATGTAACACAAGGTAGGTCACTTACCTTAGCCTTATTTCTCCTAGGACTTGCTTAGGCTAATGCTCATCTTGATAGGGTTCTCTACTTAACCCTAACTCTTTCCTACTTGGGCTGATTATCTCCACAAGTAATATTTTACCTCCTATAAGCTCCTAATACTATTCTGAACAAGTTTGCAATACCCAATTTCCCTCCAAGGTTAAAACTGCCAAAACAAACCTAATCAATTAGGCCTCTTAGTTAGGCTAATCAAGCTATATCTCAGTATTTCCTTTAACAAGGTGGTAAAAAAAATTGATATCTATGTACTCTTTTGGAATACCTCAAGGGTTTTCAAGATTTTAGTTTCTCATGGCATCTATACAATGAAAAGAAAATTTTAACCTAATTTCAAGGGTTTCAAACAAAAAGTTGCAGCATCACTTAAGGTCACTTCAAAAGGGAATAAAATTTGATCTTAGGGAGGCCTCATTTTGCACAAAGAATCATTGCTCATCCCCCTACCTTCTCCAAATTTGGCTTGAATTCTCATCTAATTTCAAACCACCAAACTCTTCGTATCAAGACTATGATTCCCTTGCCAAGTATTTATAACTTGCCTAGGGAATCATTGGAAAATTAGCTAACTCCATGTGCAGGTCCCAAGATTTATGGTACATTATATACAATGTGTCCTCTCCCATTTCCCTCAATTACATGATTATTATATGGTGGAAACTCATGGGAGAGTCATCTTTGTGTGGACTTCCTGGGTAGGACCAACACATAGGGCGATTTAAAAATAATGTCCAAAACCTTAACAGATGAACACTTAAAGGAAATTTTACTAAATAAAAAAGTACTATACAAACATGAACTAACTTAATCCAAAGAAAAACTTCAACATTCAATCCATTATCTCAAACTTGCATTGCAAAATCAAAAACCCTTAAAGGGAAATGTAACAAAATATTTGTATTCAAATGTGAGAATGAACTCTTCCAACATCCAACTAGTAGACTTGTCTTCTTCTAGGTCTTATAGGACCTCTTAAGGTGTGTATTTAGTTAAAACAACCATATTTCCTTCCTTCAATGCCATAACTAAAAATTTGCACAAAAATGTTATGGAGCAACTTTTAAAAGTTGCTAACCACATTGCAATTTTGTCTTCTAGACCCTTGGAACCTTTTTTAATGGAACCAAATAGGTTCAATAAAGGTTTTTAGGCATACTTTGGCCCCCTAGTAACCAATATGCTCTTTTTGTCCCCTAGACCCATTTGAGAAACTTCTTGAAAACTTAGCAACTTTTGACATTTGGGACCCTATTCAAACAACATTACATTTCATGAGTTCCAAACATTGGAACAAGACACTTCTATTTGTTGGTTGAGATTTAGTGTTCTTGAGGTTCTATATTGCTGACAGTTGTGACTCTTCTCCATAGGTTGCACTTCTCTACATAGCTTTGTTTTCTAGCATTCTCCGTCTTCCACTAAAAACTTTCTAGGTACATCTAATACAATATACTGGACAATTTTAGGTTTGAATTTAAAGTAAACATAACAAAATGAGTTTGAGTTTGCACTTTTTATGACATAATTTCTTGAAGTCAAATATAAGTCATAATGAGGTATGATTTATACCAATGATTCTCACTGTAACCAAAAGTAATGATGTTTTTTAGTTTTATAATTTTTTCAAGCTCATCAAATGAATTGATTTGAATTACTTAAAAAATTCATTTTTAATCATCATTGGATTTTAGTTATATAAAAACTCCTTAATCTACATTTACTTTATAAGAGTAGCTAATGCTAATTTTTACCCATACATTTTTAATTTAGGTGTTTATCAGAGATGGTACAAAACTTGTTCGAGATGCATTTCAGCTTGCAAAGGAGAAAGCTCCTTGTGTCATCTTTATAGATGAGTTTGATGCACTTGGAACCAAATATTTTGACAAGTACTAGGATTTTTAATTTTCATTCTTGTTGGTAAGATCATAATGGTAAATAGTCTAAATAATAAAATTGTATTGGGTTTTAAAATCAATTTTTTCAAGGAATTTTCTTATTGTGTATTAGTTTGCAACATTTACAAATCAATATACTTTATGTTCAAAGCACTTTAAGATCACTTGTGTATGACCTCAAGATGAACTGAAATATTAAAATGTCTCTTTAATCTGAGTTGAAACTGAAAGATTTTTTGATCTTTAATCTTCATGAGTTACCTACAAACAATAAATATAGCCAAGCTACATATTGTTAGTGTCTGAATATAGCCCATTTGAATTAGATTTCAGGTTTTCTATTTGGATTTATGATTTGCAATTGGGGACTTTGCACTAGTAGAAGCACCAATATTTTTGCAATGGCTTATATTTGAAAAAAAGGTCACGAATATTTTTCTAATCAAATCATGCCTAATAACTTAATTTAATATATCACGTTGAACTCTTTACACCCTCTAACACCACATGCAAGCAAAAATAATTGCTTGCAAATAATTTTTGGTGTAGTTTTCACATTATCTTAGTGGGCTATCTCAATGCCTCTCAAGATTTGGCTAATTTTCCTATATTGATTATAGATTTTGAAAAGAATTTAATAGAAGAGGATTCACCAATCATTATGTTTGGAGGATCTTATGGTGGAAGTAAGTTTATTTCACTAATTTTGTCTGAAAACTTCAAGTTCCAATGATGAAACCATCTTTTTATGCCTAAAATATATAATGGGATTGTAGTGTTAGCTACCTAGTTTAGGCTCAAGAATCCACGTATTACAATTGGGCATTTGTATCATCTGCTCCAATTTTGGCTTTTGAACTCATTGTTGATCTAGCTAGTTTTGACAACATTGTCTCAAATGATTTTAGGGTCTTATCAATTCTTTCTTCCATAGTTCATAACATTAGAATGCAAATTTTGGGTTATAATGTGTTTGTTCATTTGATCAATATCTGAGATTTCATTTTGAAAGCAACAAATCATCAAAAAAATTTCCCTTTCATTTTTATATTTCCTTGATACTATAAGTGATTTAGTCACATAAACAAAATAGTTTAACTTAAAACTTTGTACTTTATAGTTGAATTCTGATAACAACATTATAATTTGATTTGATGTGAAAAAAATCCCCTGCTCATCATTATTTTTATAATTCAAAAATGCTATAACACTATACAATGAATTCAAGATTTGTTTTCAAGTTTTAACAGAGTAAAAGAAAAAAATACTTCAATGTGGTTAAGAAGTCATAGAAGATATTAGAGGAGATGTCATCAACTCTAAGTGGCAGAAGATCCATCCATGAATCTTTCAAGCTCTACAAGTAAAATTATATTTTTCGTACAAATATTTCTAAATATTTTATTTTTTCCTATAAAAAGATTGTTAGCATTGGTGTAGAGATAGGGACATTGATAAGGTGGAAGGCTGGTTGAATACAACTTATTTTGAAGCTATAGGAGTAGATTATCCAATCCCTACTAACTTCACATATTAATGCCATTTGATTTTTCATTGATAATAGTTGATTAAATCTTAATATATTATTTTCTCTTGCATTGTGAAAAGAATGAATATGTATACTTAACATGTAGGCACAAGGTAGGAAAGAATGAGTGTTTTGGAGTAGTTTCTGAACATATTATTCTAAATTAATGATTTAGAGAACTTTTACAAGTTTAAAACTTCTGAATTATTGATTTACCCCTCCCTCCTATCATTATGCTCTTCAAAGTTTGGTTACTAGTGCAGGGACACCTAGGTAGGGCTCATGGTATAGCTAGGATTCCTAAGTTGTTTTGGCTTGTGGTTTATCTATCCACACCACTAGTATAATAGAGGAGTAGCCTAGTCCTAATGTGAGGTGTGTTAGAGTAGGAAGGTGACCTTAGTTGCAAGTATGCCCATATCAGGTCAAATAGGGTGTTTTTGTGATTTTGGTCATAAATTGGACAAGCAAGGGACTTGAGGTCCTTTTCCAATGTTTTAAGACCTTAGATAGGCATTTGGTTAAATTTGGTGGACTTATAATCAAGTTTGGATAGTGAATCCAAAAAAATGTAAAAATTGCCAAAAAGTTGTCAACATTGTCATTGACAACATTTGTCGCATAACTACAACTTCAAGAAATCGGTTTCATAACTATCTAAAACCATTGGTTTTGAGCCTTGATCAGCTATTCAAGGCTATCATTGACTTGATCAAGGGGTTGGCTTGAGTATGGAAGAGTGTGTACATACTAGATAGCATCAAGAATACTCCCAATTTTCTTTTTTTTAAGCATTTGGTATTTTAATGGATTGAATTAAGTTTTGTAACCATTGGAAGTGTTAAAGTAGTTCATTTTATGAATTTTTGCAGTGTTGGATTTTGATTGTGTAAGATTTTAGTTAGTTTTGTATATTATTCTATTTTCTATCAGTTCGTTGGTCTAAACAGGCAACAAGTGAAGATGGGGTCATAGGTCCTCTTCCTACCATGGCATCTATAGGGGCTTTTTGGGTTAGGGAGTTGATTAAATGTACATATTTTATAGTGAAGGATGGGCATTGGAAAGAAAGCAAGGTATTTTTAAGGTGATGTCCTAAGCAAGCTAGAGTTGCATGGCTAGGGATCAGAATGAGTTGCAAAGGTGATAAGGTGGATTGAAGGCATTAGTAGCTTTAATCAAAGCTTGCAAGGAGATAAACATATGAGGGATGAGATTGAATGTTCCATGGGAAGTGCTAGTGAAGTATTTTTGGAAGGGAAAATAGAGTTCTTGTCAAACAAGATTTGAATGCCTTAAAACCCTAATTTATAGGCATTTTTGCAAGTTGTACTATACAAATAAATTTGATTTGTCAATGAAATGCATGGAAATTATATTCTATAAGTAATCTAGCATTAGAGCTAAGTTTTTAGGTGTGTTCCGTCATAGGTGAGGTGGTGATCTTATTCTTTCACATTTTCTTTGTGTTATTTGACACACTTATGAATTTATTTACTTTCTTGCACATTCATTTAGGAATTGAGCAAGTGATATTAGACTTCTATTGGTTCTCACTAAAGTGTTTTAAATTTATATTATAGATACCTGGAGTTACCTAAATGGGGAACAAGGAAACATGTTTTAGGAATGGGGAAGTTTTTGGGTGGTAGGGGAACAATAGAAAGGTGGTTGCATAACTACATACTATACTTGACAAATTCCTAGTGCAAGCTTTCAAGGTGAGTTCAAATGGTTTTCAAATCAATAAAATTTCCTTAATCCCATCTATGGTTTCCACCTACATAGTTGATTGTTCCCAGTTAGTCATGAAAAATCTATTGTATCTCATTTGATATCACTACTAGATGAGTATTCTTCTTTATTTTATAACTATCTAATTAAGTGTATTGTTGAAGTTTTTGGACTTTCATTCTAAAACTCTCCAAACAACCTGAAAAACAAATAGTAACACCTAAAGATAAATATCCAAACTAATCATTGACCAGGTTGTCATCATTGATTACTTTGGATATTTATCTTCAGGTAGTTTTAAAAAAAAATTCATGTTGGTCAAAAGTTCAACCAATTCTGATCAACATTGGTCAAACTTTCAAACAAACTTTGGTCAAACTTTAAACCAAAGAATTGACTAGGATGGTGTCATGGGTTTGGCATCCTGGTCAATCAAGGAAGCCATTTTGACCAAGTTTGGTTGAAAGTTTTATGGACATTCTTGCAAACAAAGGAGACCATTTTCAACCAAATTTTGTGTCGACATTATGACATTAATAAGGTTTGCTCAAAGTTTCAATAAGGAAAATAGTGACCAAATAGTTTGTAGATCATTAGACCAACATGAGTAGAAAATTCAACCAATTTTGTCAAAAAATGAGGCCAATTCTACTAATGGGAGATTGTTGATTCAAGTGTATTTTCCATTGAGGCCAAATAACTTCTAACATTCTCTAGGAGAAAAATGTGGTGAAAACTTGCATGTAACCAAATAGTTGGAAATGTCAACATACCATGGACTCTTTGTAGAAATGGAAAAGAGGTGTTCATCAAGGAACATATCATCAATAGGAATAGGTTCATTGTCTAGCTATTGCAACCAAGATAAGAAATATGCAGCCACATTTTCTTGGCTAGGCTTATCAAGTATAATGACATAAAATTCTTGTAATAAGATAAACCATCTAATAACCCTACTAGTTACTACTAGTTTATTCATTAAAAATTGAATTGTTGAATGATTAGTATGAACAAACACTTTATAACTACTAAATTCATGCCAAAATTTATTAATAGCATAAACAACAACTAAAAATTCCTTTTTAGCTATCATGTAGTTTACTTCTATTCTGGTAAAGTTCTTGATAAAGTAGTAGATAAAATATAAAAGGTTTTCATCCTTTTGTCCTAGTATTGCTCTCATAGACAAATTAGAAGTATCAATTTGAATATAAAAAAGGTAGTTCCCAATTAGGACCTCTAAGAATAGGGGCAGTCACAAGCATATTCTTGACAGTCTCAAAGGCTTCTTGACACTCATGAGTCCAATTGAAGACAACATCTTTGAATAACAAAGAAAATAAAGGAGAAGCAACCTTACTAAAGTTTTGAATAAGTCTCGTATAATATTCAACATGACCAAGGAAACTCCTAATGTCTTTTTATATCGAAGGTGTAGGGAGGTCCTATACTATTTGAATCATTTTGGGATCAACTTAGATACCTTATAAGGAGATTAAGTTGCCTAATACAATTCTTGCAATCATTAACATATGACACTTCTCATGACTTAGTGATAGGTTAGTGTCTATACATATTTTAATTACTTTCTCCAAGTTATCTCTATCTTCTGAAAAAGTGTTCCCTTAGATAGTGAAATCATCCATGTAAACTTTGACACAATCATTAACCAAAATAGAAAAGATGCATAGTACCACTCTTTGAAATGTGGCAATGGCATTACATAACCCAAAAGGAAGAACCTTGTATAAGAAGGCTCCCCATGGATAGGTGAAGGTTGTCTTCTCTTGATCTTCTAGGGTAATGTGGATTTGATTGTACTTGTTGAATCAATCCAAGAAAGAGAAGAATCATTTCCCTACTAGAGTATCTACTACTTTACTAATACAGGGTAATGGAAAGTGATCCTTCTTAGTAGCCTTATTTAAAGCCCTATAGTCTACATAAATATGCCACTTACCATTTTTATTTGGTACAACAACCAAAGGAGATACCCACCTCCTATTTGAGATAGGATAGATGAAACCAACATTGAATAGTTTTTTGAGTTCTTCTTTGACTACATCTCGTAAGGCAGGATTGAGTCTTCATTGTGGTTGTTGAACTGGGAAACTTATTTCTTTGATGTAATTGTGGTGGGTAAAAGTATCTGGATGAATACCTCTCATGTCCTAATATTCTCATGCAAATGTAGCTTTATGTTCTTGAGCATATCTATGAGGTCTTTAACTTGAGCAGGTGTTAATTATGAATTAATATTGAGAGTATACCCTAGTAATAGGTTATGATGGTGTAGGAGCATTAAAAATAAACTATGGTGATGGATTTTAGGTATCTAAAGATAGAAATGGACTACACAAACATTGATGTAGTAAAAGCTAATGTAATATGAGGAAGTATTGGATAGATCAAGAATTTCCTACTAGAGAACAATTCACAAAAGGATAGTTGATAGTCACATGGGAAGGGAAAATCATAGTTTGGACTATTTAATGAAAGTTTACCAAGATGTTGTCTTCAGTAGGCTCCTCAAGGTGTTTTGCATGTCCAATGGTAAGGACTAGTATAGAATCCTCTAGATTGCTATCAATCCATGAAGGATCCTCTATATCTAACAAGGGTTGAGAAAGAGGATATAGGGTCAATTGTTTTGTTTGTTCTCCATTGAAAATAACCATGTTATCTAACTGAAAATTGATATGTGCATTAGTAGCCACTAATCGAGTCTCACTAGAATCAAAGGATGTCCCCCCAACTTAACTTTTGGGTGTAGAATCATAAATCAATTGGATAATCCCAACTATAAATGGAAAGAAAAAAATCTTCTATATCCCCCTCTAGTTTGACTAAGGACTGATCAACCATTTGAAGTAAAGTAGGAGTAGGTCTAAGTCAATCCAATGATAATTTAATTTTTGTTTCATTAGTCATTACATTTATAGCGACACCTAAATCCACAAATGTATTAGGAATAACAATTTTACCTATACTTACCTATATGATTGGGCTGCAAGGATCTACATATTTTGGAATAGTTACATTCCAAACATTAATTCTACCATTGTCTAATAACTTGAGAAATCTTTGGATCTTCCTTCTTTTTCTAGCTTTGGGTGCATAACTCACACACTATTTTTTTGTATATTATAATATTCTTAAGAGCTCACAAAAGAGGAATTTTGATATGAACATTGCATAATTCATTTAGAATGTCAAACTCTAAATGTGTTGGTTCTTTAGGCCCTTGTTTAGGGATGAACTAGTTAGGAAAGGTGAGCTCTTTTCTACCTATTTTTTAGGTTCATCATTGACCTCTATGATAGTAGGTCCTTTAAGAGTGTTCCCTAATCTTAGTTGTATACCATCCAACTCAATGTGTTTATAGGATAGGCAAGAAAAATTTCCACCTCATTATTATAAAGTAGATGAGAGAGATTATTATTAGGATTTGGATTTGGTTGAGCTAGAATGGATGTGGGTTTAGATGGTTGTGGTGGTTTTGAAGATGGATTAGAGGAAGGCATAGGTATTGGGAGAAGAAATTATTGAGGTCATTGAGAGAGGCTTATCAGTAATGGTAGTGGAAAAGAATGTTGTGGAAGATAGGATTGTGTATAAGGTTATGTAGGTGGATAAGAGGACTATGGTACATATGGCCTCCATGTTTGATGTCATGGTTGTGTATTAGGTTGAAAATCTTGGGGCCATTGAGGATAGGTCTGAGGTTGTTTCCAACCTTCATACCATGGACCTTGGTTAGAAAATTATTGAGATGGTTCACAAAATTTTTTGTTAGAGAGCACTCTAGGTGGGAACTGGCATCATGGGGCCATAAAATAAATTGGCTCATTGGAATACTCCATAAGAACCATCCCTTTGGGAAACGGTCATAGTATCAAAATTTTTCTATCTTCTTTGAGGGATGCCACATGAGTTTGGTTATAGGGATATTCTTCTAGCCCATGCTTCTTACAGTAAGTTGGGCAATATACTACCAATGCCTTTTCAACTTCTTCTTGTTTCTTGCGAGTACACAAAGTGTCAATTTTCTTTCCCATATGATTTCCTAAATCAACTTTGAAATCTTCAAGTAGATTACCAATTTCTCACTTGGAGATACCTAATGCATTACCCATAGTGGAAAACTTACTTGAGTGTCCACAAACATATTGATGAGACCATGAATAGTTCCATCATATATTACAAATATTGTTGAAGGATAATTTAGAAATATCACCTCTACCAATCAAATTTAAAGCATCCATGGTTTCATCTCATATCCCCCTCAAGAAGAGCATTTTGATGGTGTATGTGGTTAAATCAGGGTTTCTTGAACATTGTAGAGTAAAGGAAAAATATTTTAGGGAATCTTCAAAAGACTCTTCTTCTTGTTGAGTCATGAAAAAGATTTCATCCCATACTTCCTTGATCTTATAGTATTTCTAACTTTTTTTAAAGAAAAACATCTTTCATTTGGTCCCATGTTCTAATGTCCCTTAGGCTCATAAACCATTGTAATTTAACATCTTTCAATGTAGCTGGGAATATGCTTAGTTTTTTGTATCACTTTGATACATAACTATTACAAAGGACATAAAATTCAAATAGGAACATATTAGGATTTTAGAGGTTGACCCCTTCAATATAGGAAGCACCGAGCAAGGGATATTCTTCATAGGAGCATTATCCTTAGGAGGCTACCATTGTTTCCACCATTACTACCTCCTACTACATTTCTTGTATTATCAAACATAATTTCTTCCAATACTTTAGCTACCTAGGGTGTGTAATATATCTTAAATTTCTTCTTTGGTGGATCGAGAGGTTTACTACACCTAGCTTTGTATGAGTTTTCATATTGTTGAAATATTAAAGAAGGTATAGTAGGGGATGCTTATCGAGAAGGCAATCATAAACTAAATTCTTCCTTTCATTTGGGTTTAATGTTTAATGACCCTTTTCTCTTTTTCTAATTTTTGAATTTTTGAACTACTTACTAACTCTTTCTTAAAAAACCTACCTTGACTATCCCTAGGCCTATTCATGCACCTAAATAATTTTTAGCAATGAAAACCCAAGATACTAGACCGAGAAAGGCCAACACTTCATTAGACACTCCCAAAGATGCACTATTCCTATCTTGACTTACTATGATTTTATGCCTTTAATATCTCTCCCTGACAATGATGGCAAAAAAGTAGGGTTAATTTTAGGGTATGTTTATATGTTATTTTGGAATATAGTTTGGACTAGAATGCCCTAATAGTGTCGATCCAGGATTCATAAACTAGCAAGAGATATAACAACTATTTTCTAAAGGGATAAAGATAACAAGCCAAGTGATTATGAATGTAGTTTATTCCATGGGTAATTAAAAGTGCCTAAACGAATTGTAATTCAAGTTCAAAGAAATCAAACTCATTTTTAGAAGGAATCCACACTTGCAAGAATAGAGCTATTTAGATCTAATTAACTAGCATTAATTAACACAAGATCATTGTAATTATGATGTCCAAATACAGTAATTAACACAACATCATTATAATTTTGAAGTCCAACTACTTGGTAAATATTCACAATAGGAATTAAATCAAACTATTCTAAAATATAGATTAATAATTTGGATGGATTTAATTTGTGACATGATACTTGATTGCAATAGGAGACCTAAGTGATGGTTGTGAATAAGATAATTAAAAGCAACATGAGACTTGTGAGTGTAATAGGAGGTTCTAACAAGATTGTAATAAAAGATGGGGATTTCATGTAGTTGTAGAAGGGTGTGTACAATGTGTTAGAGAGTAAAAAAATCTATAAAATATAGTGGATTAAGCTAATGAGATTAATTCCATTATAAATAGCTGCAATATGAATTATAATCCTCAAATTATATTATTACCAACTTATAAACAATCAAATCACATCACACTTATAAAAATTATAAATCAAACCTATTTCATGTACACTACTTCATATGGAGTATCTATTACAAATAAGAAATTTAAAACATAAAAGGAAAAATAGTTGAAATAATCTCATCTAGGTTCTGAGAGGGGGCCCTTCCTCTGGTCCTCTTCCTCTGGTCCTCGTAATTAGAATAAGCTTAAGCCAATCAAATTACTTTAACACAAAGCTACATATGCATATGCTCAACAATATAAACTTTTATGTAGGTTTTTAATCACACTTATATTCTATCATCTATGTTTCAAGCTAATACATGTATAGTATATGTGTTTGAAATGTTGGTTCCAACCTATTGATAGTCTTTAACAAATTATGGTCACAACTTCGGCTATAGGCCAAAATCCATACAAAAACTAAATACTATTCTTGGAATATAAATTGACTACATAAAGGAAATGATCAAAATGAGGAACCATTAGAATCCATATCTTCTATTACCTCACCAATCTTGTCCTACAACATTCTTAAGGCTGATCACTTGCAACATTCAAACATGTGTCACATAAGTGCCAAAAACAACAAGAACAAAAAAATCCTTTCCAACTAATATTAGATTAGGAATATTTCATGCATTTCTACTGATTAATTGGTGACTTAGGAATTAGGTGGACATGAAAAATGAAGGAAATATAATCACAAATTAAGACATTTTTAACCCTCATCAATGACAATTGGCATTATTTTGGATCTAAATCTCTATGTTATTATTATTCTTTCACTATGTGGTTATTTGATGGGGGCTAGGACATCTCCTTTGGGGATTTTCTTTCCTTGTAAACTACATCAAGTAGTATCAAAGCTAGTTTTTGTAAGCATGTAGACAGATCGTCGAAGTTGAGGTAGTTTGCACCAAGACTTGGGGTAAAGATTATCAAAGTAGAGTTTGATCTTATGGTGGATTTTTCCTTCTAGATTCCTAGGTATATTTATTGTGAGATAGTAAATCATGGTTCTAATTTAAAATTGCAAATGGCTTGTAGTTGAATCTTGATATGAAGACATATTTGCAAAAATGGAAGGTTGATCTTGTTGAGTAATAGTTGGATCTAATTGGAGATTTGTTGTAGAGGCTTTGCAAAATTATTGGAAGATTCATCTAAGAATATTGGACCCAAGGATGATTAGAGATCTTTGTGATGTGGTGGAGATGAATATTTTAGAGATTTTTACTTAGTTGGAAGCTAGTTTAACTAATCGAGTTAAGGAAGGGATAGTTAGTTTCATAGAGATTTATGGAGCTAGAGTTGAGCAATCTGGAAAAGATTTTTTTGACTAGTTAGGAGACTTGTTTGAGATTGAAGAGGGCATGATAAGGCTGAGGTGGAGGTCAAATTTTTTAATTATTTTTTGAAGTCTGATGTGAAATAGAAAAATTTGTGGTTGTTGCTGAAAAAGTTCGTAACCTTGTTGATGTTCGGATGGAAATTGGTTTTTATGATCACTTGGTTGAGTTTGACATGGAAATCATAGGTAACTTGGTTGTAGACAATCAGATTGTTGTGGGTGATGAGTTACATGTTGCAGAGTATATTATTTCTAGTATTGGGAGTTTGACATGTGTTAGTGATGGCTTGCATATTCTTGTTGTCATTGATTTGGTCTTGGATCTTCCCTTTGTTGTTGTAGATGTGGAGTATGATTTTTTTCACTGAGATTGATTGTGGTGATAAGTTTCATGTTGATTGATTAGTGGTGATAAAAATAATTTTGGTGTTTGGATAGATGCCACAGGTGTGGGTGATTTGTGGATTCGTTCTTTTATCCATAATGGATTAGAAGCCATTAGTAAAGATGAATCAGATGTCTACTTTTAATGAAGGAAAAAAGTGTGGGACACACTTTTATTTGTGGCTCACGAGTCTGATATAGGGGCATCTAATGTTCCTGAAGATTTTGGCATTTTTGGTGGAAGACTAGAGGTTCTTGACTATTTCTGTGGTATTTCTCAATTGGAGGCTTGATCAAATGGGCTCATTGTAGAAGCTTGGTACTTGGTCATTAAAGAATTACTAAAAATATACAATATTTCTTAGATTGTACTATGTTTCTTGGCATGTGTTTATTGCTTGGAAATTAAAGGAGGTCAACAATGCTTGAGGAACTTGGTTATGCTTGGTTGGTAGTTGCTGATGCTTGGTAGTTTAAACTTTCCAAATAGAGTTCTTATGGATTTGATCAATCAACGTGGTGCACTTAATGTATGTGGAATGAGATCATGATGTGGATCGACTTATTTATTTTTCCAAGGTATATTTAATGGATGTTGTAAGCCTTTTAATGCATTTGGTATTTAACATCTATTATAGGCTAAGTTGTGGCTTAATTATATTTAATATATAATGATTTATTTAATTTGTAACTTACTAGGCCAAATTGTGTCTTAGTTGGGTATTAGTAGGGTTTCTTCTGGAGTCTTGAATCATTATTTATTTAGCGAAAGAATTAAACATGGAGGAAGTTAGCTAGAGAGAAGTAGCTGAGAAGAGTGAATTTTTTTGTAGAGGTAGTAGTTGCATCTTGGGAAGCAAGAAGGTTGCTTGGTGTCTTGAGAGCACAAGTTTAGATTCTTCTAGGCATTTCTTCCAGATTGTGGATGTGAGCTAGCTAGGGTTTGGATCTACAAGATCTTTCAAAGCAGTTTCTATATTTTCTTATGTATTTGGTCATAACCCAGGAGGCCTTATAGCCAAGAATGTTGGATGTAAATCTTATGATTATATTATGAGAATTGACATTATTTTGGATCTAAATCTTTTTGCTATTGTTACTATTCTATTGACTGGTTATTTTTTGGGACATCTCCTTTGGGGATTCTCCTACCTTAAACTATATCGCAAACTCTCACCTAATTTGACAGTAACAAATCTATGTTTGATAGAGGGTATACCTAGGAAAGTCAATGAAGATTTTGATTGTGTAATGTGATCAACCATTTCTTTTAAAGAATTATCACATTCCTCCAATATTCTAGGGTGCAACCAATCTTCATGATATTGTGTTTAATCAAATAGGAAAGTATCAATTTTTTCTTGTTCATCAAATTGCTGAACACCTTTTTTTACTCCCTATCAATCTTTTCTTGTTCATGTTGATCCAACATACTTCCCTAATCAACCTTAATGGATGAGATTGCATTAGAAACTTCAAAAACAAAATATTCAAAATCTAGATAAGGAACAACCTTTGATAGGATTTTATTGAACTAATTACTACCAAGCTCTTCCTCAACAAGAGGAACACTTAGGGTGACCCCACAATAATTGGTTCCACTTTTTGACCAATTTTGACATTGAAATTAATATTTTTGCAACACACATCATGTTCAACTGACTATATCTCGAAAACTATAAATAATTTCAAGATGACATAAACTAATGATTTTGAGTACTCTGTTCCTACTTTGTAATCATATTTTTTACTCTGAATTTTTTTTTATAATTTAGGTTAATTTTTTCATCTCCTTCCAAAAGTGGTACATAATAAAATTCAATATTTTTAAAGAGTGACAGTCCGTTTGACACACATAACTTTTTTTCTAGAAATGATAATGATGTAATTATTTTGGTGTTAGATTCCTAACACCAATATCCAAATGATGCATTTAGTTTGATTCATTTTGGTTGAATATTGTATAGTTTATGAAGTTTTGAAGTGACACAAATCATAATTCAAACATACGTTCTGTTTGACACAGATAATTTGAAGTCAATTTATCAGAAACCTTTTCTTTCTTTTTTGAATAGAAAGGTATCTCAATAAGCTAGTTCCTACATATTTTTCAAAAAATATTTGACCTAATTTACTAATTTTCCTGAGGTGTCGAAGTCAGTTGATGCTGAATTAGTAATGAACCTATAATGAGTAAAACTCATATTTGAGAGTCTTAATGAATATAATATGTATTACAATTATAGTCATTGGAAAGCTTGCTCCGAGTAGCACAAATTGGCATTTTTAATTTTACAGTAGGAGATCATTTAATCTCAATTTTAGGGGTCAAAAGAGCCAATTTCATTTTTTCAACAGAAAAGAACACCAAAAATTTGTAATTTGAGATGTTCGCATGAACACAATGTTTGTGCAAACGTGTCTAATATGTACGTGCGAACACATTTTTGCATGAACGTATGAGAAAAATAATCTAATAGTCAAAAACTTAATTTAACGTGTTCGCATGAACATTTATAATCATTTGTGTTCACATGAACATACAAAAAAGGAAAATTTATCAAGATCTCAAATGGAAAAATGGAATTTTAATTGCAAAATCACTGTTACAAATATGTTCACATGAACATATTAACAAGGTATGTTCGTGCAAACATAGTACGCTTATATTTTCCCGTGAACATAGTTAGCACGTTCGGGTGAACATACGTAAAATTCTATATGCGAATTTTTCATCATTTCACAATTTCCTTCATCCCCCAAAAGTGGTACCCAGTATTGTGGGTTCACCCCTTAAGAAAGTCATTAGATCATCTAATAAGGAGATGTGCTCATCTTTATTCTCAAAAAAAAAAACAAAAAATATTACCAAATCAAATAATTATTTTTAGTTGATGTGGACTCTTGGAAATTTTAATCATTAAAAACTATCAGATTCTGATGTGGAGAGATGGAAAGGATTAGTTTTATCGTTTGAATAATAGCTTATTTTGTGTAGGTTTTCCCATCAAGTAACATCACTGCTCACAAAGGGAAACATCTATATGTCTAACTTCTCTACAGTTTTATCCACTTAGGGTTATGTGATCATCCAACCCAATGGTATCCCTTTGTACATCTTGTAATATTTTCACTTTTAGATGCTTTAACAAGAATCTAGTTCTAGTTTGCATGGCTACAATAAAGACACACACTGATTACTCTTGTTTGGTTCATATGTTTGAGGGATTCTACCAACACATTTATTGAACCTATATACAAAATACAACATAGTGTCACTTTAATTCATTTGGATTTGAAAGAAACTTAATAATAACTTTCCAACATCGACTGTGGATTTGAACCTCTGAAGAAATTTTAACGACAGGTCATTCCAAAAAGTGATACTGTTGGATACAATTGTTCAAATTGTGTGTTGTCTTTGATGTCACACAAATGTCATATCATTCATCAGATAGTGTCTACCGAGCTCAGAAGGTCAGCAAGGCAAAGGACAGTGTCTACCTAGCTCAGATGGTCAGTGAGGCAAAAGGACAGAATCTACCAAGCTCACCCGGTCATCAAAGGAGATGTGACTGAAGCAGTTCTTACCGAGCTCACTTGTTCATCAAAAGAAATGTGGCAAAAGTAGTTCTTATCGAGCTCTCATGAAGGAATTCAGTTCTTACTGAGTAAACTCTGCAGCCAAAGGATTTTATAGATATTGCAATGTTAACCAAGTCAAGAATGTTAACTCGGGAAATTTCTAGTAGCAGTATTTACAGAGCAGGGTCAGCCAGTAAAGGATTTCACTATTTTATGAAATAACATTTATTTGTTCATAGTAATATCTATAGCCGACTGATGTATGGTTTATTGGTAAATGTAACATGTAAATGGGCTGACTTGACAATCTAAATGGTATAAGTAAGAGGTCAAGTCACGAATTCTAAGTGTGTGTGAAAATGGAATTAATGTAATATGAAGATTGATTATTGTGGAAGAAAATTTGAAGGATGATCAGAGATCATTGAGGAATAACAGAGCCATATTTGATCAAGGAGGATCTAATGATGTTGAACAGAGACCTCTAACTAGCAAATTTAGTTGCATCTTGTTTAGGTTAATTCATTATTGCTTTTTAACCATTGTAGTAGTGATTTCAAATCTCTTAACAGAGTTGGTTTAATAGCCATTTTGTAAATCCTCTAACAAGGTGATAGTTCAGTTGAATTGTTCTAAAAGACCTCTAGCAAGGCCACTCCTAACAGGGTGATTAAATCCTCTAATAGGGTCACACCTAATAGTGTGTATTGTAACCTTTAACAGGGTTGGCTCCTAACAGGGCTCACTTCAGAAGAGTGAAAAATTGGTGACTAGTTACTTGGTGATTTTTCCCATATTGGGTTTCCACGTTAAATCTGATGTCTGTTGTGTTCATTTTGTTTTCAATTGTATGCATGTTTTCTTGAAGATAAGTAACAGTTTAATTTATCGAGTTATAGCATTTTTGTTATGTTTACCGAGTATCTTTAAGACATATAAGGGATCTATGGATTAATTTTTGTAAGTAACTGATTCACCCCCGCTCTCAGTTACTCTACCTTTAGTTTCAACAATTGGTATCAGAGCTATTGGTGCTTACAAGAAAAGATTTCAAGGATCTAAGCTAAAGATCAAGATATCTTACAAAAGGGAAATTCCAAGACTCAATAGGGACAACTTCTTAGCATGGCAAGGATTGATGGGGCTTCATCTAGCTTCTATTGGTGATACAGGGTTGAAGTACCTTGATGAACAATATGAAGAACCTTCTGGTACATTATCTATCAATGATATTGCTGAAAAGAAGACTCACAATAACATGATGATAGATATAGCATTTGCTCTGAGTTATGAAGAGTTTGATGACACCAAGGATTGCAAAACTACCTTTGAAATGTGGAACAAACTAAAAGAAATCTATGGAGGAGATGATAATGTGAGAAGAGCCAAAGTAGAAAGTTTGAGAGGAAAATTTGATCAAATGAGGATGAGAGAGGATGAAAAAATTGCAAAGTATGTTGAAAGAGTTAAAGCATGTGTTAGTGCAATCAAAGCATCTGGAGGAGATATCAGTGAGGAGATAGTTATAAGTAAAGTTCTTAGAACTCTACTTCCCAATCAGAGTCTTTGCAATTCAAGAAAGGAGATGTGAGGCAAATCATAAAATAAATTTAGAGACCATAGTTGGAAGATTGATTGCATTTGAGCTAGACAACTATGACAATTATGTTCCAGTTGCCAAGAATGTTGAATCAACATTTGAAGCCAAGCTTTCACTCAAAGAAAAATGGAAAAAGATGAAGGATCCACAATCAGATAGTGATGAAGAATCAAAAAAAAAATTAGACAGTGATCTTGAAGTGGTTGAAGCTCTACTAGAAATAAAATATTCAAGAGGCAAAGGGAAATACAAAGGTAAGGTTCCTCTAATTTGCTTTTCTTGTGAAGAAATTGGACATATTGCTGCTAGGTGCCCAAATAAGTAGAATAAAGATGAAAAGAAAGGTCACAAGTATAATGGAAAGAAAGACTTCAAATCATTCAAGGATAAAGGTAAGAAAACATGTTTTATGGCTAAAGATTCTAATGATTCTAATAATGAAGAAGAAGATGAAATTGTCTACATTGCTATGAAAGATGAGTCTAATAATGATGAGGAAATGACACTCATTTCTCATATGAGTAGAATGGATCATGGATAGTGGTTGTTCTCATCACATGACTGGTGATAAAACTAAGTTTGAATACTTTGAAGACTATGATGGTGGCAGTGTAAGATTTGGTAACAATGAACCTTGTTGTATAAGAGGAAAAGGAAAAATCTCACTAACCAAGGAACTTGTATCTGATAATGCATACTAGGTAGAAGGACTAAAGCATAATTTGTTGAGTGTGGCACAACTACTCAATAATAGATTCAAAGTAGAATTTATGCATGGAAAAGCAAGATTGTTGAACGACAAAGGAAAGCTGATTGGATCAGGCACTCAAACAAAAGGTAACTTAATTTATCTTGAACTTGGTGAATGTTGATGTTTCATTGCTCAAATTTTAAAAAGTTGGTTATGGAATAGGAGGTTGTGTCATGTAAACTTTGACAACTTAATAAAAATCAGTAAATTCAGGAATGTAAGAGGTATTCCTAACATAAAGAAACCTGAGGTTGATCTATGCAAGAATTTTCAAATTGGTAAAATGGGAAAGACAAGTTGTAAAAGCAAGAACTATCAGACTAAAGAAGTTTTAGAAATTGTGCATACTAATTTGTGTGGACCTATTGGCATTGAAAGTTATACAAGTGAAAAAATCTTCATTCTATTTGTTGATGATTATTCAAGAATGATGACTATCATGTACCTAAGAAAGAAATTAGAAGCATTTGAAAAGTTCAAATAGTATTTGGCCAGAGTAGAAAAGGAAACAAGAAAAAGAATGAAATGCTTAAGGTTTGACAAAGGTGGTGAATTCATTTCACATGAGTTCAATAACTTTTGCATTGAAAGGGGAATCAAAAGATAGGTTTCAGCACCTAGAACTCCTAAACAAAATGGAATAGCATAAAGAAGGAACAGATCTATCATGGATTATGCAAGAACTTTAATTATTGAGAAAGGCATTGCTATAAAATATTGGAAGGAAGCTATCAACACTATAGTTCATACCTTGAACCAATTACAGCTGAAAAAGGACTCATTCAAAACACCCTATGAGTGGTGGTATGGCTACAAACCCAATGTAAGTTATCTAAAAGTATTTGGAAGAAAATGTTACATTTTGAAAGAATCTAGAAATGGTAAATTTGATGTAAAAAGTGATGAAGGAATATTTTTGTGATACTCTTGCAAAAGAAAAGCATATAGATATTTGAACTTATCTACTCACAAAGTCATAGAAAGTGCACATGTGAAAGTTGATGAGTTTGCAGAAAGAACAAAAAAAGAAAGCAAAAAGGAACCTGAAGACTATAGAAGATTTGTTTACATTAAACCTGATACAATGCCAAGTATACCTATTAATCAGGAATCCTCAACTCCAAAGTCTTCATTAACTGAGTCACAAGAAGTACAAACCTAGTCAATACCTACCAAGCTGCAAGAACTTGAGTCGTAGACAGAAGCTATAGAGTTAGCATCTACCAAGCCCAAGCAACTAGAATCAGAACCAGAAGTTGAGACATAGAAGGATAGAAATGCAAGTCATTCAAAAGGCAAGGAGCCCGTGTTAGCCAAGTATGTCAGAAAGCATCATGCACCAGATCAGATCATTGGAGATAAATCAGAAGGAACAATGACAAGAAGTAAGTTAAAAGGCACTTGTTTACTTGCTGATTTTGAATGAGAAATGTCAAAGATGCACTAGACAATGAAAGTTGGATTGAAGCTATGAATGAAGAGATAGAATAGATAGAGAAAAACAAAAATGGACTCTTGTACCAAGACCCAAAGACAAAAATGTGATTGGAACAAAGTGGGTATTCAGAAACAAACTAAATGAAGATGGTAAGCTATCAAGGAACAAAGCTAGACTAGTATGCAAAGGATACTCTCAAGAAGAAGGTGTAGACTATGGAGAAATTTTTGCTCCTATTGTAAGATTGGAAGGTGTCAAAACCTTACTTGCATATGATGCATTCAAAGGATTCAAAGTTTATCAGATGGATGTCAAGTCAGCATTTCTCAATGGCATATTGGATGAAGAGGTTTACATTGAACAACCTGAAGGTTTTTTTGATCTAGACAAGAAGGACATGGTCTGAAAATTGCATAAAGCATTATATGGTCTAAAACAAGCCCCTAGAGCATGGTATGAAAGATTGCATAACTATCTTATTCATATTGGTTTTCAAAGAACTAATGACAACAATAGTTTGTACATAAAGGAAGGACCAGATAATAAGATTTTTTTGGTAGAAATATTTGTAGATGATACTTTGTTCACAGGAAATGATGATATTTGTAAAGAATTTTAGAACAAATGAACAAGGAATTTGAAATGTCAATTTTTGGTGAAATAAAATTCTTTTTTGGTCTTCAAATTCAACAGAATAAGAATGGAATCTACATCACTCAATCTAAATACATCAAGGAGATACTGAAAAAGTTTGGTATGGAAGACTGCAAACCAGTTGGGACTCCTATGTGTACTAGATTAAAGCTGACCAAGGATGATGAATCAAAAGAAGTGGATCAGACATTGTATAGATCTATGATTGGATAGTTGCAATATGTAGTGTACACAAGACCAAACATTGCCCTTGCAGTAGGAATTGTAGCAAGATTCTCAACAAAACCAAAAGAAAATCACATGATGGCAATCAAAAGGATCATGAGATACCTAAAAGGAATTGAAGAATATGGATTATGGTATAAACTTGGAGGAAATTTGGATTTAAAGGTGTTCACTGATGCAGATTGGGCAAGAAATACTAATGATAGAAAGAGCACAAGTTGAGGAGCTTTCCTTTTTGGAAAAAGGTTGGTTTCTTAGACAAGAAAAAAGTAGAATTGTACATCTCAATCCACAACAGAGGCTAAATATGTTGCAGCAGTAGTAAATTGCTCAAACAATGTGTGGTTTAAACAATTATTGGAAGGTATGAAGCAAGAAATCAAAGAACCTGTTGTTATGTTTTGTGATAACACAAGTGCAATTAACATCTCCAAGAATCTAGTGATGCATTCAAAAACCAAGCATATTGCCATTAAGTATCACCTTGTTAGAGAATTGGTACAAGAAAAGGAAATAAGACTAGAATATGTCCATACAAAGGAACAAGTTGCTAACATATTCACAAAGCCTTTACCTAAGGATGCATTCTTGTATCTAAGAGGTAAGTTAGGGGTCATTCCTCTATCTAAAGCTCACTAAAATACAATTTTAGTGATGCATCAACAGGAATAGAATTAAAGATCTATCAGTTGATGCGGCAAACCAATGAAGACATTGCATATGAACCAGTACATCAGGTACAATGCTATTCAGTTGCTTTGAGTTGTCTTTGGCATGTGTTGTCAAAGAGGGAGAGTATACTATCATAATTTCATCTCTCTAAAATTTGCAAAATGATAAGAGTTTGTGTAAGAGGGAGTTTGCTATATTTGAAAAAGAAAGTAAAGTATTCTGTCAGTAAAAGACTTGTTTTCAAATTTCATTCTACTATGACATATTGTGTTGCCATCAATGCCAAAGAGGGAGATTGTTGGATACAATTGTTCAAATTGTGTGTTGTCTTTGATGTCACACAAATGTCATATCAGTCATCAGATAGTGTCTACTAAGCTCAAAAGGTTAGCAAGGCAAAGTACAGTGTCTACCAAGCTTAGATGGTCAACGAGACAAAAGGACAGAATCTATCGAGCTCACCCAGTCATCAAAGGAGATGTGACTGAAGCAATTATTATCGAGCTCACTCGGTCATCAAAAGAAATGTGGCAGAAGCAATTCTTACCAAGCTCACTCGGTCATCAAAAGAAATGTGGCAGAAGTAGTTCTTACCAAGCTCTCATGAAGGAATTCAGTTCTTACCAAGTAAACTCAACAGCCAAATGATTTTATAGATATTGCAATGTTAACCAAGTCAAGAAGGTTAACTCAAGAAATTTCTTGTAGCAGTATTTACCGAGCAGGGTCAGCCAGTAAAGAATTTCACTATTCTATGAAATAATGTTTAGTTTTTTAGAGTAATATCTATAGCCGACTGATGTATGGTTTATTGGTAAATGTAACATGTAAATGGGTTGACTTGACAATCTAAATGGTATAAGTAAGAGGTCAAGTCATGAATTCTAAGTGTGTGTGAAAATGGAATTAATGTAATATGAAGATTAATTATTGTGGAAGTGAATTTGAAGGATGACCAGAGATCATTAAGGAGCAACAGAGCCATATTTGATCAAGGAGGATCTAATGATGCTGAACAGAGGCCTGTAACCAAAAAATTTAGTTGCATCTTGTTCAGGTTAATTCATTGTTGCTTTTTAACCATTGTAGTAGTGATTTCAAATATCTTATTAGAGTTGGTTTAATAGCCATTTTGTAAATCCTCTAACAAGGTGACAGTTCAATTGAATTGTTCTAAAAGACCTCTAGCAAGGCCACTCCTAACAAGGTGATTACATCCTCTAACAGGGTCACACCTAACAGTGTGTATTTTAACCTTTAACAAGGTTGGCTCCTAACAGGGCTTACTTCAAAAGAGTGAAAATTTGGTGACTAGTTACTTGGTGGTTTTTCCCATATTGGGTTTCCAAGTTAAATATGGTGTCTCTTGTGTTCATTTTGTTTTCAATTGCATGCATTTTTGCTTGAAGATAAGTAACAGTTTAATTTACCGAGTTACAATATTTTTGTTATGTTTATCGAGTATCTTTAAGACATATAAGGGATCTATGGATTAATTTTTGTAAGTAACTGATTCACCCCCCCTCTCAGTTACTCTACCTTTAATTCCAATAGATACAACCATTTTGCAAATTTTGAAACCAATCAATGACCCTTCCAATGAGACTTTTGACATATAACTTGAAAAAGATGTTCTCTTCTTACATCCCAACGATTCCACAAGTAATTGTGACTACTCTAATCTAATCATCGAGGTTGAGTTGTATCACCAATGAACATTAGAAAATGTTCTCTTGGTCTTTTAGGCATGGTTGGATATTGGGGCAAAGAAAGTGGTCCAATATGAAGTCCTCATGGTTGAGTTGCAACCAAAGCCATAATATATAACTAAAATTATTTTACCAAATAAAATTAGAGTCACCAACCTTATCATTGGGAAGGTACCTTCAAACTTATGAGAAAAGAAAGCATCAAAACTTAGCTTTCTTCCCCAATAGAGTCACCAAAATTTTTTTGGTATATAGATTTGTTCTCTAGAAATTAACAAACATATTAACTCCAAATACATAGTTGAAAAATTTATCATTAATTGATAACTCTCCTTTGAATTGAGAGGTATAAGTCCCACTTAAGATTTACAATGAATAAAGAAATTGATATATTTTTAACCAGAAGAAATCAAGGAATGTTGACATCCATCCATAAACATGAAATGAATGTAATTGTTGGATTTACTAACTTTGTGTGTGTGTGTGTGTGTGTGTGTGTGTGTGTGTGTGTGTGTGTGTGTGAGAGAGAGAGAGAGAGAGAGAGAGAGAGAGATGAAAATAGCCTTAAGACCACCAATCTAGTCCTTCACATTACAAAGTAAATAAGATAGGTTAATCATCTTATTCTAAAAGACATAAGTATGTGAACAACATGTTTATATGTGACACATGCTTAATACAGTAGTGGAGGAAGATATTCATAAGTGTGAAAAAAAAATGACATGATTAATCCTAATTAGGAAAAATAAATATATAGACTACATGATCTGTGACATTAACTCATCCTTATTTCTAAATATATAAAAAATGACTACAATATCATTTTGTTTCCTCCATTACAATAAAAAGTGCAGAAAACGTAAAATAAATTATTCCCTTCTTTCCCTTTGTTACAAAAAAATAGGTATATTATACTCCCCCTATAGAAGAAGAACCCTTGTTACATTCAAGATTTTATAATAAATAATGTATTTGAGTTGTATTTTGGTTCCTCTAACTGTTTCTTGGAATAACTTTTAATTTTTTCCTTGAATTGGGTTTCCTAAAATGAACTTTGATCTATAAACTTGAGCTCCTATTATGAACATCGCATAGGAATCCACATTTTGTGACTCTACCCATTACATTTCCAATGCACTTGGATATGATATAATGACATATGTGATGTTGATATAACACCTTCAAGCTAATTTGAAACATCTTCTTTTATTTACTTACCCTTATATATGAATCAAAATGTTAGACAACTCCATCTTCACCATAGATGTAAAATACATGTGAGCTCCTATGTTTTTTTTTATGTCCCTATCAATATGGGTGAATAAAGATAATCCTTATTCAACTTCTTCAATTAAAAAATTGAAGAAAAAATCATTCAACCCAATTTATGATTAAGTTTCATACGTAACCTAACTTTTGCAAGTCATGAGAAGGAAGCTTCACCATGCATGAGTAGGTAGTCTTTGTTTTATATAATCATTAAAACTATAGGGTGGTTTGAGTTATCTCAATATTCTAAAATTATAGAGATCCCATTATCATCTTCTTCAAAGTTGTTCAAACTCGAGCTAGTTTGATGGTGGTGTTTTGAGACATTCACTTGAATGATCACACATACTGGACCTTTATATCCTAATATTAAGTGACAACTTTGAATCTTGGAAGAATGCAAATATGTGTTTCAAATTTGATACAATGCACATCATTCCCCCTTTAGACTCCATGCAGCATGTTCATTTGGAACAAGACCAATTCCCATATTAAATAGTGCCTAAACAGATCCCACAAGACCCATGTGACCACTTGATGATACATATCAAGCTCAATTAAAATCAATCTTAATAAATGTAGGTTATTCAATATGGGTTTAAAATTTTCTAGTGGTGATAGAAACATATCCCCTCCTAATTTTATTATTGTGACAAAACAAATGCATGCAAATAGGGGTTTGAAAAGAAAGGAGGTGACGGATGACAAACAACATCCAGTACAAGGTAACGAATGAAAAGCAATAACCAACACATCATCGTACACTCAGACTATAAATCCTTCTTTCACCCAATTGAAATTCAAAATCTCCCATTCAAACAAAAGTGTCATTTCATTTATTTTCCAACATGAGCGGGTTTAAGCAAGATGAAGCACCATTACCAAAAATTTTAGCATCCATCAAGTAGTTTAGACACAAAAATTTCAATGTGAATAGCTTGTTGGGATTTTTCTTCTTTCTTTTTCTCTATTTAGGTCAGTTAAATATTTTTTACGATACCTTAGCTACTAGCTAGTGAATCATTTGAATAAGTTTGTTCGGTCTTTCAATGCTTATTTCGAGCAATATTGAATTAGCTTTTGGATTTTTATACTCTTTGGTTTTAGAGTTGGGAAGAGGGGTGGACATGCTTGATACTTCCATTTTCAATTATTCAACACTAAAAGGATACATGACTATCATGGATGGGATGACATGGTGCGTTACATCTTCATAGGTGGATTAGTAGGACTTGCAAGAGGCTCTTGACTAGGCTTGTGGCCCCAGTCTTGTTGATTTCTCTACTATTTGATCTAGTCAAAATTGTTATTAGGTAGATAATCTCATTTTGGTCATACTTTTAGAAAAATGGAGATTCTCCTATTACTTGCAACTTTGGTGGCACTTGACTCATTAGTTCTAGTAATTCAAGTACATTGATAGTTCTAGGGAGCTTAAGTGCAATACAATACAATCTACAACCATAATTTACTCTTATTTGAGTTTAAATAATGTACGGGTATATAGGGTTTTTCATTTATGTGAATGTTATGAATAATGTTGTCTTTTTTCCAAACTATAGGATGGTATGTGCCTATTAAAGTTTACTTCTTGAATGACCATTTTATTTGATCTCTTTGAGGTTATAAAGTGGGTGGTAGTATCTTTAGATTGGATTAATAAATCTCCTTGCTTGAATGTGGATACTAATTCAAGGTCACATTTGTCTTGGTTGAAGGTTACATGTCTTGTTAGTTTTTATTTTCAAGATAAACTCTAAATATGTATTTTTTAAACTGTATTGTGTGTATTAGCATGGCTTATATAGGAATATAAAGAATTGTGTGTGATGTGTTTGTACCTTTTGTAAGAATTTGGTATAGCTTTAATACCATGTAAGAATTTTCCTTAGGAAAAAATCATCCAAGACCAAAAAGCACAAAATAGACCAATAGAGTATGATCAAAATAACAATATGATATTTAATTGATTGTATAGTACACTAAGAGTGCCTATATATAAAGGCCTCTAAGATTTAACTAGAATGTTTGAGAGTTAGCAATATGATAAGCCTCACAACTAAGCACATGTCCTCCAAGAGTCGATTATCCTCCATTAAGCATAGGAGTTAGTGCAATGATGAGAGGATAAGCCTACCAAAGTGTTTCATATGCAATTATGTTTTAGACATCATGTGCTTAATTAAGAGTGTGAACAACTAGGTTGCCAACATGAAAACATAGTTGATTATGCAAAATCTAGTGATGTAGACACCATGTGCTAAATTAGATTTCATTATTGATGTGTTTTCAACAAGACAACTCATATTAGTATGCAAACTCCTAGGTGTCTAACCTAATAAATAATTAATAATGCATTTATCCTAAGTAAACTTAAGTAAAGTGTAAATAATAATTATTTACACAAATACCCCACCTTAAGTGCAACTTAGGGGAATGAAATTAAGATCACAAAAGCTATGATGAAATTCATAATGGATCCCGACTACTAGGCCATATTAGGTACCCAAGTACAAATGCAATGTTGAAATGCAATGAAATCTCTCTACAAATGGAGAAAGAGGGAAAACCTCATGGGAAAAAACCTCCTCCAAAAAGAGAGATATGTACAATAGAGAAGAGAAGGATCATGTGACCCCCTGGTGAAAAATCCCTCACCCCCAAGAGATCTCATAAATGAATATACTTGACCTTTGTGAAGGGCTTGGTGAAGATGTCAACTATTTTCTACTTAGTGGGACAATACTACAATGTGATGACCTATTCATGAATCAGCTCTCTGATGTAGTGCATATGAACCTCAATATGTTTGGTATGCTGATGTTGCATTGGATGTTTTGATATCTCAATAGCACTCTAGTTATCAAAATGGATGACTATGGGTTTGGGTAGATCACAACCAAAGTCCTTCAAAATTTGTTGTAGCCAAATAGCCTATGTTACTACATTCATAGCTCCTTGATACTCATCCTTAGTCAATGAAATAGAAATGGTGTTATGATTTTACTCTACCAAAAAATGGGGTCAGAACCAAGATGAAACATATATCTTGAGGTAGACTTGCAAGAATCAAGGTCTCTTGCATAGTCCAAGTCTGTATATCCCACTAATGGAAGTCTTGTACCAACTGCATAATGTATCCCATGTGTATGTGTACCCTAGATATAGTGCAAGATTCATTTGGCTACCTTCCAATGAAGCTCATGTGGCTCTTGCATGAAGAAAGAAATCATGCCAATTAGAAATGAAATGTTAGGGTGTGTATGTGTCAAGTAGATAAGGCTTCCAACCAACTATCTATACAAATTCACATCAACAAATCGAGTGGAACACTTTGTTTTTAACTTAACACCTAGAAGAAATGGGGTAGATGTAGCCTTATAGTCACTCATGAGAAACTGAGAAAGAAGATCAAGAGCATACTTGGGTTGTGATAATGTGATCCCTAATGAAGACTGATGTATCTCTATACCAAGGAAATAGTGTAGTAGACACAAGTCTATCATCAAAAACCTATCCTGCAAAGTATCCTTGACACTATCAATAATGGATGTTGTGCTCCCTATAATGATCAAGTCATCAACATAAAGCACAAGAAGCAAATGTGAATCATCCCTCTGAAGAATGTAGACATTCAGATTGGAATGACATCTGGTGAACCCTTTGGAGAGAAGAAAAAAATCCATCTTGGCATACCAAGCTCTTGGATCTTGTTTAAGTCCATAGATAGACTTCTTCAATTTACAAACCAAGGTAGCATCTTATATGAACCCTTATGGCTGCTCCATATATATCTTCTCATGAAGATCCCCATTCAAAAATGCACCTTCACATCCATTTGATGAACAACTCATTTTTGAGTTGCTACTATAGCTAGTGTCAAAAAAATGAAATTCATTTTTGCCAATTGTGCAAAGGTCTCAATGTAATCAATGCTAGGTACCTGAGAAAAACCTTTTGCAATAAGTTGAGCCTTATGTTTATCAACACTTCCATCTACTATAAATTTGGTCCGATAAATCCACTTACACTGAACCAATTTTCTTTCCTTAGGAAGAGAGACTAAGTCCCATGTATCATTTCTCATAAGAGAATTATATTCTTCCTCCATTGCTCTATCCCATTCTAGAATACCTGATGCTTCTTTAAATGATTGTGGATCTAAAGAATTGCAATATAAGCATGTGGAAGTGAGTTGTGTTGTGATCTTGTCCTCCTGTTATCTGAAGGATTCCCTACTAATGGTCCTATTGAATCTAATGTCTACTTAGCACATCTAGGTATAGTGGAAGAAGATGTAGTAAGAGTATCCTTAAACTCAACTGGTTGATGCCTTTGTGTTGGTCAGAGACAAACATCTTCCAAGTCACTATTATCACTATCACTCTCTTCAATGAAGGAGGAAGAAGGAGGAGTTGAAGAAGTAAAGCTTTGACAACTTTCTTCAAAATGAACACTCCTCTCATAGAATATATCATGTGTCTCTAGATCCATTAAATTATAGGCTTTATGTGAGTCTGCATATCCAACAAAGATGCAAGGTTTTCTTTGTGCTTACAATGCCTTGTGTTTCTTTGGAGGTATTCTTGCCCATGCTAGACAACCAAAGACTCTGAAGTGCTCAACCATAGGTTTCCTTCCAGTCCATGCTTCAAAAGGAATTATACCATGCAAAGCTTTGTGAGGACTCCTATTTTGAATATAGTTAGCACAATTCATAGCTTTAGCCCAAAAGACTTGATCAAGATACTTGTTTAGGAGCATGCAAGTGGTCATCTCTTTGAGAGTTTTGTTTTTACTTTCAGCTAGACCATTCTACTATGGCATTTATGGTAGTGAATGCTGAAGATCAATTCCATCTTGAGTTAAAAATTATGTTAGTCTTGTGTTCACATACTCCTCCCCATTATCTATTTGAAGAACTTTGATGGCTTTTCTTGACTACTTTTCCACTTGAGCTTTGAAGGTAAGAAAATTTTCAAACACTTCACTCTTATGAGCCATGAAGAAAACCCAAGTAAAGTAAGAGTAGTCATCTATGAAGGTGAGTGCATAGTGAGGCTTGTCAAATGATGGCACTAGAAATGGTCCCACCATATCACTATGAACTAATTCAAGAAAACATTGTGCTCTCCAAGACTTCCCCTTTTCACACAATTTTTCTAGATGTTTTCCAAGTGAGCAACCTGAACAAACACCTTCTAAAAATTGTATTTGAGGTAGACCATTGACCATTTTCTTGTTGCTAAGCTGTTGAAGATATCTGTAGTTGAGATGTCCAAATCTCTCATGCCACAATTTGCTTTCTACATTTGAATGTAATAACAAGGCTTGTGCATTTGATTTTGGCACAAAGGAGGAGAAAGTGTAAAGCCTTGAATCATGATTGGCTTCACCTATTGTGATCATTGAATCATCCTTGATGCTTTTCACTACCATTGAATCTAGAAGAAATTAAACTTTATTTCCACCTCCATAGTGAGTAATTTGGTAGACTAAAAGAAGGTTGGAGGTAAGATTAGGAACATATATAACATCCTTGAATGCTCCATTGTTCATCTCAATTCTCCTCTACCTTCAACTTCCACCTTAGTATCATCACCTACAAAGATGTGTGGTACCTCTGAATGTGTTATGGAAGAAAAATCTCACTTTGATGCACCCATATGATGTGTGGCACTTGAATCAATGATCCATTCTCACTAACTAACAATGTTTGTGAGTAAAGCATGCCCTTTTCCCTTGGAATCTAAAGATGAAGATCCTTTCTCCTTATAAGCATTAGGTAGTGGAACATTGTGTTTCTTCATGATGTTCTTCAACTCATCAATTTGTTTATGATAACATCAATGTTCATCATGACCCATCTTCTTACAATAGGCACACTTTTTCCTCTCTTGATTAGTGTCTCCCTTTTTGTTGATATTCAAGGAAGACTTGCCTTGTTGATTTGATGTTAGTGTTCATTTTTTTGTATCCTCTTTTTTTTTGTACTTCCACTTCTTCTTCTTGCCCTTTCCTTTATTTGAACTTTGACCAGCTAAATTTTGAGAACCCTCATTATTAGCCACCAATGCCTTAGACTTTGAAGACTTGAGAATCCCCATTATTTTCAACTTAGTTTTTTCATCCTCTAAAAGATGAACATAATCATAAAAAGTGATTTTCTTATAGGCAGCCCCTAATGTAGTCTTTGTGGTGTTCAAAGAAGAAACAAATGTGGAGTAGTCAAATGGCAGCTTATTATGAATGAGATAGATCAACTTGTCATCTTTCATAGGGCTGCCACAATCATCTAGCTTTGTTCTTAATTCATTCACCTTAATAATAAAATCCTGTATAGAATCAAAGGTCTTAGGATCTAGGGAGACAAGCTCCTCTTCAATTTTGTAAACACCCTCCTCAGTCACTTTACCACATAGGTTTTTGAGGGCATCCCAAGCTTCCTTGGATGTATCATACTTCTAAATCTAATAGAGCATCCTACCTTCAACCCCCATCCTAATATCACATAGGGCTATCCTATTTGCCTTTTCCCAAGCATGGATATCACTTTGAGATACGTTATCACCTATTGGTTTCATAAGGGTACCATCTACATATTGAGAAACTTCATCATGCATCAATTTATACCATATTTTAATAGACCATGTGGCATAGTTATGTGGTTTGGAATGTTGAGATTTACCACGATGCAAGAAATAAAAGATATCAGTAGGAAAAGAGGAACTCAACACCAAGAGACACCCCCCCCCTATTTATTCATTCAAAAATCACACCCCCCCCAAATGAAAGATTTTGGAACTTTATAGTTAGTGCAATTACAATAGCCACTTGCCAATTTTTGCCTTAGTGGTCTTTTGATTTACTATTTCCAACCTCCGTTTGGAGTCCAAATCTAAAACTTTACAATGTATCTCAGATATAAAACAAGTTTGAAGTTATATCAAAGCATTACAATGCAAAAAAGGACCTAATTCTAAATGTGGTATTTTTGTCCACACGAGCCTATAATCTAATTGTAGATCTGGAAAGTAGATGAAAAATTATTCACTTTCAAAAAAATAGAACTTGATTTAGAGTCTAGATGAGCCCATGTAGAGAAATTGAATTTGAAAAATACAAGATTAAATAGGTACAATCAACAAAAACTATAATTTTTGACAAATTCATGCACCAAAACTAGAAAATAATAAAACCACTAAAAAGCTCAAAAAATTCTACCCAAAATCAAAAAAAAATTGCACCTGATTTGGAGTGGGAATGACTAAGATATGGCCTCCCAAAGTTGGACTATCAAATCAAAATTGAATCTAGAGAGGGGTCTAATGAGTAAACTACAAGGTTAAATTTGATGTCTAAATGACCATCACAAAAGTTCAATTTTTCCTACTGATGATGGTCAAACGGTCATCAATTTTAACATAATAAAAAGATGATGTTAGTAAACAAGATGCCCCTAGCTAATGTGGTAGATGATGTCAATGATGACATCAACAATATGGATGGTATGGAATCATGCATGGAGTACAATCGTATAGATTTTCTTGTGTGGCTTGCTAACTAGGTCAGTATAGTAGTTCCACATGGTGTTGGGTCTACTGACATGGATCTATCTGATGTGTATTGTTGAAGTGGCCCTAGAGCTTTCATTGGCACTGAGTCGATAGTACTATTCTATAGAGGGTGCTAACTAGATAAGAGGTCAGAAAGAATAGACAATACCAAAATGTAGAGCTAGCAAGAGGTTATTAATCTCGCAGTCACCAAAAAGTCAAAGACGGTGGCCAAAGTTTTTAGCATTGCTAAAAAGGAGCTATTGAGGGTATTGTTGCTACTGTCAGCTACCTAAAATCTAGTCATCGAGAGTTAGAATCCATGGGGGCTAGAAGTTACAAAGCTACCGGTGGAAGGAGATTTGTTGGGTGCTAGAGATGGGTCTACCAGGGAAGAATGGTCGTCGATGTGGGGATTATTGATCCCACATGCATGTGATGTTAAAAATAATGTTTGTTTAAAATCTACAATCTGCAATGCATATAAACAAATATTGGCTAGGAGATTTGTGACTATTGCAATGTGATGTGCCAAAATTTGTGGATTTGGCCACAATTTGCTAACTATCGATTATGTGAAGTTAGACTATTGTGTGAGCTAGATTTGGCCTATCATTTTTGGCTTTAATTGAGCAACCCCACCCCTAGGGCTTCCCCATATTCTTGAAATAAGATGTCAATGGAATAATTGGCTTGGAAGGGCTGGGATTTCACCACCCAGTTCTTGCAAAAAAAAATCTCTACAAGCCAAACAACCTAAAAAATTAAAAAATATTCTGAAAATGGTAGAGAAAATAAAATGAATAGATCTGAAAATAAATTAAGAAGATCTGAAAATGATTATATTGTACTTAAAAATCGGGCCTTTGAGTGCTAGTTTGCAAAAATAAATTGCCTCAAATTTGACTTTGTCCCAAATAGGCAAATTTATAGTCAATTTTTACTGAATCGATGTTCTAGACATAATGATGAGGTCTGCTTTGGCTCTAGACACTCCCAATAGTTGTAGATACTCCAATTCTAAATTGAGGTGTCCTTAGAGAGGTGAAGCAAGAATGATCTCCAATGGCTATGAAATGACACCTTTGTGGTTCTAATACTATGTAAGAATTTTTCTTAGGGAAAAATCACCCAAGACCAAGAAGCACAATAACTAGCACAAAATAGACCAACAGAGTATGATCATAATAACAATATGATATTCAATTGATTGTATAGTACACAAAGAGTGCCTATATATAAAGGCCTCTAAGATGCATCTAGAATCTTTAGGAGTTAGTAATATGATAAGCCTCACTACTAAGCACATGTCCACTACGAGTAGATTATCCTCCATTAAGCATAGGAGTTAGTGCAATTATGAGAGGATAAACCTACAAAGGTGTGTCACATACAATTATGTTGTAGATACCATGTGTTTAATTAAGAGTGTGAACAACTATATTGTCAACATGACAACTCTGTTGATTATGCAAACTCTGGTGATGTAGACACCATGTGCTAAATTAGAGTTTCTTACTCCTATGTTGTCAACAAGACAACTCATATAAGTATGCAAACTCCTAGGTGTCTAACCTAATAAATAATAAAATAATGTATTCATCTAAAGTAAACTTAAGCAAAGTGTAAATAATAATTATTTACACTAACATCTTTGATAGTTATTAATGTTTAGCCATCAATGGTTTTAATATTCTTATATTTTTTAAATTATTATTTATTATTTCAAAAGATATCAAGAAGCAAGAAGATGCATAATAATTGGATTTCATCAAGGACTTTATTTTTGTAAGTATCATGAGCTTGTTAAAATTTGAACTATTGTTCTCCATTGTAACCCTTGTCTTTTCTGAAAACACATTGTTTACTACATTAAATTTTGATATTTTATTTCATATTTAATATTTAGATTTAATTCTCATTCTACTAATTTAATGGAATGATCCAACAATAAATATTATTTGTAATTAGTAAAAATTGTTTGTTATGTTTCTATGCAAATTTTATGTTCTTGATCAAAAAGTTATTTTTTAAAACATGTTGCTTCTAATTTAGACAACATTATAGTTTTTTTGTTGAGTGAATATTAAGTTTTTCAAAATGTAAAATAACATAGCTAGAAATAGACCTATTAATAAAAATCATACTGATATTTTAAAAAATATTTATATTATTTTACTATTTTTTTTTGTTTTTTTTAAAAGTTCAATTTTGCCCATTTGTAGATATATAAATAAATTATAATTGAATATAAAATATCTAATTAACTTTTCTAAAGTTAAATAACCAAAGTTATTGTAATCAAAAGTATCTCTTGACTGCAAGTTTTTTTAAAAGAACAATGATTATTGGGAACATTCTCTTCACTAAAAATACACTAATCATAAGATTATAAAGAATAATTTCTATTTAAAAGATATATATTATTTAGTAAATAATTAGTTACCATGCTAAATAATCGATATAGTACTTTAAGATAAGTAAAAGTAAAAACAAAGTTCAAACCTCAAGTATAATTCAAGGGAAAGATATAAGAATTATATTACAAGAATAAAACATAAAATATGAATAAAGGAAGAGGTGTAATAGAGAATTATATTTATAGAAGAAAAATCGTAACTGACATAAAATAAAACAAGAAAGATATGAATGAATATAAAATATATTAAATGATTATTCAAAATTTGATAGCTTAATTAAATCTAAATTAAAGTTTGGAAGTAATAAAAATATTTTTGGTAGATAATATAACATTTGAATCCAAAATAAATAAAAGGTGAGAGTGCATAGCAAGTGAAAATCATATTTAGTTTTTTGAAATGTTATTTTCAATTGTTATCTTAGAAATTTACTAATTAATAAGGTAAATGTAAATGATTGTAACATTAACTAGTTTTTAATTTTTTTTTTTTGTTGTACTTAAAATATAAGAGTGTTTAATTTAAATTAGACTAATCTTATTAGAGATGATAAAAATAAAATAAAGGATAAAGTTAATATTATTTTTCATACAATTTAGTTGAAACTAAACATGTGAGCATAGTAAAATGTTTAAAAATATGGACGTAGAAGAACAAATGTACCAATATAATTATAATCAGGACCTAGATGAAATTCATGTCAATTCTTTTTTTTTTTTAAAGCAAAAGTGGCAAGCCACTATAATATTTTATTAAGTCTAATTCAATGAGGTCAACTGAGAAAGAATCAATGAAGAAAACCTAGCATCATCCCTAATATATACATAGATTTATATAGTTTAAGCAAATAATTACAAGGAGTGTATCAACTACCACCCAACGATGAACTAGAGAGTACCTTGACAATGATTTCATTGGACTTTTCCAGGCACTATCTTCATGACAAACTTATCCTAGCAATTAGCACTTATCTTACAAATCTTCCCAATCAGACACAAAACCACCTTCAATTGACCCAAGCTCACCAGGAATAGGGCCCCAGCTAGAACAAAACTCTTAAGTGCCATGAATCCAATCCAAATCTAAGTTAACCTCATCAATTAAATCCCAAAAATTCTATTCAATCAGCTGCACAGAAGCAACCTTCATATCCCTAGAGTTTGAAACATTAGATTCCTTATACAAATCAATCATAGCCTGACCCACCATCTTTATTCATTCCATCAAATGAACACCCATTAATCTTGGTTTAGGTGGCAAAGCATGTTTTAAAATAAATGAAATTGCCAGTGTCTATAGCATGCTTAAGTGCCTCAAAAACAACATAAAATTCATGATTGTGTAGGAGTTGAAAATGTGAGAACAAACCACCAACTAATGCCACTCCATTCCATAAGTCATACTTTTGCAAAGCCAAAATCAATTTGTTATCAACCATGAAGTGAGGTCAGATTACCTTATGGCCCAAACCTTGAAGCATTTCAAGAGACTACAGGAGATCCATGGCATTGGAAAGGAAAATTGAAATGAGCTAAGATGGGTAGAAAAATAGAAGTGTTGAAGGATATAAAAATTCTTCACCAATGATATGCCGAATAGCTCTTCGAACTGTGAGTGAAGAAATTAAAAACATTTGATCCAACACCTCATTTGAAATAATACTCGGTAACATAGTTTCCTTCAATGTTGGTGGCAAGCATATACAAAAATTCTTTGGCATGATAGCAAAATGTTGTTTGTGATACTTTTCACAAGCTAGAGCTATATCCCACCCAGATTTCATCTTGTAACACAAACATGAGCACAGATCATAGAATTGAGCTCTTGCATATATGTGCAGTTGAAGATGTCATTCCTCAAGCAATAATTTACATAGTGCAACATGATATAATCCATCTATGCTCGCAAAGAAGACATCCTTGAAAGAGCTAGAAAAAGTACAAATGATGATGTATTTTAATGACTCAAATTTAACCACATGAGGAAATCGAATCACAAAAATAGAAATTAAATGTTGTTAGAGAATAATTACATTTGAAACAGTCAAAATATATTGTGCATGTCATGTCATCATAAATGCTTCTAATAAAATCATACGACATTAATGAGCTTTGAATCGTACTCTATTTCCAGGAAACTTGGCACCTAATACATATGACCTCGACTTGGCCCTTAACTTGGCACCTTATATCATTCTGCTTCACTTGGAACCTAAATCAACAATACTCTACTTCAATTACCTTCTTATTGAACTTGGCAACCAAGAACTCTGCTCGGTATCTGAAACAATCCTGCTAAATTTGACACCTTAACTCGACACCTGTTATTTTCACTCCGCATATATCACATTCAAACTAGAATAGGATTAGCTATGCTTTTTGGAAAATTTGGCACCTAATACAATTCCGCTTCACTCTGCACCTGAACGTAGGCATCTGATACTTATCAAAATTACTTCACTTCAATTACCTTCTTGTTGAACTCAACAACCAACTATGTGTACTGACCAAGTCGGCACCTGATACAATTCTGCTTTACTCAGTGCCAGAACATAGCTTAGTTGGCACCAAAATATAACTTGCTTAGCTTGGCGCCTAAAGAATCTCTCGAAACCTAAACTTGGCACCTGAAGGATATCAAATATTCTCAACACTTGTTATTTTTCACTCGGCATATATCACATTCAAACTAGAACAGTATCAACACCTTAACTCAGCACCTGAAGGATATCAAATATTCTCAGCATCTATTATTTTTACTCGACAAATATCACATTCAAACTAGAATAGGATCAACTATGTTTTTTGGACAATTCGGCACCTAATACAATTCTACTTCACTCGTCACTTGAACATAGGCATCTAATACTTATCAATATTACTCCACTTCAATTACCTTCTTGATGAACTCAAGAACCAACTATGTGAATTGACCAACTCAGCACCTGATAATATTCATGTCAATTCTACTCAAGCTAGATAATATATATGTGTGTATTTGTGTATATACATATATATATTTCTTAACATATTTTAAAATAAAAGTATGTCCCTAACAAGAAAATCCTTCCTCAATCATGCTTGAATGAAGAGAATGAAACCCATTGCATATTGTTGGCTGTTTTTGCCCCCATTTAGCCCATCATAGATATTTGAGGAATTTTTTGAATGAGGTGAAATATGTTATAGTGGGATAACACATCATGTTATCATTATTTCACTATTTTATTGCACTCCTTTTCACCCCTTGCGATGTGGTGAGACTAGTTTGGGGTTGCTATGTGGCTCCATTATTTTTCACCATTTTATCATAGCCAAAAAGAACCTAGCAAAATAGCAGAGTGGGGATAACATGAAGGTTAGCCATAGATAATTGACTTGTTAACCCACAATAAATGATAACTAACATGGTATCCTTATTTTTTCTATTTCACAAAAAGTTCATTTGGCAACCCACAAAATGATGTAAAACTTTTTTCTATTTTTTTGGGTTGCCTTTTTGCCTTGATGAAATGGAAAAACTAGTTAGGTTCTTCAATGTAGCAGGATTAATAGTGCATGTTATCCCATTCTATATTTTCTACTCTTGATTGGTGGTGGATACACAAAAATTACAACTTTTAGAAAGAAATTTAAAAAGATTACCAATCTTAAAGATTGAGTGACACTAGAAACAATTCCTATTGGCTAATTTTCCCCCATTCACCACTAACACATTAAGTTTTTGGCTATTAACCTTCGTGTTATCATCAGTTGTCTATTTAAAGGGAGGTCAATTTGGCAACTTGCAAAATGGAAAAACCTTTTATTATTTCCCCAAGTTCTCTTTTGGTCCTTGACAAAATAGTCAAACCAATTAGGATATTTTATATGGTAGGCTTAATATAGCATGTTATCCCATCCCATAGTTACTCCTACTAAATGGAAGTAGTTATACAAAAAATTACAACTTTGAAAGAGAAATTCAAAAATATCATCAACCTTAAAGATTGAGTAGCATTGGAAAAAGTATCTTTTGGTAATTTTTTCCCCTATTCATCACATCATAGATAATTGATTTGAGAATTTTTAATGGCTTGAAATCTATCATGGTGGGTTAAAGCATTAGTTTTTTTGCAGTTAATCTACATGTTAGCCTCATTCCTCTCTTTCATAAGAGGTCAATTTGGAAGCCTACAAAATGGTGAAACCTTTTGATTCATTGGGTTCCCTTTTTCCCTTGGAAAAATAGTAATACTAGTTAGGTTCTTTTACATGAAAAGGTTAACATTTCATTTTATCATATCATGCAGTTACTTATACTAATTGAAGGTAGTTAGAAAAAAAATAAAAATTTGAAAGAGAAATTTAAAAAGACCATCAATCTTAAAGATTGAGTAACATTGGGAAAAGTGTATGTTTCTATTTTTGCCCCCATTGAACACATCATAGATAATTGATTTGAGAAATTTATAATGGATTGAAATTTATCAAAGTGGGTTAAAGTGGGTTAATGCAAAAATGGGCAACACAACACGTTAACCACCAATTGTGCATGTTAACCCATCTATGCCATATAAGGAAGGAAGCTTTACAAAATAGCAAAACTTTGTTATTTTGCAAATGCAAGGAAGGAAGCTTCTCGAAATAGAAAAATTTCACTATTTCGCAAAGGGCATGTAAGTGGCATTGTAAAATAGAAAAAATGGACAACATGGCATGTTAACCTCCAATTGTGCTTGTTAATCCACCTATGACATATAAGGAAGGAAACTTTACGAAGTAGCAAAACCTCTCTATTTCGCAAAGGTAAAGAAGGAAGCTTCTTGAAATAGTCAAATTTTTCTATTTTGCAAAGGGCATGAAAGTGGCACTACAAAATAGATAAAATAGACAAAATAACATGTTAAGCCCCAACTATTCATTTTAACCCATCTATGACATATAAGGAAGAAAGCTTTGAAAAATAGAGAAACTTCACTATTTCACAAAGGCAAGGAATGAAGCTTCTCAAAATAGCAAAATTTTGGTATTTTGCAAAGGGCATAAAAGTGCCACTATAAAATAGAAAAAATGGATATCATGACATCTTAACCTCCAATTTTTCATGTTAGCCCACCTATGACATATAAGGAAGGAAGCTTTACGAAATAGAGAAAGCTCACTATTTCGCAAAGGCAAGGAAGAAAGCTTCTTGAAATAGAATTTTTTTGCTATTTGGCAAAAGGTTTTAAAGTGGTACTGCAAAATAGTGAAAATAAAAAACATGACATCTTAACCTCCAATTGTGTGTTTTAACCCACCTATGGCATAGAAGGAAGGTATATTTGCAAAATAGCAAAACTTCACTTTTTTGCAAAGGCAAGGAAGGAAGCTTCTTGAAATAGAAATTTTTTTCTATTTCACAAAGGGCATGAAAGTGGCATTGTGAAATAGAGAAAATGGACAACATACATGTTAACCTCTAATTGTGCATGTTAACCCACTTATGCCATATAAGGAAGGAAGCTTTGCGAAATAGAAAATATTTGCTAACTTTTCTATTTTGCAAAGGCAAGGAAGGAAGCTTTGTGAAATAGGAAAAATTCACAATTTCACAAAGGGCATGAAAGTGGCACTGTGAAACAATAAAAATGAACAACATGAAATGACAACCAAAATATGTGTGTGTTAACCCATGTGCAACGTATAGCATCCCATTGAAAATATCTTAGATCATATCCCTCTCTTCCTCTTTTCCTTTTCTTCCCAAATCCATTCTCTTCCTCTTGACCACCTATCTCCCCATATTTCCCTCTCCCACACCTCTCTCCCACTCACCCATATCATAATCTCTCTCTCTCTCTCTCTCTCTCTCTCTCTCTCTCTCTCTCTCTCTCTCTCTCTCTCTCTCTCTCTAGAACATCAAAATCTAGGATTGCATCATTGTTTAAACATAGATTATTTATATGTAAGATATTAATGTTACCTTTAGAGTTTCCATATTATTCACCATGTTGTGATGTAAAATTACCAATTGTATCTAGAAATAGATAAAAATAATGAGTGATAAAAATAGAGATAAATCCCTTAGGAAAAGGGAAAAATAGATTAAGAATATTAACCCCATTTCTAGCAGTTTTCCATTATTTCATTTATTAGATCTAAAGACCTCCTTTGACCCTATAAAATTATTTCATGATAAAGCTATTTATGATGAAGACATGGATGCATGTTATTCACTTGAGAAGAAAAAAAATGATTCTAGACATACTTTTGAGAGAACTTTTACTCCCTTGGAAGATTCTTATGATGTTGTCTTACCAATGCTCCTTGCTATTGAGCTCACCACATTACCTAAATTTTATCTCATATGGAGCCCATTATTGGATATATATTGTGCATTCTACTTGGTTCCACTCAAGTAGGGGAGTTGGTGTAATTAAATATTCACTAATTACCATTTAATTAATCTTAATTAAAATAATTAATTGCATAGTAGTTCAAATATGATACACATAGGAGTTTTTACCTATATTAGGTACATAGTGTAGAAGGTGTAGGAGATTTATATTTTATGTAGGGATAGTTGTAATCATTCAAAAAGTTAAGCACATAAGTCATCATTTACAAGAGACATTTCAAGTTGCATTCAAGAAGTTCAAGAGAAAAAAGAAAGAATTCATTGAAGGCCCTCATTTTATGTTATCATTCACGCATTTTATTCTAAAGATATATCTTATTTATTCATTAGTGGAGCTTCATATAAAAGGTTTAGGGTCTAGGGTTTTGGTCTTAGGGTTTGGGGTTTAGAGATATCTTAGGGACACTTAAGACTTGATTTGGTATCAATGATACACCTGTTAGAAGAATTTGTAATAATTTTTGATTTGAAGAGTTGTATCAAATAATGAGTTGAGTGAAACAAGGACCAAGTTTTTTAATAAAACTTCAAAAACACAAAAAATCATAAAACTCATCAAATATTTTTCTCCAAGTCAAATCATTTTTCTTGTGTTTCCTTCTAGGGGGAGTTTAATAATTTTATTTTTCTTTTCTATGCCTCTAGTGTTTAAACTTTCTTAAAATGGCTCTTTAGTGTTACCACTCTTGGTATTTTCCACCTTCTTGGTCTATGTCAACGTAGTAGGGCCTTCCTTTTTTTGAATGGTTACCTTGATCTCTTCATCCTAGACTACTTAACTGGGAGATTTGTTCACTTGTTACTTTTATTTTTCTATGTACTTGGCTATTTGGTGTCTTTCTTAGCTCTTGACTTGAGTCTCAGGTGTCCATCAACCCAATAAACATTATCACATTTGATCTTGTTAGATTGTTAAATTGATCCTTTACCCTTCACAAGACATGAAACATCATCACCAAATTTAACATAGCTACCCTTATATGATCCAATGTCCTCAAATTTACTTCTATCACTAGTCATGTGATTTGAACAACCACCATCAATTATCCATCAATCACTTTTGTTCACATAAGAGATTAATGTAGTTTTTTCATCTTCATCGGAATCTTCTTTCATAGAAACATAGACTACTTTTTCATTAGTACTTTTAGATTCACTATTAGTTTTTTCTTCACTAATATAACAATGTTTCTTGCTTCTATTCTTGTAGTCCTTGTTCCTCTTTTTTTCTTAGTCATCTCTTCTTCCTTTGTACTTGCTTTCCTTCCTTTCATCCATGTCTTCTCTATCAGGACACCTTGCAACAATATGAACAACTTTTTTGCATGAAAAAAATATAATGGGAAGTTTACTTTTTTATTTTTCCTTCCCTCTTCTAAATCTCTTATCTATCAATGTTTCAAGTTCATCAAGTTCATCATTAGAAGTATCACTACCACTTTTCACATGTTTCCCTTTTATTTTCTTTCTCAAAACTAGAGTTTATTTAAAATCATAATCAATAGTAGTAGGAGTGTAATGGTCAAATTTAGACATCTCAAAAGTAGTAATCCAACTAATCATACCTTCTACCATTAAGGTATTACCTAGAGTACATCTCAGTTAGTGTATTGCAGAAACCCTAATAGAATTAATAAGAACTAGAGTTCTCAATACCTTTCTTATTACTATTTCATCTTCAATATTTTCATTTTCTCCTCTAATAACATTTACAACATCTTTAATTCTTTCATAGTATTGAACTATGTTCTCAACTTCTAACATTCTTATTTCATCAAATTTTCCTCTCAAACTTTTTGATTCATCTCTCAAGACATTATCATCTCCTCCATATAAATGGATAGATCTATAGGATAGGTAGATAAGAAAGGAAAAGGGTGAGATATATGGAGGATGATAGAGAGAAGTGGGTAATTAGTTATCATTAGAGGGATAGAGGGGGAGATAGGGAGAAAGGGGAGGGTGAGAGAGGGAGAGATGGAGAAGATGGGAGATAAAATAATAGAAAGTTACATAATAATTGAGAAAAAAGAGAAAATGAGAGATTAATGAAGAGTGGATGAGGTGGAAAGGTGTAGTAGTAAGTAGGAAGGGGAAGACAACAAATAGATCTCCATATCTCTATCTTTCTCTTCAACCCTAAAGCCCACCTAATCCTTACATCCTAAACCATACAACCCTAAGGTCTAAAGTGTATATTAGTAGATAATCCTTTACCCTATAGCCATAATAATTAAACCTTAAATCCTTTATCCTTTATTCATTTCCCTATTTCCCACTCTTATCCTCTCTCCTTAATTTTCCTCCTATATTAAGTAAATGGTATATAGGGGAGTTCTAATTTAGGTGGGGTTAGTTGTTATCTCATTTTAATTTATGTGTGAGATCTACCTTTAGTGAAAAATCACATTATCATCCTTGTTATATGACATATACTTCATTATATAATGAAGGATGATTGAATCTAAGTGGACATCATAATTCCACATCATAAGAGAAGCATATATAGAGAAAGAAAAAGAGAGAAATTATTTAAAGTTTAGTACCTATTACTATATGGTTTAAGGTTTAGAGAGAGAGAGGAAATAAAAGAAAGTGAGGAAAGGAAGGAGGGGATAATGGATTTATAATTTAGTGATTATGATTAATTAGGCTTTTGGAATTAGATTTTATATTTTATAGATTGTGTGTGCACATGAGAGAGAGAGAGAGAGCGGGGGGTGGGGATGGCGGGGGGGGTGGGGGGGGGGGGGGGGGTTTAAAATAGAAAGGCCCATATGACTCTCTATTTCTTCCCTCCACTTGTAACCCTCTTTCTATCCCCCTTGCTTCATTTGATCATTCATATTTTATGAATGAAATCCTTTCTATATGAAAGCTATCTATTTTCATCTATTATACACAAGAAATCCACATTTTCAAGCACACAAGTCATCATTTAGAAGCAAACTTTTAGGATGCATTCAAGAAGTTCAAGTCAAGAAAGACATGAATCATTTAAGGCCAAAATTTTATATCAGAATTCATGCATTTTATTTTAAAGATCTATCTTATTTCTTCATTAGTGAAGTTTTCCACCAAGGAATGAGATCTTCATCAATCATGTATGATAATTCAAGTATTGAACCCTTCAAGCATTAAACAACATAATGGATAGGATAATAGGGTAATGTTGATGGTAAAATTGGTAGAGGTGTAAAATAAAGTTGAACATTTGAAGTACACAGATCCTTGTTGGTTGACATTAGAAAGAGATAGGAATATAGGCATCATTAATAGAGAGAGCACTTGATAGATACATGGAGAGGTAAAGAGAATCAGATATAAGAAATGATAGAGAGGAGAGGGTGAGGGGGAGATACATGGTAAATCAATATAAAGATATAGATTGATAAAGATAACTGATGGGAGAGATGGGTAGATGAATAGGAAAACATAACTAAGTAGACATAGACATATACAAATAGAGGGGGGGGAGTTGAAAAGGGAGAGACAATAAATATGAAAAACAAGAGAGGGGGATAAAGATATATGCAAAGGGAAAGGGGGAGAAGTATAGATAGAGAGATATAGAGGAAGTGAGATAGTAAAAAATTAGGAGAGGTACAAATAGGAAGGGACTGTGTATGTACCTATTTCTCTTCTTTTGGCAGGTAAGTGCAAGAAGTTGGGTCTCACTTTTGGGCAAAAAGTGGAAGTGTTTTTCGTATTTTTGAAATTTCTTGTCAATTGATGTCAAAATTTGAGGCATTTAGAGATTGAATATAAAAAAATTCAGAAATAATTTTTTTTGTGTTTGGAATCTAGTTTTTGAATATGTAATTTATTTGTGTGCCCATATGATATATTTTGTATTTGGTATGGATATTTAAAAACCATTCTTTCAAAATGCCTATTTTAGGGCCATACCACACTCGAGTACAAAGACAATAATTTGACACAAATAAATGAATTTTAATAAATCCTTTTAAAGGTAGCTACCTAATACACCTAAGATTGATGATAGTATTTTTCCTTAATTTTTTATTAATTATTAATTGGCTCTAAAGGTAAATTTTAAAACCTCTCATGTACGAACACCATATTTTGATCAAAATTTTACTTTTTTCAAAAATTCTTTTTTTTAAACCTCAAAACTATTGTATGTAGATTGATGATATTAATTAATTTAAGAAAAATTATAAAATAAAAAGGTTATTAAAGTTTTAGTGAACTTCACTAGTTTACATTTAGGTACAACCCTTCATTAAAAAATAATGCAAAAATAGTAAACAAAATCATAGCACTATAAAATTTATATATCTAAAACCAAGACAATGAGAGCTCTAATGGGTTTTTGTTTCATAAAAAAATTTGAATGGGAAGACCCTCTAAAAATTATGGCAAAGTGTGAATTTGTTAGTTCAATACCTTAGCCAAACCTTGAGAGGTCAAGGCATAGGCTTGGTCTCACCAAGCCTATCCTAAACCAAAATCCGAGGTAGGAGAAAAAAATTCCACCCCATGTTGTAACAAATGGGCACCCATCATTTGAAATTCAAAAAATGGTACCCATTTTGAAAAAGTCAAATCAGCATATAAAATCCCCCCCAAAAAAACAAAATTTTGAATTTTTAGAAACAAGTACCCATTTTTTAAAAGTTAAAAAAAGGATACCCATTTTTGATAAAAATGGCTACTCATTTTTCACTTTTCAAAAATGGGTACCCATTTCTAAAAAATACAATTTTTTGTGTTTTCAAAAACAGGTACCCAATTTTTTAAAAAATTGGTGCTTGTTTTTCAAATTTTGGATTGAGTGCCCAAGCTTAAAATAGGTACCTATTTCAAAAAGAGCACAATCTCAATCTGTAGACTTCCATGGAATTGAGACCCAACTCCTTACTTCTACCCTAACCCTATTCAACCCATAACAGATAACCAATCTAAGGAATTATAGAGAAGAGAGTGAGAGATAGAGGAAAGAGAGAAATAGAAGAAAGTATCAACATTATGAATACCATCAACCTTATTTAACCCAATCCATGTACCTTAAATATTGTATCCTAAACCATATGTAGAGATGGGGATAAAGAGATAGAGAGTTCATTAAAAAAGAGAAGAGGAGGAGAGGGATAAGGGGGAGGGGGAAAGATATCAAGAGGAAGGAAAATAACTCAAGATAGGGTACATAGAGAGGAGATAAACCTATAGGGGATAGAGACATGAGAGACTTAGATGGGGAAATCCTAAGATACACATTTATCTTCTTTTGGGAGGGGGATGCTGATCTTCCTACCACTTTATTTTATCTCTCTACTAATGTACCATCAATTTTTTCATATATAATGGGGAGAGAGAGAGAGAGAGAGAGAGAGAGAGAGAGAGAGAGAGAGAGAGAGAGAGAGAGAGAGAGAGAGAGAGAGAGAGAGAGGTAAGGAGGGTGGTGGAAATAGAGAGGGAGAGAGGAACATCAAATGTGTATTAAAGTACATCTTACCAACTGTGAACTAGGTCTCTTCTGATATTTATAATATTTGTTTATTTTGTGATTGTTAAGAGGTCCCTTATTTTTTCAATCTTTCTTCTCATAACTCTTCTCTTTTCAAATTCTTATCACCCCTTTCTAATACCTACCTAACAACTCCCACCTTTATTTTCCTATATAAACCCCTAACCCCTATACCAAGAAAACCCCCTCTCCCTATTTAGGCAATATACTGCCTCATTTATGCCCATGTTGAACCCTCCAATATGAATACACATGATATTATATTACCCTTCTAATAAATTTTTCATGCTTTCCATTTCCCTTTATCTTTGCTTATCTCCCCCTCTTTCTCTTATCTCCACATTCCCCTCTCTTTCTCTTTCCATGTCTCCTCCATCTCCTTTCCTCTCTTTCCCCATTTTGCTCTTCATGTATTGTTATAAATCATATAAATTGCATCCATAATCCCTAAAAATTTAATAATTTATCCTTTTCCCCTTCTGTCTCTCTCTCTCTCTCTCTCTCTCTCTCTCTCTCTCTCTCTCTCTCTCTCTCTCTCTCTCTCTCTCTCTCTCTCTCTCTCTCTCTCTCATTCACTCTCTCTCTCACAGACACTCACACACACACACACACACACACTTTATTTTATTTATAGAATTTATACCATCAATATTGGCCTCAGCAAAAGGGGGAAGGTCAGACAAGGAAACATTTTCCCTTCAATACAACTTTATCTTGAAACCTAGGTATGCAATTGTAAGGGGACTCCAAAATGATGAACTATAATCAATTGTGGATGAAAATGTAGAATTAAATGATAGAATCTCTTATATGTCACTATAGAACCAATGAAGCACAATAAATATTTCACTCAATAATAGATTCCACTCATACTTATTCAATTAATCTTATACATTATGCTTGGACATTGTCATGCATCTTCTCTTTCATCCATACTTACACTTTCCACCACACAAATACTTACACATTTATATAAAATTAATTATCCTTGTTCATGCATAAGGTCAACCTCAACATTATATCAATTACATACATAAGCGCTCTCTCTCTCTCTCTCTCTCTCTCTCTCTCTCTCTCTCTCTCTCTCTCTCTCTCTCTCATTCACTCTCTCTCTCACAGACACACACACACACACACTCTCTCTCTCTCTCTCTCTCACACACACACACACACACACTTTATTTTATTTATAGAATTTATACCATCAATATTGGCCTCAAAAAAAGGGGGAAGGTCAGACAAGGAAACATTTTCCCTTTAATACAACTTTATCTTGAAACCTAGGTATGCAATTGTAAGGGGACTCCAAAATGATGAACTATAATCAATTGTGGATGAAAATGTAGAATTAAATGATAGAATCTCTTATATGTCACTATAGACCCAATGAAGCACAATAAATATTTCACTCAATAATAGATTCCACTCATACTTATTCAATTAATCTTATACATTATGCTTGGACATTGTCATGCATCTTCTCTTTCATCCATACTTACACTTTCCACCACACAAATACTTACACATTTATATAAAATTAATTATCCTTGTTCATGCATAAGGTCAACCTCAACATTATATCAATTACATACATAAGCTCTCTCTCTCTCTCTCTCTCTCTCTCTCTCTCTCTCTCTCTCTCGCACGCCCCCCCAAACCATAGACCTTAAATCCTAAGCTAAAAACCCAAAATCCTATAAGCATAAACTCTAAAACTTGCAACCATAAGTTCCAAAATCAAAATCATTGTTCCATTTGTCCCTCTCTATCTTTATCTTTATGCATCTCTTCCTTTTTCCTTGTCTTCCTAGATCCATTCTCTCCTTCTCCACCAACTCTCTCCTCATATCTCACTCCCCCACACCTTTCTCTCCTCCCTGCTCTCTCTTTCTCCCTCCCTCCCTCCCTCCCCCCCTTAAACCATAAAATCTAAAACTTTAAACTAAAATCCTATAACTATAAACCATTGACCATAAATGCTTTCTCTTTTTTTGTTTTTCCCCTCTAATCACCCTCTCCCTCCACTATTTTCTTCTTTTTCCTATATACTTACTCACTTTCTACTTTTGTCTCTCTCCCTTTCCTCTTGTCCCTTTTTCCCCCTCTCACTTTGTCCCTATCTCCCTTTTCTTCCTCTTTCCCACCTCTCTCCTACTTTCTCCCTCTCACTCATTTCTTTTCATCTCTCCCCTCTCTCTCCTAGTCTCCCACTATCTATTTCCCTCAACCCTAAATCCTAAAGGTCCTATGCCAAAACCCAAAATTCTATAACCATAAAAATTAAACCCTAAATCATTTATTCCTTTAGCAATTCCCCCTCTTTGTTCCCCCTCTATCATTTTTTAATGACTCCCCCATCTCCTTCCATATTTTCCTTCTCTCCCCCTTAAAATCTAAGCCTTATGTAATCTTAGAACCCTAAACTCTATACCATAACATCTAAAACCTATATTAGCCCATAAATCCTATAACTATATGTCCTAAACTCTAAATCCTTTCTTGTTTTCAACCTCCTCCACCCCCCACCTGCCTTCTCATCCCTAAACAATAAACCATGTACTATAAAAACTAAAACTTCTATAACCATAAGAACTAAACCCTAAAGCCTTTCTCATTTTCTCCATTTCTCTCTTTCCTTAAAGATTAAACCCTAAAAATGGAGAGAATACATATGGAGAGGAAGAAAGGAGATAGGTATATTCCTATCTCTTTTTATGTTTATTTAGAGGTAGAGCATGAATTAAAGATAATGACAAATAGGATAGACAAATATAAAGATGCAGAGAGAGAGGTAAGGGAGAGATGGGTAGAGAGATAAACAAAAAGAAAGAAGTAGAGATAGAAAAGTATAAATAGGTAGAGTGAGAGATTTTAAAAGTAAGAGAATAAGTATGAAGAAAAAGATATTTATGAGTGTGTGTGTGTGTGTGTGAGAGAGAGAGAGAGAGAGAGAGAGAGAGAGAGAGAGAGAGAGAGAGAGAGAGAGAGAGAGAGAGAGAGAGAGAGAGAGAGAGAGAGATGAACATATTTCTCATTATTACATTATATATATTATATACATTGATGAATAATTATATCTAAATAAATTTATCATATATATATGGTAATATATTTAATAGATATTATAATATAAATTAAATAACTTAGTAATATAATATACTCTAATATTTATAGTAAATTATTTATAATTTTATATTAATCCTAACCTAAATTTGAACCATAATAATAAGTCTTAATAGTAATCTCATAGCTAATCTTAATATTAACCCTAGAACAATGATGGAAATCCTAAACATAAATATTATTATCTGCATAAACATTATTGTCAACAAAACCATTATTCTTGTCATAACCCTGAGCTCTAAGCTTAGCCAAAAGGTAAACCCTAACCATGGTGTAAAATCCAACCCTATAAAAAATCTAAACAAATATCTTAAACCATAACCCTTTCTATATCTTATCCTTAACTCTAACCCTAACCATTTTTGTACTCATATGTCAAACCCTTCACACAACCATTATATAAAGTCTAACTTAATTTTAAATATTATTCACATTAATTACTTTTATTTTTTATATTTAATAATATATTGAAAATTATTTTATTTTTACTCTTAATTTTTTTTCAAAAATATAATTAAACAAAACAAAATAAAAATAATATCTCATACTATATAGTACATTATATATATAATTATATATTACACATAAAACTTTTTAAAAATACTTAAAATGATTAAAATTGAAAAACAATGTAAATTTTCAAAAAGTAAATATAATAATGTTGAGTTTAAAATAATAATATCCCCAAAAAAAAATTAAAATTTGAAAATAAATAATGAACACATTTTGGGATTTTTATTTTTAATTTTTATTAGAGCTTGAAATACAACTTATGCACTGTGGTGATCTATTGGTTTCTGGGCCTTTGCATAAAGTTGTTTAATAGATAACAAGCACCATGATTACAATTAATCTAAATCAAATATCACACGTGTCATGTTTCAAGAGAGTATAAAAATCTAATATAATATTTGTCAAATTAAATAGATAATAAAAAATAAAATTATATTTATCTCTATCCAATTAAAGGATAATAATATAAATTAATTTTATTATGAATATTACTAACTCATTAACTAAAAGTTATTATAATTCATTAACTAAAAGTGATTACAATCATATGTTTCCTACAATAAATACTTATTAATTATTATAGTCGACATGTAACTTCTTTTTAGGCACTAACATTTGCAAAAAGGGTTTAGTATTCTCGAACTTCTCAAAATACATGTTGGGTCATTGATATGTTAATCAAACAATGATAATTTTGGTGATACATTTTAATATGATGTGTGTCATTTTTCTAGAGTAGTATTAAATCCAATATTTCATTTTAATTTGAAGATTAGCTTGTTTTGATAAAAAAATATGAGGACATATTTTAGATATATAAATTGTTTAATTGTGTAGGGTAATTTTTTTAAGTATTACCATAAACTTAATTATAATGATTCATTACAATCTTATCATTTTAATTAAATGATAAATCTTCATTTTTGGCTTAACTCTATATCTCTTACAATTACATGAAAATTTGGAACCTTAAAAAATATTAAACTTTTAAAGCCAAAACATGTAACTAGTTAGAAGAACTATAAATCATAATTTGAAACAAAATTCCTTTTTTAAATTTATTTTTTATATATATATAAATTACAATATATAGCTAGAGGCATATAAAATGATTATAATTTGAAATAACTATTAAAAAAAAAGAAAAAAAATGTCAACTAGGGTGACGAGCCTTGGGAAAACGCTAGTGATTTTCCCCTACATCTGTAAAGAGTTCATCAAATATGATTAAGTCTATAAATTCTAGAAGCCATCTATACTAGTTCTCCTCCACTTCATCTCAATAAAACTATTTTCAAATAAAATCCCTTCCAATTTGTGCCCATTTCCTATGGCACTTCAACTACCCAAAACCTTTAAAAACATGAAACTTTTAAAGCCAAAACATTCAACAAGTCAATAGAACTATAAATCAAAATTCGAAATAAAACTACAAAATTTTCATTAATATCTTTTTTCAAAAATTACAATCTAAAACCAGAGGTATATACAATGATTATAATTTGAAATAACAAAAAAAAGAAACAAAAAAAGTCAACTAGGGTAATGAGCCCTAGAAAAACCCTAGTGATTTTCCCCTACATCTATAAAGATTTCATCATATATGATTAAGTCTATAAATTCTTGAAACCATTTGCATTAACCCTCCTCCATTCATCTAGATAAAACCATTTATAGAGAAAATATGCACCCATTTCCTATGGTGTTTCAACTACCCAATATTTAGGCCCAACATAAATGGTAGCATGGCCACATTTTGGTCAAGTTGTAGAAGCTATGGGATTTTACTTGGTCTAGGGATCCCCATCCTTAATTTTTCATATATGGTAACCTCAACATCATTACCTAGGTAGTCTTCTTTAAAGGTCTTTCTTAGTAGCATCATAATGTCAACCTTTTCTCCTCTGAGGTCGAGGAGAGAGGCTGAAAAATGAGACATAATGTCCATGTTGACATGGTACTTGTTCTTATTCTCCAAAAAATTGTGGCCTAGCATCATTTTCACAACATGAAATATGTAAGGCCTAACTTTATTACAAATTGAATTGATATTTTCATTGGGGAAGGAGCTTAAGAAGGCCTTTTGGTCCTCTTCCAAGTTGCATGTCAGTTGAAATGGAGTGTCCATCTAAATTCTCAATTCATATAAGCAATTTGATTTTTTTTATTAAAAAAAGAAAAAACTAAATTGGACTTATTGGCTACAAATTAAATTACCTATAGAGAAATGAACTAAACCATACCATAATCTATTGACCATTACTAGACTAGTGACTACTAAAGATGAAATAAACAATAAAGAAGAAAGAAGCTTGATTACCTATAAAGAAGAAAGAAGATTGATTACAAATTTATTAACCCTACCCTTTTTCCTTCCAATTCAATTACTTTAAATGATTGAATGTTTGTAAATCTTTCCCACAAATACAAGATTATACAATAAAAGAAGTAATGTATGTGGAGAATGGAAGAGAGAATGTCACTCACAGTAACAAGATATCTATTTAATGTCCACTACAAGTGGAATTCACCACTGTGGAGACTTGAAGAAGGTTGAGGTTTCATTTGAGACATTCAAAAAAAAGGAAAACTCAACCATTTATATATAATAATCAAGCAATAGATGGTAGTTAGGTGCACAACACACTAGTCAACAACGTCATCCTTAAAAAATATTGGGTCACATAATTATAGTTTGAAAAATTATCTGCAAAAACCCATTACATCTAAAATACTAGGGTGGGAGTACCCTAAATTTCTATCCTAACATAATACTTGTTGATTAGAAAATTAAATTACTTATTCAATTTATCTCATTATTTTTAATTTTTTTGAAAGGAAACCAATTAGGTAGTAAGGAATTGGATTAAACTTTGTAGTGACTACCCATTTATATGAAATTAATTCTACAAGTATGTCAACATACTAACATAATTTTTGAAAGTAATAGTCAAATACATAATTTGATTATTGTAAAAAAAACTATATCCAAAAAGAAAACATCATGCCACATAAATATCAAAAGTCAGTATGCTCCAGTGTCATCCAAGTACTAAAGTGTTACTTGAGCATCTAGTGTTACCCGAGTGCCAAAGTATCACCTAAGCTCACTAAGTTGCCCAAGCATCAACATAACACCAAAATGCATAGTGTTTCCCAAGTATTAGCATTTCACCAACCTAAAGGTATAATTTTTTTATTGTGAATTTATCTCTTATGTGAGTTGACTTGGTATGAAGATATTATTTGATGGATACATTAGGAAGGAAAACTAATTTGTCTAGAGATGTAGTAAGTGAATATGGAATACAAAATGGAGATAGAGAAGATTGAGTAAGTAGGCTATAAAGTAGTATAAAAGGTAGATCAAGGACTTATTTATCACAAATAGGTGATTATAATCTTCAAAGGATCTATATCAACAAACATAGTTGCAAATAAAATATAAAACTACTTATTCATCCTAACAAGTGCATCAATCAAGTCCTCTAACCAAGTAGACCTAGCATTCCTTGTAAAACTCTTAATAGAGTACATAATTATATTGTAAAATCCTTTCACAAGGTGGATCTAATAGTCTTTCATACTCCTAATAGAGTACATAATCATAATTGATCACTTGTAAGGCCTAACATGAAAACTTTATTACTGTACTAGTGAGGCATTGTGGGTGTCATCCCCACCCAAGTTTTACCTTCTCCTTGGAGGGTTTCTAGGTTACCAAATATTTTGTCAAAGTGTTAATAGTGTTGATTTCTTTATGTTCATGCATTAGATAATCTAAAGAATTTAAGAAAAAGTATTCTAAGTGAAAAAGTTTAAATGGTTCCCAATTACGCCCCCTACTCTTTGTCACTTGTTTTTCATTACATTTCTAAAAATTGGTATCAGAGTGAGGTTCTCCTATCAAAGATTTAACAGCTTGAGAGAAAATATTTGAGGAAATGGATGTGTACAAGTTAGAGAAAGTGATTGAGAATGACAAACTTGGTATGCATATGGCTATGGAACAAGTCAATAAACTCAACGAGCAACTTAGACACTCTCTGAAGAGAAGAAAAGAATTGGCTATATAGATGAATGAAAATCTCTACATAGAAGAAATAATAGAGGACCTCTATAGAGTAAACAATTTTAGAAGAAGCAGATGTAGCCATAGAAGATCTGCTAGTAAGAAATGCTACTCTACAAGAATTAAGAAAATTGAAAAGAGAATAGGAAGTCACTTGGTCATACTATGTGAAGTCATGGGGAAAAAAACCAAAGTAGTAAATGAAAAAGAAATGATAGATGACAAAATATTACTTGCTACAAGATTAGAAGAAAAGACCAATGAAAACCAGTAGCTATCACAACATCAAGCAGACATGGAAAATCAGCTACATGATGTAAATCAAGGAATCAACAATCTAAAAGTAGAAAATGAAACACTCTAAAATGAATTGAGAGCTGAAAAGGAACTCAATGAAAGAAGGTTGAGGTCACAAAAAAGTGTGAATAAATTGTATGAACAAACTCTGAATAGACCCAAAGGAACTACTGGCTTAGAGTATACTAATCAAGGAGAATCATCACAACAAGGAGCACAAAAGAACAAAAGGCCTACATGCAACAATTTTGGAAAGGTAGGTCATACATCAAATGTATGTTTGGTGGAGTAACACTATGCAACCCAAGTTCAAAGATAAATATTGTAACTATATCAAGAAAGGTCACAAGCCTAATGAATGTAAAACCATATCAAATTTTGAAGGGAATTGTTTCACATGTCACAAGCATGGTCACAAATATTTAGAATGCAAATAAAATCAATGGAATCCAAATAATTAGCACAATGAAACATTTATTGGTTGGGACTACAACACATGGAGAAGATGCCATCTATGTGGAAAATATGGTCACACTAGAGTAAATTGTGTAAGAACTCACTTCAAAAAAAGATACTAATGTGACATGTTATATATGTAAAAAGATATTTCATTTGGAAATACATTATATGAATAGAGCCACAATGAATTCTAGTGAGGAAAAAAAAGGGAAATCCAAGATTACAAAGATTAGAACTCAGGTGACTCAAAAATGGCTATGGAAATTAGAGGAAAGCATAAGGCAAGGCAATGAAGCTATTATCATCCAAACCAATGAGTTGGGTGAAGCATCTACATCCAACTAGGCAATCAAGGAGATAACTTGAACTAAGAATTCAACGAAGATTCCACATAAGTTCCAGATATGAAAGAAATAATAGTTCAAACCAACATATTCTAATGCACAAGGTTAAGCAAGGGAGCTATGTTCTAACCAAGTTGCAACCCAGTTGTTATGAAGCTATCAATGAGAAAAGGAAAGTTAGAATTTAGTTCTAACCAAGTTTTCCAATAATTAATTCATGTTAAGCTAATGATTCTAAGACCTTACCAAGTTGTCTCACCTGCCATTGTATGATGCATTTATGAGGCCCTAAAATTTTGAAATTTCTCATAAAAGGTAAAATTGAGGGTTTATTATTTACCTTGCATTCAAAATTTAGATTGTGCAGAGAGATTTTGAGCCCCCCAAGTTATGAAGAGTGATGTGTTATTAGTATTAAAGTTGTAGAAAAGGTCATCTACTATTGTGGATTCTTCATTCACTAAGCATTATGGAATCTAGCACTAGTGAAAAATAGAAGAAGGGTTCTAAGATTTTGTTAAATAATTTAGTATGCAAGGCACCATCATTCAAGATTTACCCTACAATTTATGAGAAGAAAGTTTCATTTGAAGCCCACTTGGCTATTCCTCCTAAGGTACTATTGATAAATTATATAAGATCATTCTATCATTTTACAATTCAAGAGTTAGGTTCATTTGATTTGAATGAGGTATACAATGTACTATGTGATAATGGAGTGTTGAAGCCTAAGCAAAAACATATGGAAATCAAGGGTTTGACACATATACTATACATGTCATGGAATTTCTAGGTAAAATGGATCAGATATGTTCTTAGTAGGTTCCACGACATTTCCTTCTAGCTTGAGCAACTCGTGAAGATTACTAAGAAGATTATTCACCAATTTATAGGCTACCCAATGCTGGACAAACCCAAGACTACTAAAACCCTATCTTGTGGTGATCTTGATAATAAAACTCTAGTAGAATGGGATGATAGGGGAATGAAACTGAACAACATAATTGACATGGAGATCAAATATGGGATTCATGTTATAGCTCACAAGATCTATAGTTCAAGAAAATTGAACAATGTTCCCTATGAGGTAGTTGACTTTGTATATAAAGTGGTGAAGAAAAACTTATCCTTCAACCTTGCCAAGTTGTAGCTGAGCCAACTAGGAAAAAAAATGGAAAGCATTTGGGCATCAAAGAAGAATGTGTATAATTTTGGTTTTCTTCTTATATATTTATTTTTATATTTGTCAAAGTTCTTTCCTTCTAAGAGAAATGTAGTTTGGAGTAAGGATAGGCTAGTAATATACCAAATCAATGATTTCATCAATGATTTGGGAGAACATTTTGATGGAATCATTGCATAATAGGTTTAGAATTCCTCAACAACTAGTCGAGCAATATGAGCAAGATATTTGTTTCCTAGTTGATTGTGACAATACTCATATTCAAGTAGTTATACCTAGGACAACATGGGTAGAACCCTTGGGGTATGAGGTAAAAATTGATGACACCAAGGATATCATTGAGGCTCTTTTGAATGAGCCAACTGACCCCAAAGAAACATATTTTTCTACATATAAAGAGGAAAAAACTAGGATATCACTAGAAATAAAGATTTGTCGAATTTTGAAGAGAGGAAAGAAGAGAATGGAAACCATCTAGAAGAAATTGGAAAAAAAGGATGAGGCTCTTATGCTCAAGAAGGGAAAATAAGAAGATGAGGAAGAAGAAGAAGAGGAAGAAAAATAAGGCAACACCAAAGAAAGCTACATCTAAGAAGATAGCTACCCCTATGATCACAACTTTAAGGAAGTCAAAAAAAAATTCAAGCTTCAATATGGTGATTATGAAGAGGAAGAAAAAACTCCTGTCATTCAACAAAAGAAGTCCTCACTATCCTTTGAGTAGTCGTTGAAAATATTGAAGGAAGGAAGTGGCATGGCAGGATTCAAGTACATCAGATATGAATCCAAAGGCAAGGAGGAGAAACAACAAATAGTGGTTGTTTTTTGGAAAATATGGCTAAATGGAAGTACAATCCAAATGAGCTAAAGAGCCAAGCTCCTGATGTCTTACTTAAGGAAGTAACAAAAAGATGGATCAATGGTGTAAAAATAGGGAGGGACATCAAAGAGAAAAATTTGAAGAGTTTCATGCCTAACTTCACAAAAGAAGAAATCAAGGAGGCCATGAAAAAACATGAAGATGGGAATACTTCTAGATTCAAAGCATTTCAAATTTTGTTCAATGATATAGAAGAGGTTGTTCAGTCCATAACAAAGATGTAGAAAACCATTTTTTAAGAATAGAATAAGATACAAAAAGGATGAAGATCCAAATGTATAGACTATAGAAGAGTCAAATATAGAAATGATGGAAACTAATGCAATTGCCTCTCTACCCTCCATTCCAAGCAAAGAAATTGTTTCCTCAAGTGTAGAGAAAACAAAGGAGGAACAAAGTCCTACATCCACCCAAGTAGAAACCAAGAAACATTCTTTGAATACCTCTAGGATAGGATTAACTAAGTAGAAATTAGAAAAGGATGAGGACAAGGTTGACAAAGTAAGTAAATAAGAATCTAAGAGTCAACCAAGTGGACAAGAGAAGGATAAAGATAAATGCAAAAAATCATAGTTTCTTCAAGTGTGAAGGGAAGGGAAAAGGAAAATATTTTTGATGAGATAGATCTTGATACAAAGATTATGATTCCAAATTGGGATCAATTTAATATCACAATTGAATAGATAGAAATTCTGAGTGAACTATGGAAGAAAAGAGCATGATAGAGGAAATTAAAAGTAGAAAGGGAAAAAGGAAAGGTTCTTGAAGATATCAAGGACATATTTTTGGATGCAATGCAAGTTGAGATAAATAATAAAGCCCTTGTCATTGAAATTTTGATTGATATTGAACATAAATTCAATAAGGATATACAATATGGAAAGGATAAACTTCTACAAAGGGAAGAAAGAGAATTTGAAAATAAAGTTTTGGAGAATGCAGCAAAGAAGATTGTTATTGACCAAGTGGAATTATCCACTCTCATTGGTACTCTATAGAAAGTTGTAAATAACGGTATTTCCTTATTTAAAAAATTATGTGATACTTTAATTTTCACCAAGGAAATAAAGGATAAACTAACAAATATTGATGAAGACTTAAAGAATAATGCTATTCAGTCTGTACTTGACCCAAGTTCCAGCTCTAATTATTTTGTAAAAGTCATCATTTTGACAAATTTATAGGCTGAATTATTAAGGGAGGAAGCCAAAATTAGGGAAACAATATCAAACATTCAAAGTAGGATACTTCCTCACATGGATGTGATGCAAAAGCATCTTGCACATGAGAAAATATTAGTTTATGACACAAACTTCTCAATTATAGATCTCATGATAGAGTTATTAGCTAAATTTCAGATTGAATTGCACATTTTGAAGGTATTGAAGGAAAATTGGGATAAAACTATGTCTTTAATTTTGAAGTGCATCATGATTTCCTCACTCATTTTGGTATAATCTTGTAAAGATATGTTTATGGAATTTGTAACAAAAATAAGGGGAAAAATATATTACATAATATACATGAGAGTAAATGTAGAGGAAAATGTATATGCATATATAAAGTAGATGATTAGATGTACAGATAAACAAAAATAATTTTGAAAAATAAAAATCCATTCAATTATGGCTGAGCCACAGACTTTTTAGTCCAAACCAAGTTGCAAAACCAAACATATGGAAATAGGGACTTTGACAGAAACTCTTTTGATTAAGATATTTTGGATTATTGATAAAACTACACAAGACAAGTGTTTTTACCCCTAATGCCAAAGAGGGAGATTTTTGACCCTGTGACAAGACATATTGTCAATTAGTGATAAAACACTTAAGTTATCTAGGAAGGTTGGCTAATACTATTATTGAGCTTTCCATCAAACAACATGTTTCAGTGTTGCCCAAGAAATCAAGGATATATTGTGTTAACTGAGCTCATAGTATAAATTGAGTTATCAACATTATCATTGTGATCCAAGTTCTCTATGTGAAATAAGTTTACCGTACTCGTCAAGTTCTTAGTATGAACTACACTACTAATTCAAACTTAGTATGCTCTACTATCACTCAAGTTCTAAAGTCTTACTAGAGCATCCAATATTATACAAGTTCCAGAGTATCACCTAAGCTCATTGTGTTATGTGAGCATCAACATAACACCCAAATACATAGTGTTTCTCAAACATCACCATTTAGCTGACCTAAAGGTATAATTTTTTTATTGTGAAGTTATCTCTTGTGTGAGTCAACTTGGTATGAAGATTTTGTTTGATGGATATATATAAGAAAGACAAATAAATTTTTCTGCATATGTAGTAAGTGAATATGGAATACAAAAGGGAGATAGAGAAGATTGAGTAAGCAGGCTACAAAGTAGTATAAAGGATAGAGTGGAGACTTATCTATCACAATTAGATGATTAAAATCTTCAAAGCATCTATATTAGATGATAGAGTTGCAAAGAAAAGATCAACCTACTAATTCATACTAACAAGTGCATCAGTCAAATTCTCTAACCAAGTAGACCTAGCAGTCCATTGTAAAAAATATTAACAAAGTAAAAAATTTAATGTATTATAAAATCCTTTCACAACGTGGATGTAATAGTCCTTCATACTCCTAATAGAGTAGATCTCTAGAAGTGATAAATTGTAAGCCCTAACAACCACAAGTTTCTCTATAGGTTTCACATCAAACTCCACAAACTAATCAACAAAACCAACCTCAACCTTAACTTTACCATGTCATCTTTATTCTCAAACAAGTATTCTAACTGGATAGGAAACTATCTTCCTAATTGGTAGAGTCCAACTCGATAAATCTCTACCAAATTTAGATATCCCTTCCTTAACTCAATCAATCAATCTAGCTTCCACCCAAGAAGACATCTCTTAAATTTTCTTCTCCCCCACATCATAGAGATTCACAACCATCCGAGGTTCTAATCTTCAAGAAGACATCTATTGGAAATATAATAGGGAAGTAAACTCTAAGGGGGGCATGAGTTAACACTTAAAACTTTGAACCTCAAAATCATTCACCACATTTCCATCTCACAATCTATTCATATAAACTGAAATACCAAATTAAGCATATGTATCCATAGCTTGAAAGTAAAAAATTCAACACATGTATAACACAAGATATTTGGTTACCTAGAAACCCTCCAATGAGAAGGTAAAGATGGGGTGGGGATGACACTCACAAATCTCCACTATTGTGATAATAAAGTGTATCCAATGAAGGTTGCAATGTTTTGATCATGAAACATAATCTACCCTATGAAAGGTCTTCCCTATTAATGACTTAAAAGATTGTTAGACCTTACCCTATTAAAGGATTTCAATAGTCTATTAGAAGTGTGTGTAGTAAAATGACATTAACTTACAGTGAAGTAAGCACCCTGTTAAAGGATTTATAGCAGCCTATCAAGACTACTCTTTTAAGAGATTTACTTGATTCACCTATTAGAATGTCTCAACAATGATCCTTTAGTTAGCACTCTATTACTTGATCAGATCATGTCTTTTCTAATGTGTAATTGACCCTTTCTGATCAGATCTATCTCTAATGTCTTCTAATTCCTTTTCTCTATTCTCCTCTAATTGATTTTGCTATGTATCTCAAATCACAACTCCTTATTCACCATGAATGCTCTATTTTTGCATACAAACTTCTCTACTTTCTCCTTCAACATTCATAGAAATTTTAGGGCTTCTCCTTAAGAAGACCTGGGTGACTTAGGGTTAGATATGAATCAATGATTTTGATTCACCCATAGTTTCACTTAATACTTCCCTTTTTTTGATTGGATGCATGTAATGCATAATGATTCACAATTAAGATTTGTCCTTATCATCTAAGATCATAAAACAATCGTTAAGTAAACCCATCAGTGGTTTACATAGAAGTTCATGCCATTACAAACAACTATGTTAAAATTGTATTACTCGAAACTTGAAGTCCCTAATGCTTGGCATCAATTATAACTTCAATGTTGTAACTTGGCCTCTAAATGACTCGACATCCATTGATCACTCAAGATCTATATAACTCAACACTTACTATCTACTTAACACTTGAGTGACTCGAAACTTACTAGTTGCTCAACATGTACTAAATATTCTTCATGTGGCATTTACTATCTAACAACTTATTTTCAACATGTATTACTTGTTTGGCATGAACTAAGTAAAATGACTTAAGTATATTTTCACTCGTATGTCAAAACCAATCTAATATTAACAATATCTTCCAAGATCTTTGAAAATCCTCTACAAAAAATGATGTAGGAGCATCCTATGTTGCCTTGTAATCCTCCACTTTTGTTTATTCTACCAGTTATTGTCGAGTTCTTAAGTTGATGCTAAGTCTTTGGTTGTCGAGTGATCCTTTGGGAGTTGAGCAATTCCTTTGGTTGTCGAGCTTCTTTGGTTGCTAAGTGATCCTTTGGGTGTCAAGTGATTCCTTTGGTTTTTGAGCTCCTTTGGTTGCCAAGGGATTTCTTTAGATGCCAAGTTTGGAGTTGCTACCAAGTGATTCCTTTGGTTGTCAAGTTGGTATGGATGTCAAGTGCCAGTTTTTGAAAAGCTTTCATTTACCGAGTTATCTTTGTTTGATTCTAGTTTGTTCCAACTTTTCTTGTATTTAATTTGGTATAGGTAGTTAATATTTGTTGTAAGCTGACTTGTGGCTTTCCTATGTTCTAGAATGATCTATAAGCCATTTTGGTGAGTATAAATAACATGTTTAGCCTTAGAGTTAGATACTTTTTGGAGGAGATGATTGGAGAGTAGAACTAGAAAGTATGAATCTATTACTGGTTCTTGGATTTGAATGTATTTTTATCTGGCCTGTAACCTAGAAGGCCTTATAGTTGGGCATGTATGCTGATTACTTGATGAATTAATAAGTGTTTTCTCTTCCTCCTCCTTTGGTTGTTGTTCAGTGTGTTGTGTTTCCGCTGTGTTAACTCTCATAGGGTGGTTCAAATTTCTGGGTATGCCTTTGGCCCTAGTTCATTCATCCCTTTTTCCATCAAAAAATCCTTCCCATCCACCTTGTGACAAACCAAAATTGTTTGCAAATAACATTGCAACCTACAACCTCACACAAACAACCAAGAACAAATCACAAGTATAGGAACACAAATATTCAATACACATCACACAAAATCTATGAGATCATGGTCCAACAAGATCAACCTTCCATCTTTGCAACCATTGATCCATCTACAAATCCTCTACAATTTTAAGTTAAAACCACAATCTGCCACCTCACAACCAAGTTATCTATGACTCCATAAGGAACAAGATCAAGACCTTCTTATATCAAATTCTCTCAACCCAAGGTCTTGGTGCAACCTAGTTCAACTTTGGCAATTTTTCTAGAAACTTAGGAACAATTGTGCTTTGATACCATCTGACCTAGTGCAACATAGAAGAATAGAAGAATCCCCAAAAGATATGTCCTAGCCCCTAGCAAAAAACCACATAATAGAAATAGTATAATAATGCAATATATGATACCGATTACATGCAATGTGTCAGGTTGTAAGGTCTTCCTAGTTATGGCCAAATACAAAGCAAGTAATAGTTCTGCAAGATCCCTCAAGATCCAACCCCAAACCCTAGCTAGTCTAGATCTAGACTCTAGTAAAAACTTCCATTAAAGACCTAAAATTGTGCTCATAAGCTCAGTAAGAAATCTCCTTGTTTCCCAAGCCTCACCTACTAACCCTTCTCAAACTTTGCCAAGGATCTAGGTGTAAATTGCCTCACATATGGTGATTTGTCTGCATGCTTAGGAAAAATCCACTCACTCATATACTCCATCTTCTCCATGATGATTCCACACTAAGTAAAAATGACTCAAGACTCCACAAGCTCACCTACTTATACCCAACTAATCCACAAGTCAGCCTAGCAAGATTACAAATTAAATAAACCCTTCCATTAAATGCACATTTAAGCCACAAATTGGCTTACAATAGAAATTAAATACAAGAAAATTAAATGAAAAGGTGGGCTCACACTAGAAACCTAACATACACAACTCAAGAAAAACATGAACCAAGACATGACCAAGTATCAAAGAACCACTTTCGAGTATGAACAACTCCACCAAGCATAACTGAGCCCCTTCATTGACGAAGCTACTTGGTCAACATAATAATTAAACCATGTAGTATAAGATGAGTTCCTAGTGCATGTCGAGTGCCTTCAAAGATCAAGTACCTCCACATTTGGCAAGCACCTCTTCTTTAACTGAGTAACACCCCAAGTACTCTCCAAAGCAACTACCTACCATTCTTCCAAGAATTCTAAAGTAGTCACTGAGAAAGCACATGATGCTCCTACATCAATATATATACATACATACATATATGTGTGTGTGTATATATATGTATGTATGTATGTATCTATATGTATATATGTTTATATATATATATATATATATATATATATATGTATATATACATACATATATATGTACATATATATACATATATCTACATATATATATACATATATATATATATATATGTATACATAGAAATGTATATATATGTATAAATATATTTAGATATATACATATGTGCATATATATATATATATATATATATATATACAAAAAGCATGTTAGTCCCAGCTTTCCATCACATCTATAATCTATTCTTCAAAATCAATAGGATCTATACCAAAGTCAATGAAAACATCATGGAGCTATGCCTTTCCCTGCTCCTTTTCCATCTCTTTTGTGGTGTTCCTTAGATTAGAAGAGAGAACCTATAAAGTGTAAGCCCACTAAGAGTTTCACTCTTCTCCTCATACTTGTCCTCAATAAAATTTGGGTTGACAACAAGGCTTGGATTTTCATTTGGTGATCCCTTTTCCACAAGAAGTCCATTTTTGGCAATTGTCCATGTTTTTGATAGTGTCAAGTAGGATGACTGCATTAAAAATAATAATTTCTCAAGTAGTTCCGTTCTTCCATAAGCACAACAAGATATTCCACATAAGGTAATTTTCCTCAAGGATGATACAATCAATTGACCAAATTTATGTGTCATCCTTTTCATATCACAATTACTCATCAAAAATTATTATCTCTTGATTTAATATTGATCATAATCTTTTGATAATCTAACAATTGATTTGATGACCATACAATCAATTTCTAGATGTTGATTTATCTAGTAATCACATGCCATTTTCAGATGATGTGATCTTATTCTCTATCTTGTAGTAAGTATTTTCCAACACATTAAATATATTTTCCATTAGAAGGATAAAAATCACCTCATATAATACATTTTTTCCATCATTTAGGAAAAATCATCTCATATAGTGTTAACATCATAATGTTTTTGACACTTGAGTGCCAACACACTTAATTATATTCCACATTGGATGTCGAGTACATCATGCATGCCGAGTAACTTCAGATGCCGAGTAAGTTCAGATGTCGAGTAACTTCAGATGTCGAGTGAAGTTTAGATGCCGAGTGAAGTTCAAGCGTCAAGTAAGTTCAAGTGTCGAGCTGGTATAGGTGCCGAGTAACTCAGAGGTGCCGAGCACTAGTAACTCAATAATGCTGAGTTGTTGCATTATTTAGAAAATCGAAGATTTGCCAGATCTAAACCGACAAGGTTGTTATCTAGAAATATGTGAATTAAAAGGAAGATAAGAATGATGAGTTGGTGGCACAGAACACCATGTAGAACATTTTTAAGATATAACTGGCAAAGTTTCAAGAAGAAAACAAGATAAGGGGTAGATACACTGTATCCTACCTAATCAATTTTGAAACCCTAAAATTGAAGAGGGAGAATTGAGCGGTAAAGGCAAATAAGACTTCTATATAAGAATACAAAACTTCATTGTAAAAATGTAAGAGAGATAAGGGGTATGAGAAGATATGCAAGGGTTTGCAAGGAAGTCTATTTTTAGAAGTGAGGATTATCAGATCACAAAAAGGATCCAGATCAGAGAAAGCAGAACAAGTGCCTACAATTAGCAATCAAGGATTGTAATCAGTCAGGTTTATTGTACCTAATACTTTCTAGCAATTATATTAGAATAAAAATCCTATGATGATAGGTTAGCTTAACAGCTATTTCGATAAATCCTTTAACTAGGTGATAAAATCCTTTAACAGGGTAACACTTCATGTTAAGTGTTTAAAAGCCTCTAACCAGGTCACTATTGACACAGTGTAAAGCCTTTAACAAGGAAAACCATCAGAAGTGGTTTAACAATATTGCTGCAGTAATTTTTGTGGGTATCATCCCCACCCCAGTTTTACCTTCTTATTTCTAGAGGGTTTCTGGGTTACCAAATTCCAGTGTTAAGTGTTATTGATGCATGTGTCTGGTTTCATGATTATTTGATATACTTACATGCATGCAATTTACTTTCAGTTAAAAGTTTTATTGGCTAAAGTATGATACTTATGATTCACCTCCCCCCCCCTCTCATAAGTACTCTTTCCATATTTGAATATTCCAACAATTGGTATCAGAGCTTAATCCAGGTTCTCTTAAGGAAAAGCCTAATAGCTTGGAAGAAAAGATCTAAAGATGGAAGCCTTCAAACTTGGAAAGATCATTGAAAATCAGGTGATAGATGTGCAACTTGCTTTGCATAGCTTGGAGGAATTCAGAAACAAGTTGAGAAACTCATTAAAAAAGAGGAAGGATCTAGCCATAGCTGAAAATGATATACACTACAAGGAGATTGATAACACCAACATATTTTCTAGTGGAGACACTAAAGAGTTTGATGCAGCAATAGCAGAACTGATGGATAAAAATAAAATTCAAGCAGAAGAGATAAGAACTCTCAAGATGGAACATGAATCATAGGCTATAATGATATGTGAAATTATTGAACAAAAGAAAAGAGCAGTTGATGATAAGGTCATGAAGGAAAATGACAAAAGGAATCTTGCAAACAGACTTGAAGAAAAATGTACTGAACTGACAAGGATCTCAAACATGCAGATGGATACACTTGCCCAAATGATGAATCTTCATCATGAACTCAATGTAAAGGATATTGAAATCTCTACCTTGAAGATGCAAAATGAACAAATGCAGAATGAATTGAACAGAGGAAAAGAGGTAGCAGAGAATCTCAACAAATCAAGTGAAGCAATTAAGTATTTTGAACAGTTGCTGAAATCACCAAAATATGCCCATGATACATCAGGACTAGGATAAAACAGCACTGAAGTTGGAGAATCATCAAAGAGTGCTGAACAAAGAAGTGATAAAGGTAAGAATTCAAAACCCACTTGTCATTTCTGTAATAAGAAGGGACATACAGCTAATGTGTGCAGGAGTAGAAGATTTAATCAATCAAACATACCCAAAAGTTTCTGTCACAAGTGCAACATGCAAGGACATATGACACAAAATTGCAAATGCAATCTCACAAGGACTCAAAGATTTGATGGACATTTTTATAATTGCAAAAAGTATGGACATAGGGCATTTGAATGTAGATCAAAACCTATGTGAACATTAAATTAGCCAACAAAAATAGAAGGAAATGAAAGTCATTATCATTGGAATTACAACACCAGGTACATTTGTCACTATTGTCAAGAATATGGACATATACCACAAAACTGTATAAGAACACATTTCAAAGGAAACTACAAAAGATGGTTGAATCAAACCACATATTTTAGTTGCTTAAAAACAGGTCATATCAACAAGAATTGCCCAACAAAATCAAAGGCACCCAAGATTGAAGATTGCAAAGGGAAACAAATAATTGATGTTGAAAAGATAAGAGGGAAAATGAATAAGACTTGGAAAAAGAAGGAAGGGTGCAACACATCAAGTGGAGGGATCACCTCACCCAATGGGTTAAGTGATCATACTTCATCAAACTAAGCACAAGAAGTACACAGGATTGATATACAAAGCTATATCATACATCAGTTCCAAGAAAAGGAAGTTAAGAAAAGTATAAATCCACATGAAACAAGATGTAAAGATAAAACTAAATATTGATGCCGAACTGCCTTTGGATGCCGAGCTCCCAACAGCGACTGAGCTGAAAATTGATGTCGAGTTGGATAACTCTAATGGAAGCTGAGTTAGGTCAAAATTTCTTTAGAAGCCGAGTTGGCAGTTGAGCATTCAATGTGATAAAATTAGGGTATATTATCACGATTTCAATCAGTTTTTTGCATCGTGATCAAGAAGCAAAGGAGAAGAAAGAGAGTTGAGCGACTTCATAGCAAGAATCCAGTATTTCAAGCAGATTGCAAACTCATTCAACATGTTTTTCATCGATCTAAAGGTATTTTTGTTTGTGCTGAGCTATGCAGTTTTATACCCATTTGTTGTATAAACCCTAGTTCACAATAATGGCGTCAAGTTCAAAGAAAACCCAAGAAAAAGAGTCATTTGAAGTCCAGTTAGTTTCAAATGAAGTAAAGCAACTTGATTTCCACCCTATTCCTAAAGTTGCCTACAAAAATGACCCAGTCGGAGCTCTCTCCCACATTCCCCCAAAAGTTGTTATGGTACAAGATGTGAGGAAATGTTATAATTGCAAAATTGGTGCCATAGGAGACTTAGAAATTCATAATGCATATGATAAACTGTGTGGAAACAAAGTACTGAAAAATGAGTTTTCAATAGTAGAAAGAAAAGGATTGACCAAAACCCTAGCATTTCTGACTGTTTTCAAAACAAAATGGGTATGGATAATTTTTAGTTGAATACATGACAGAGTTTTTTGGTTAGAGTCAGGGTTGGTAAAATTTACCAAGAAAACTGTTCATAGGGTTACTAGTATTCCAACTCTAGATCGGCCAAAGACCCTACGAAGTGATAAAAGGGAAATAATAGAGAAAAATACAGGTGCCAAATGGAATAATAGAGGAATGACTATTGACACAGTCATAGATCCCCTACTAGATTTTGTTGTGAGAATTATTTCACACAAATTCTAGCAATCAAGCAGGTTGAGTAGTGTACCTTGTATAGCAGTTGATGTTGCATACAAGATAATCAAAAGAGATCACACTTATGATCTGGCAGAGCTCATGTTTCAACAGATTAATGAAAATCTGGGAGCCATAAGGAAAAGCAAAGGAGCTCAATGCAACTTTGGATCAGTTTTGATGTGTATGTTCTTCTATCTGATGAAAGAATTTCCTTCTATAGGGAAAGTAAAATGGAATCCAGATAAAACAATTGTTGAACAAATTAATGGATACATTGAGCAAATGGGTGAAAATTTTGATGCCCTAATGACAGGTTATTTTGAGGATTTCAAGAAATCCATGAAGCAAAGGTCAAGGATACCAGCTTCATTAGTAGAAAAGCATACAAATGACATATGTTTCTTAGTTGACATAGATTTTACTTACATTCAAGCAGTAATTCCAAGGGTAAGATGGCTAAGACCATTTGGATATGAAATCAATATTGACGAGGCATCAGCAGCAATAATTACATTATTGGCAGAGGAAGCAGATAAAAATGCACCACATTTTGGCACTTATGATGTGGTAAGATCAAAAATAAACATGGAATTAAAAACTGCTTCTACATTGAAGAAGAAAGATAAATTAGTCAAGAAGATCAAGAAGAAATTTGGCAAAGAAATTGAGGCTGAGGTAGAAGAAGAAGAAGAAGATGACAGTAAGGATGAAGATGAGCAGGGACAAGGGCCAATAGAACAAACCCAAGGTCTTGGAGAAGGCAAGGAGGAAGGTACAGAGGAAGAAGAAGCCAAGGAAGCACCAACTGAAGCCGAGCCAAAGAAGAGAAAGGCAACAGAACAGACTTTAGCCAAGCCCAGAATGAAGAAAGCTTCCACTTCATCACCTCAAAAGCCAACAACAAGAGCATCAACAAGAGCCTCTACTCAAAAGGCTAAAGAGGGAGTTGCAAAGAAGAAACAAGTCAAGGAATCTTAAGAAGAGCCGAGGAAAAGAAGAAAGTATGTGGCTCAACCTAACACTGATGATGAAAAACAATCAGAAGAGGTAAGCAACTCATCAGTTGATAGCCTATGTAAAAATATTGCAAGTGGTGACTTGAATAATTTAAATAAAGTTGATTTTAGTAAATTTAATAAAGAAGAACAAAATAAGATAGAAGAAACAGTGTAGTGAATGATGGCGCAGTTCAAGTACACCCCACTTGAACTAGATGGTCAATTGCCAAAGGAGCTGTCAAAAATTATAGAAGACAGATGGCATTTTTTCTTAAAAATGGAGAAGGAGATGAGGGAATCAACCCTAGCCAGTGTATTGCCTGATTTGACTAGAGAACAAATTAGCAAAGCAGTCAAAAGGCATAATAATAGGTTCACACGCAAATACAGGGCATTCTTTATACTTCAAAACCGAATGGAAGAGATTGTTCAAAGAACAACAAAATCGTGGAAGAATTTGTATAAAAAGATTGAAGATTTTCTTGAGGAAGAATACAAGAAGGAAGCAGCCATACCAATAGAAGAGAGGAAAAAGAGGAAAGAAGAAGAAGAAAAGAGAAGAGAAGAAGAGAAGAGAGAAGAAGAAAAGATAGATGGAAAGGAGGAAAAGACACAAAAATAAGATACAATGGCAACAGCTGAACAAGAGGAGCAACTAGATCAGAGTGTGCAAGACACACAATTGCCACCCCCTAGCCCTCCACAAGCATCCATTCCACTTGCAGATACTATAACAATTACTAATGTTCCTGATACTTCTGGTCAGAATGTCAATCCATTAACTATAGAAGATCTGAAAAGAATTCTTGACCAGTCAACACAACAAGTAATATTATGTACAAAACCAGTATTGGTCAGTATAGATAAGTTACAGAAACTAGTAGAAAGTATAGTTAAAGATAAGGTGAATACACAAGAACCACCTTCTATCACAACTACTAGTAGTCAATTTGATATACCAACTAGTATAATTGATGTTGCAAGACAAAAGCAAAGTGCAGTTGTAGAACAAGGAAAAGAACAAACAGGACAGACCATTACATCTAATCCTACAGCACAAATACAAGGTGGACTTCCACAGATAACAATAATTGATCATGGTAAACAGAAAGAGGAGGAAATAGTAAAAACCCCTAAAGAACAGGTGGCAATACAAACACTAATAAATTTGCCTACCTCAGGGACTCCTTTACACAAGCCATTACAAATTTCAGTACCATGATCCAGCACCACTAGAGTTGCAAGGGTACTTCACTATGGAGACCCTGAATTAGATGAAGAGATAGTCATACCAAGTTATGACTCAAAATCAATAACCATTGATCAAATCAATGAAGTGCAGGATGCACTAAATAGAAGGAAAAGATAGGAAATACTCAGGAAAGAGTATAAAAATAAGCAAACACTTTATGAGATCAAGGACATCTTTATGGATGCCTTCAGTTTGCAATCACCAGATGAGTCAAAGCATATCACAGAGCAATTAACAGATATTGTTGACCAGGTGACAAATGAAGACCTAGAAACCAATGCAAAACTTATGGAATGGTCAGAAAAGAAATTTCAAGGGAGAGTGAACGAGAAAATATCAAGACAAATCGCACTTTCAAAAGTAGAATTGGCAAAGCTCATAGATAAGGTGAAGAAGGTACTTGAGAATATATTCTCACTATACAAAAAGTTGTGTGATTTTTCATATTTCACACAAGAAACAAGCCAAAAGATACTGAGCTTGGAAAGAAACTTAAACATTTCAAGCATGCAACTACCGAGTGATCCAGCTCAAAGTGAGAAGCATTTTTCCCAATCACTTCACACAAACAAAGAAATAGCTATATTAACAGCAGATGAGGCCAATATCAAGGCCAAAGTAATACAACTCCAATCCTCCATTACCCCACATTTAGAGATACTCCATAAAGAGCAAGTATATGCTGAAAATGTGCTCAAGAAAGATCCAAATCTTTCTACATTAGATGGACTTGTTCATCTTGCTGCCGAGACTGCCATCCAGCATAAGTCACTAGAAATTGCTTTGAATAATTGGGATGCAACTCTCAGAATGATTATGGAGGTAAATAGCACATTCTTGGCCAAATATGGTCTTAACCCTTAAACACTCTTTGACATAAGTGTCAAAAAGGGGGAGATATAGATTGTAAAGGAGGAGATATGGATTAATAAGGGGAGTTAATACAAAGGAGGAGCATTGATATACAAATAATATACAGATAAGGCACAATCAACTCAGGGGGAGTTACAAAATTTTTGAGGTATATATTGTAAGATTGTAAGACATAAATTTTGATCAAAGATTTCAATATGTACATACCAATCAGATTAGTAAATGTACTTATAAGGCCAGTTAAGTGTTTTTGTCACTCATGTCAAAGGGGGAGATTGTTAACATCATAATTTTTTTGACACTTGAGTGCCAACACACTTAATTATATTCCACATTGGATGCCGAGTACATCATGCATGCTGAGTAACTTCAGATGTCGAGTAAGTTCAGATGCCGAGTAAGTTCAGATGCCGAGTAACTTCAGATGCCGAGTGAAGTTTAGATGTCGAGTGAAGTTCAAGTGCCAAGTAAGTTCAAGTGTCGAGTTGGTATAGGTGCCGAGTAACACAGAGGTGTCGAGCACCAGTAACTCAATAATGCCGAGTTGCCGCATTATTTAGGAAATTGAAGATTCGCCAAATCTAAGCCAACAAGGTTGTTATCTAGAAATTTGTGAATTAAAAGGAAGATAAGAATGATGAGTTGGTGGCACAGAACACCATGTAGAACATTTTTAAGATACAACTGGTGAAGTTTCAAGAAGAAAACAAGATAAGGGGTAGATACACTGTATCCTACCTAATCAATTTTGAAACCCTAAAATTGAAGAGGGAGAATTGAGCGGTAAAGGCAAATCAGACTTCTATATAAGAAGACAAAACTTCATTGTAAAAATGTAAGAGAGATAAGAGGTATGAGAAGATATACAAGGGTTCGCAAGGAAGTCTATTTTCAGAAGTGAGGATTATCAGATCACAAAACGGATCTAGATCAGAGAAAGCAGAACAAGTGCCTACAATCAGCAATCAAGGATTGTAATCAGTCAGGTTTATTGTACCTAATGCTTTCTAGCAATTGTATTAGAATAAAAATCCTATGATGATAGGTTAGCTTAACAGCTATTTCGATAAATCCTTTAACTAGGTGATAAAATCCTTTAACAGGGTAACACTTCATGTTAAGTGTTTAAAAGCCTCTAACCAGTCACTATTGACACAGTGTAAAACCTTTAACAGGGCAGGCCTTTAACAGGGAAAACCATCAGAAGTGGTTGAACAATATTGCTGCAGTAATTTTTGTGGGTATCATCCCCAACCCAGTTTTACCTTCTTATTTCTGGAGGGTTTCTGGGTTACCAAATTCTAGTGTTAAGTGTTATTGATGCATGTGTCTGGTTTCATGATTATTTGATATACTTACATGCATGCAATTTACTTTCAGTTAAAAGTTTTATTGGCTAAAGTATGATACTTATGATTCACCCCCCTCTCTCATAAGTACTCTTTCCATATTTAAATATTCCAACATACAGTATATCTATTTTCTATCAAACATGAAAAATTGCCTCATACATTATATGTTTTTTTTGTTACAAGGGAAAAAATTTCCTCACATATATCTTTTTCCATCAGAAGGGGAAGAATTGCCTCAATTTTATGAAATTTTACTATAGTCAAAATAAAATTGCCCCTAAAACTAAATCTTTCCCTAAATTTGTTTTTAAAAAATGTTAATAGAAATTTATTGTTTTCCCTTGAAATAATGTTGGATTCACCACGACCTTATAAATTTTCCCAAGAAGGGGTTTCTTAAAGTTATCCCTAGTTGAGGTGCAAGTAGGTATCTTTATAATAATATTAGATTATTGTCTCCTAGAACCAAAAAAATTCATCTACCTTTCTTACTATAATAATATATTAAAAGCTTACAAAAGAATTAGGAGCTAATATTTGTTGGATACAATTGTTAATTGTATATTGTCTTTGATGTTACACAAATTTCATATCAGTCATCAGACAAAGTCTACCAAGCTCAAATGATCTGCAAAGCAATTTACAGTGTCTACCGAACATTCCTGAACTTAACGAAGGAAAGTTAATGTTTACCGAGCTCCCAAGGTTAACGAAGGAAAGTTAATGTCTACCAAGATCCCAAGTTTAACGAAGGAAAGCTAATGTCTACCGAGCTCCCAAGGTTAACAAAGGAAAGTTAATATCTATCGAGATCCCAAGGTTAACAAAGGAAAGTTAATGTCTATCGAGCTCCCAAGGTTAACAAAGGAAAGTTAATGTCTACCGAGCTCCCAAGGTTAATGAAGGAAAGTTAATGTCTACCGAGCTCCCAAGGTTAACAAAGGAAAGCTAATGTCTATCGATCTCCCAAGGTTAATGAAGGAAAGTTAATGTTTACCGAGCTCCCAAGGTTAACAAAGGAAAGTCAATGTCTACCGAGCTCACATGGTCAGCAAAGGAAGGTCAGTACTAACCGAGCTCGCTCAGCCTCCAAAAGATTTTTGCAGGGTTTGCAGTATTTACCGAGCTTCACTTGGTTAACACTAGAAAACCATTCTAGAGCAGTGGTTACCGAGCTTGGTTGGCTAGCAAAGGATTTTACTATTTTGGTATTAAGTTTAAATTGCTTCATGCGGTCGACTGATGTAATGATTCTTTTGTTATTGGAACCTATATTTAAGCCAACTTGATAATCTGAAAGGTATATATATAGATGTTCAAGTTGTGAATTAGGGTGTGAGTGAGAAAATAAGCATATGGATAAGGATGGAATAAGCTAATTGAGAAAACTCTGATGAAGGATTAGATATCTTGGAGGAAATGCAAAGTTGTATTCGATCAGCTAGGATCTAGTAAAAGCAGAACAGAGATCTGTAATCAACAAAAGATAAGTTGCATATCATTCAGGTCACCTCATTGTTGATTTCTAATCATTGTAAAAGTGAATCAAGAATCTCTTAACAGAGTTGGTTTAACAACCATTTTACAAATCCTCTAACAAGGTGACAATTCAGTTGAATTGTTCTCAAGACCTCTAACCAAGTCACTCTTAATAGGGTGATTAAATCCTCTAACAAGGTCACACCTAACAGTGTGTTTTGTAACCTTTAACAAGGTTGGCTCCTAATAGGGCTCACTTCAGAAGAGTGAAAATTGGTGACTAGTTACTTGGTGGTTTTTCCCATATTGGGTTTCCATGTTAAATCTGATGTCTTTTGTGTTCATTTATTTTAATCTTTGCAAGCATATTAATGACTATGAATGCTAGATAAACAATAATTAATTAATCTACCAAGTTACAATTTTCCTACACTATTTACTGAGTATCAACTATATGTAAAGACATCTAAGGGATTTTGGAATTTATTTTTATGGTAACTGATTCACCCCTCCCCTCTCAGTTACTTCATCTATATTTCCAACAATTGGTATCAGAGCTTTTGGTGCTTGCAGGACAAGATTTCAAGGATCTACGCCAAAGATTAGGATGTCTTATAAGAGGAAAATTCCAAGAGTTAATAGGGACAACTTTTCAACATGGCAAGGGTTGATGAGACTTCATCTAGCTTCTATTGGACATACAGGACTAAAATACCTTGATGAAAAATATGTAGAACCATCTAGTACATTATCTATAAATGATATTGCTAAAAAGAAGACCCACAATATTATGATGATAGATATAGCATATGCTCTAAGTTATGAAGAATTTGATGACATTAAAGACTGCAAATTTGCATTTGAAATGTGGAAAAAGCTAAAAGAAATCTATGGAGGAGATGATAATGTAAGAAGAGCCAAAGCATAAAGTCTAAGAGGATAATTTGATCAAATGAGGATGAGAGAGGATGAAAACATTGCAAAATATGTTGAAAGAGTCAAAGCATGTGTCAGTGCAATCAAAGCATCTGGAGGAGATATCAAGGAGGAGATAGTAATGAGTAAAGTTATTAGAACTCTACTTCCAATTTATGCAATAAGAGTTTTTGCAATTCAAGAAAGAAGATGTGAAGCAAATCACAAGATAAATCTAGAGGCCATAGTTGGAAGATTGACTGCATTTGAACTAGACAACTTTGAAAACTATGTTCTAGCTTCCAAGAACATTGAATCAGCATTTGAAGCCAAGCTTTCACTTAAGGAGAAAAGCAAAAAGAAAAAGGAATCTTAGTCAGGAAGTGAAGATGAATCAGACCAAAGTTCAGATAGTGATCTTGAAGTGATTGAAGCTCTACTAGTAAGGAAATATTCTAGAGGCAGAGGTAAATTTAAAGCTAAAGTTCCTCTAATCTACTTTTTATGTGAAGAAGTTGGTCATATTGCTGCTAGGTGCCCAAACAAGCAGAACAAAGATGACAAGAAAGGTTACAAGTACAATGGCAAGAAAGACTTCAAATCATTCAAAGATAAAGGTAAGAAAACATGTTTTATGGCTAAAGATTCTAATGATTCTAATGATGATGAAAAAGATGAAATTGTCTACATTGCTATGAAAGATGAATCTGATAATGATGAGGAAATGGCACTCATTTCTCATATGAGAAAAAATGATACATGGATCATAGATAGTGGTTGTTCTCATCACATGATTGGTGATAAAACTAAGTTTGAATACTTTGAAAACTATGGTGGTGGGAGTGTAAGATTTGGTAACAATGAACCTTGTTGTATAAAAGGAAGAGGAAGAATCTCTCTAACCAAAGAACTTATATGTGATAATGCCTATTGGGTAGAAGGACTAAAGCATAACTTGTTGAGTGTGGCACAGCTACTCAATAATGGATTCAAAGTAAAATTCATGCATGGAAAAGTAAGACTGTTGGATGGCAAAGGAAAACTAATTGGATTAGGGACTCAAACAAAAGGTAACTTATTTTATCTTGAACTTGGTGAATGCTCGTGTTTTATTGCTCAATTTGAAAAAAGTTGGTTATGGCATAAAAGGTTGTGTCATGTCAATTTTTATAACTTGGTAAAGATAAGAAAATTCAAGAAAGTAAGAGGCATTCCTTACATAAAGAAACCTGAGGTCGGTCTATGCAAGAATTGTCAGATTGGTAAAATGGGAAATACTAGTTCTAAAAGTAAAAACTATCAGTCTGAAGATATATTAGAAATTGTGCATATTGATTTATGTGGACCCATTGGAATTGAAAGCTATACTGGAGAAAAGTTCTTCATTCTTTTTGTTGATGATTACTCAAGAATGATGACTGTCATGTATCTAAGGAACAAATCAAAAGCATTTGAGAAATTCAAATGGTACTTGGCCAGAGTAGAAAAGGAAACAGGAAAAAGATTGAAATGCTTGAGGTTAGACAGAGGAGGAGAATTCATTTCACATGAGTTCAATAACTTTTGCATTGAAAGAGGAATCAAAAGATAGGTATCAGCCCCTGGAACTCTTGAACAAAATGGAATAGCTCAAAGGAGGAACAAATCTATCATGAATTGTGCAAGAATCCTAATGATTTAAAAGAACATTGCTATCAAATACTGGAAGGAAGCTATCAGCACTCGAATTCATACCTTGAATCGGGTATAGCTTAAGAAAGACTCATTCAAAACTCGCTATGAGCTATGGTATGGCTACAAACCTAATGTAAGTTATCTAAAAGTATTTGCAAGTAAATGTTACATTTTGAAAGAATCTAAAAAAGGCAAATTTGATGTAAAAGGTGATGAAGGAATATTTTTGGGATACTCTTGCAAGAGTAAAGCATATAGATGTTTGAACCTATCTACTTACAAAGTCATAGAAAGTGCACATGTGAAAGTTGATGAGTTTGCAGAAAGGACTGAAGAAGAAAGCAAAAGGGAACTAGAAGACTATAGAAGGTTTGTTTTCACTAAACCTAATACAATACCAGTCAATCAGGAATCCTCTACTCCAAAGTTATCAATAATCGAGTTACAGGTAGTTCAAACTGAGCTACAACAACTCGAGTTACATTTAGATACTATCAAGCAAGTGTCTACCGAGTCTGAAGGACTTGAGCCAATATCTATCGAGCCAGAATCTGAAGTTGAAATGCAAGAAGATAACAATGAAATTCTTTGAAAAGGAAAGGAACCTGTATTAGCAAAATATGTCAGGAGACATCATTCAGCAGATCAGATCATTGGAAAAAAATATGAAGGAACCATGACAAGAAGTAAGTTGAAAGGTACTTGTTTACTTGCTGATTTTGAACCTAGAAATATCAATGATGCATTGGAAAATGATAGTTGGATTGAGGCTATGAATGAAAAAATAAAACAGATAGAAAAAAACAAGACATGGACTCTTGTATCTAGGCCTAAAGATAAAAATGTGATTGGAACCAAGTGGGTATTCAGAAAAAAGTTGGATGAAGATGGTAAGGTATCAAGAAACAAAGCTAGACTAGTATGCAAAGGATATGCTCAAGAAGAAAGAATAGACTATGGAGAAACTTTTGCTCTTGTTGCAATATTGGAAGGAGTCAGAACCTTACTTGCATATGCTACTCATAAAGGATTCAAAGTTTATCAAATGTATGTCAAGTCAGCATTCCTCAATGGTATACTGGATGAAGAGGTCTACATTGAAAAACTTGAAGGTTTTGTTGATCCAGATAAAAGGAACATGGTCTGCAAATTACACAAGGCATTGTATGGTCTAAAACAAGCCCCTAGAGCATGGTATGAAAGATTGCATAACTATCTTATTCAGATTGGTTTTCAAAGAACTAATGATAACAATAGTTTGTATCTAAAGGAAGGACCAGATAATAAGATTTTTTTGGTAGAAATATTTGTAGATGATACTATTTTCACAGGAAATGATGATCTTTGCAAAGAAGTTTTAGAGAAAATGAACAAGGAATTTGAAATGTCTATGTTTGGAAAAATCACATTCTTTTTTGGTCTTCAAATTCAACAGAATAAAAATGGTATCTACATCACTCAATCAAAATACATCAAGGAGATATTGAAAAATTTTTGTATGAAAGATTGTAAACCAGTTGGGACTCCTATGTGTATTGGATTAAAACTTACCAAGGAAGATGACTCAAAAGAAGTAGATCAAACACTGTATAGATCTATGATTGGAAAGTTGCAGTATGTAGTTCATACTAGGCCAGATATTGCCTTTGCAGTTGGTATTGTAGCAAACTTTTCAGCAAAACCAAGAGAAAATCACATGATGGCAATCAAAAGAATAATGAGATATTTGAAAGGAACTGAAGATTATGGTTTATGGTACAAATTTGGAGGTAATCTGGATTTGAAAGTGTTTACTGATGTTGATTGGGCAGGAAACCTTGATGACAGAAAAAGTACAAGTGGAGGAGCATTCTTTCTTGGAAAAAGGTTGGTTTCTTGGACAAGCAAAAAGCAGAATTGTACATCCCAATCTACAGCAGAGGCAAAGTATGTTGTTGCTGCAATAAACTGTTCTAATATTGTTTGGTTTAAACAGTTGTTGGAAGGCATGAAGGTGGAAATCAAAGAACCAGTTGTTATGTTCTGTGATAATACAAGTGCAATAAACATATCTAAGAATCTAGTGATGCATTCCAAAACCAAGCATATTGCAATAAAATATCATTTTGTCAGAGAATTGGTGCAAGATAAGGAGATTAGATTGGAATATGTTCATACAAAGGAACAAATTGCTGACATATTCACAAAGCCATTACCTAAGGATGCATTCTTGTATCTAAGAAGTAAGTTAGGGGTCACTTCCCTATCTTAAGTTCACTAAAACAAAGTTTTAGTGATGCATCAACACATACCAAGTTGAAAATCTATCAATTGATGCAGCATAATTAGGAAATATTGCATATGAACCAGTACTAAAGGTACATTAAAATCATTTGAGTAGTGTTGTCTTTGGCATGTGTTGTCAAAGAGGGAGAGTTTTACTATCATATCTTTCTAAAATTTGTTTGAAAAGAAGAAGTTTTCTATGATATCCCTCACAGAAGGAGATTACTAAAAGAGGGAGATTTTTCTATCTAATAGAGAAAGTTGTTCAAATAGAAAAAGGCTTGTTAGACTTGTTTTCGAATTTCATTCTGCTATGACATGTTGTGTTGCCATCAATTCCAAAGAGGGAGATTGTTGGATACAATTGTTAATTGTGTATTGTCTTTGATGTTACACAAATGTCATATCAGTCATCAGACAGAGTCTACCGAGCTCAAATGATCTGCAAAGCAATTTATAGTGTCTACCGAACATTCCTGAACTTAACGAAAGAAAGTTAATGTCTACTGAGCTCCCAAGGTTAACGAAGGAAAGTAAATGTCTACCGAGATCCCAAGGTTAACAAGGAAAGCTAATGTCTACCAAGCTCCCAAGGTTAACAAAGGAAATTTAATATCTACCAAGCTCCCAAGGTTAACAAAGGAAAGTTAATATCTACCAAGCTCCCAAGGTTAACGAAGGAAAGTTAATGTCTACTGAGCTCCCAAGGTTAATGAAGGAAAGTTAATGTCTACCAAGCTCCCAAGGTTAATGAAGGAAAGCTAATGTCTACTGAGCTCCCAAGGTTAACAAAGGAAAGTTAATGTCTACCGAGCTCCCAAGGTTAACAAAGGAAAGTCAATGTCTACCGAGCTCACATGGTCAACAAAGGAAGGTTAGTGCTAACCGAGCTCACTTGGTCTCCAAAGGATTTTTGCAGGGTTTGCAGTGTTTACCGAGCTTCACTTGGTTAACACTAGAAAACCATTCTGGAGTAGTGGTTACCGAGCTTGGTCGACCAGCAAAGGATTTTACTATTTTGGTATTAAGTTTAAATTGCTTCATGCGGCCGACTGATGTAATGATTCTTTTGTTATTGGAACCTATATTTAAGCCGAATTGATAATCTGAAAGGTATATATAGATGTTCAAGTTGTGAATTAGGGTGTGAGTGAGAAAATAAGCATATGGATAAGGATGGAATAAGCTAATTGAGCGAACTTTGATGAAGGATTAGATATCCTAGAGGAAATGCAAAGTTGTATTCGATCAGCCAGGATCTAGTAAAAGCAGAACAGAGATCTGTAATCAGCAAAAGATAAGTTGCATATCATTCAGGTCACCTCATTGTTGCTTTCTAATCATTGTAACAGTAAATCGAGAATCTCTTAACAGATTTGGTTTAATAGCCATTTTACAAATCCTCTAACAAGGTGACAATTCAGTTGAATTGTTCTCAAGACCTCTAACTAGGCCACTCTTAACAGGGTGATTAAATCCTCTAACAAGGTCACACCTAACAGTGTGTTTTGTAACCTTTAACAGGGTTGGCTCCTAATAGGGCTCACTTCAGAAGAGTGAAAATTAGTGACTAGTTACTTGGTGGTTTTTCTCATATTGGGTTTCCACGTTAAATCTGGTGTCTCTTATGTTCATTTATTTTAATCTTTGCAAGCATATTAATGACTATGAATGCTAGATAAATAGTAATTAATTAATCTACCAAGTTACAATTTTCCTGCACTATTTACTGAGTATCAATAGTATGTAAAGACATCTAAGGGATTTTGGAATTGATTTTTATGGTAACTGATTCACCCCTCCCCTCTCAGTTACTTCATCTATATTTCTAACAAATATTGAGTTAGATCAAGTTTCTCCATTTCACATAGAATATGGATGTTCTTATTGTGCCTACTCTAATTAAAATTCATATTAACTTCTAAAACCCTTAGGATACTTATGTCACAATGTCAAATCCTTTCCTAGCTATCCCTTTCAACTTATTTGTATCCAAGTCCACAATATTTGACTCAAAATCCATTACCCAAAATGAATTTCATCTTTAACCTTCATAGTTACTAAATTTAGAATACATTCAAAATATAAGGATATCATCTATTTTATTTCTATATCATTTTTTCTAAAGACTTTCTAAGTTAAAGATGGTGAATTTCCACAATCCATGAATTGTTATTATTATGCTTCTAAGAAATATTGTGTGCAATTTTGACATAAATTTTTTAGATCATACTCCATGACACATAATTGGATGAGAGTGTTTAAGAATACAAATTAAAATTGGAATTTATACCAAGAACTTATACAAAGAAGAGAAGGTGTGATAAAAAGGACACACAAACCATGAGAAAATATCAAAAATAAAATAAGAGAACAAAAAGCTAAAAGTAAAAAACCCAACAAAAGGGAACCAAAAGAAATTGAACCAAATCCCTAGATAAATTAAAACAAAAAGAAAAAACAAAAAATTCATAAATGAAAATACTAGAATAAAAGTAAACAATAGGAAATAAAAGAAAGAAATAAATATATATTTGTGTGTGTGTGTGTGTGTGTACATTTGTGTGTGCATTGCTAGAAAGAGACATTGATAATATGACTTGTATGTTGTCATTGATGGAGACTATACATTATACAATTGGTTTCTTATATAATTTACTTATACTAGATGTTGTGTTAATAAATTGGCTAACTATGTTAGAACAAGGACAATATATAGTGTTAGATATATCATTTAGTAAAATGTTCAAGTTGTGAGTTGTGTAGATAGGATAAGATTCTACAAGGTATATAATATGTTATTCAATGTATTTAATTGTTGATGTTATCATTTGATAAAGTTATGAAGCACCGAGTACTGGATAAGTAGTAAGGTATGAAGAAAAGTTGAAGCCATTTATTAGATTGATCAATAATCCTAATAGACTGACAGTTTGATTATTTAAGAGTTTATTGACAAATCTAACATGATTGGTGATATCTATTCTTTTGGTAGAGGTTAGAGTGAATATTTTTTAATGGATTTGGTTAATGTTCTAAACCAATACACTATATGTTCTAAGGCCAACTAAATGAATTATTGGTTTTGTAATTGAGTATACAAGTATACAAGATCAATTTTTTGACTTGATTTGATATATAAAAGTAAAGAAAAGTGTAGATACAATATTGACATAGTGTATGTTAAAAGAAACCAATTACAAGGGTTAGGTTGTTGGAATACTTTAGAATAACAAAGAGGGTGGAGAATCAGTTATCCAAGGTCTAGATGTATAAATAAAACTTCTCACAACTTAGTGAACCCATAAAATATTCATATCCATGCACACATCCATAAGATTATGCAATCACTAAAACTTGTAGTTTATTGTTAAATCATCTTATAGAAATATAAAGCATGAAACATAACAGATTCATCAACACACTTGATAGAATTATTTACATGGAAAATCAATTTGGGAAAAACCACCACTAACATGCTACTCCTTTTCACTCTTCTAAAGTGATGCCCTGTGAAAGGCCAGCCCTAGTAAAGGTTGAAATACACACTATTAAATGTGACCCGGTTAAGGGATTTCAATCACCTTGTTAGAAGTGAGCCTTGTTAGAGGACTTTAGGCCATTCACTTGGAATACCACCTGGTTAAAGGAACAAATGACTATTAGGTCAACCTTAATATGAAGGATTTACCCTATACTAATACAATTGTTAGAGAGTAATAGTAGAGCTTTGATATGATACAACTTACAACTTCTCTTGCAGAATACAAATCTCTATTCAATTCTCAATTATGCTTGGCCTTCACATTTTATAGCTCTGATAGCTTGTTCACCATTCAAGCATTCATTTCCTTAAGTCTTCTTTCTTAACATGTCATTGCAGACTCTTCTCTTAGGTCACTTGATGAAGCAAAACCCTTAACTCCTTCTCTTCCTTAGGTTTTTGCACATGAAAACTTTACTTCATGAATGGACATTCCTATAAATAGGAAATTAGGATATTTTCATGCTCATTTTTCATCATCAAAATTTAGGGTTTGGATGGATTAGGTAGGATACAATGTATCTACCCCATATCTCATATCTCTTCTAGAAACTTCTAGAATCCATTTGAATTTTCTTTAAAATGGTTTACATCAAATTCTATGCCACAATTTCATCAACCTTATCTTCCACCTAGTTCACAAAATTTATGAAAAAATACTTGTCGGCTTAGATTTAGCAAATCTTTGATCTTTAAAATAATGCAGTAGCTCAACATTATCAACCTTCTGATGCTTCGCATATACTGCATTACTTGTCATCTATTATGAAATCACTCAACATCAACTAAAGTAAACTGATGCTCAACATCAACTAAACTTTACTCAGCATCAACTATCTTGCTCTGCATCCACTTACAATTTTCTTTTACTTGGCTCCAACTAACTTTTTGCTCGGCTTGCATTGACTTTTTGCAGCACCTACTATCCACTCGATCAAGCTTGGCATACAAACTTTGTGTAACTTGTTCTTCAAAATGTTCTAAGTGTAACTAGCCTTTGTAACCTCAAGTAGATTATGAATACATCATGTCGTCATTATCTAACTAATCCTTGTACTTCATTACATAATCATAACTCAACCTTTCCTCTAGGTGCTTTTGTTACATCTTATTGATCAAATCCTCTTAATCAATCAACTAAGTGATAGTACTTGAATCTTATAACTAGTTGTCTTACTAGCAAATAGTAGGTTTGACATCAATTACAAAACAATGATTGAAACATATAGTCTTATTCAACAATCTCCCTCTTTCAATGATCTCTTTCAATCAAATCTCAACATAGGTTGATGATTTTATATTATACATACATAGAACTATATGGGAAGATTTTATGTTGTTTCTTAGTTCCCTTTTTGGATTGTAGTCTAATCATTTTGTATGAGAGTAAGACTTTATATGTTGCAATATGATAAGTGATCTCTAGTAAGTATTCTTGAATGCAAGTGCATTACCCCTACAAATAATTTGATTTGTGGATTCCTTCCCCATTGTAGCTTTTATCCTAACAAGGTTTCCACCTAAAAAATGTAGTGTCATAATATTGTGGATGATCCTTTATCCTTCTATTATTTAGTTTTAGTTATATTTCATTTATGGTTTTGCAATCATATAAGTAATAAAGTTTAAAAATTTAGAATATTAATTTATGCCCTCCCCCAATGTATCAATCCTAATAGTTTCTATCAGAGCTTTGTGGCTTAGAAGAAGTCTAAAATCTTGAGGAAGGTTATGATGGTTGAATTACTAATTTCTAGTAGCACTTATAGATAACTCTAGATTGCACTTGAAGAATTTGACAATTAAAATGCTCATAACATTGAATTGGAAGAAAGACTTGATGATACTAAAAATTTCATTAAGACATTGAAGGAATAATTGAACAAATAAATGGATAGGAAGAAAGATCTTGTTGAATAGTTAAAGAAAAAATAAATAAATGATGAATTAATGGGCCTTGAAGGATAAACCAAATGAGTGTGACTAGCTTACAAAAGACAAATACAACATAAAGAATGAGATGGAAGTTTTGGTAATGAAGATGAAACATGAGATTGAAGCAATAAAAAACAATGAAGAACATCTTGAGAACACACTAAAAGATAGATTTGATTAATTCCACAAGTTAAATTATGTGATTAAAGAATTACATCTTGATATTTTGGAATTCAAACATAGTCAATAGGAACTTGTAAGAGTTAAATGAGATCCTTAGGATTGAACATTCAATTGATGATGAGCTCAAGGAAAGATTCAAAGTTTGTTCAACAAATCTTGATGAGAACGTTGATAGTTAGAAACTTGAAGGAGATACACATGGACTTTGTTTTGAGAAAAAAGAAAAGTTATAGATCTAGTTAGGATAATATTATATCAATCAATCAGATGGGAAGACCTAAGTGTTCACTTGTAGAGAAACTTAATGCACACAAATTTAATGGTAGATGAGTTTTATGCAACAAATTTGTTCATTGGAAAAACTAGTGTAGAAGCACAACTAATAGAAAATATTTTTCTAGTTATTGTTTCACTTGCTACAATTATGGACATAATTCAACTAAGTGTAGAGCCAAATTAAATAATTATATGAGTAAAGAGAGCATCACATGTTGAAAATTTGATAATTTTAGGTACATAGTAAAGAAATGCAAACTAAGGTAAAATCAAGAGAAATTGAGATATGGAAATTCAAATTCTATATGTTTCAAAAACAATAATTCATGGCCTATAGCTAAATAGTAAAAATTTAATATTGCAAATATGAATATAATTAAATCAGTTGAAAGGAAAAATGTGCTAAACCATTCTAGGGGAAAGTAGAAGATTGATGTTGAAGGAGTTCAAAATAAGATGAGTAATGCATGGGTAAAAAAATTAGATTGATCCCAATGGAGGGATCACACTAGGTGTTGGTGTGGATTCCTCATCAACTAATTGATAATGTCATAGACCTAGAGAGGAGTTTTCATGAAAAATCATTACCTTACACCTAAATTAGAAAGATTAATGGAAGTTTTAAATATTTTTGGATTCATATTTGAATCAATATCATATTGGAATCATTCTTGACAATTTATTATAGATCATGAAGGATCACAATTAGGATTTTATAGTCTATATGAAACTTTTTGAGCTAGGGCATGTCACATTAATTTGGTTTGATTTTTGAGCTTGTGAAAGATTAAAAAGGAAAAGTAAAATTTCATTTGTTACCTTTATATATGGAGAACAAGATTGTAGAGAGATTTGAAGAAAATTGATAAGAGACTATTAGCATTTTCACTAATCAAAATTGAAACCCTTGTTGTCATCATAGTAAGGATTTTTTTTCGTTTATTGAAAACATGGTAATTTGATCTTGAAATCATGGCTACACCTATAATAATTGATGTTAAGTAATGGCCTTGAACAAAAAAAATGAAATATCCTCACAAATTGATGGATGATGACACATGCAGTGGATTTTCCAAATTTTGTATGGAATGTCATAGGAGGATTCTATATGTCTAATGTATCAATCCATGTGTGAAAATGGTAACTTTAAGGATAACTCAAAACCATAGAAACCATAAAATTATCTCTTGTTATGGAACTCCCCATGTTTTATTAACTTGAATGGATAAAACTCATTCTTAGAGATTGTATGATAAATTTATGTGGTTGGATAAACTACATAAGATTGCAAAGGAAGTGTTGGAAGTTGTAACTAGTTTCAATGATAATAGAGAAGCCCCTACCTTAAGGAAAGTTAAGAAGGATTTAATAACTAAACTAATATATTTTTATTGGGATAGGAGAGCAAAGATAGTAAAATATTGCAAAAAATATGATTTTATGTTTGCCTTTATGGTTTTGGTGTTCAAAACTACAATTGGAATAATTGTTATGTTATCAATAATGGCAAACCTTACTAGTGAGATAGCTACTACCTAAGTAGAGTGTCATATAATTTGATTGATAAAGATGATTTGAAAATAAGAGATAAAAATAAGACTTAGTAAAAAGGTTGAGCTATTTGGAACTACAATGGTCACTTGATTAGTTGGCACATTGGCAAGATAATGTGTTGTTTAATCATTACACTAAGTGGAGAAGTTAGTTGAATTCAAGCCTAGTTGAGATGATCAATGTAAGACTAAATACATAGGCTAAACTAACCAACAAAGGAGAAGATTAAGGAACTTATAGTTGAATTTGAGTTGTACTAGTGTTGATTGAGTGAATGATATAAGTCAAGCAATATAGTGTCAAACAAGCACTAGTAAAGATCAATCATTAACTACGATTTACAAAATTATTAGTAGCTTATTATCCATCTCTCTACTATTGATCACTTGAAGTTTTTGGTTTCTCATGACAAAGTTCATGTATAGGGAGTTCGCCCAAGACCAGGAGCTAGAAGTCAAGGATTCATAGGGATAGATATAGGTCCAGGGGTTGGTGCAATATCTGGAGCAGGAACTCATGGATTTGTAGTGATAGTTATAGGGCAAAAGTTGCTTCCATTGTGGGGTCAGCAATGGGTTTTAGTGTAGGATATAAAATATAATCATCTAGACATGGAAACAACTATAGTACTAGGTCACAATAATACACTATAGGGCATAAAAAAAATTATAATATCTTTTCTTCTATGCCAATTGTACAACTTGTTATAAGGCCTTGTTCTGATCTATACTTGCAATGATGCCCTTTTTAGGAAAAGAATAGTGGACGCTTTGAGCATAAGGGTGTGATGTTGATCTTCCATGGAAAACTAGTTGTTCAATTGGCCAAACCCTTTTTTAAAATCCATTATTTCATGTTCATCATAATTCTAACTCGCATTCAAGGCTTTGGCCTGATGCTATAATGGTGTCTTCTTCCAAGGAGACTACAAATAAATCTTGGCTCCCCTTAGCTCTATCTAAATTTGAAATAGGAGAATCCTTTAATCAAGCTTTTATTCATCATCCACATGATCTGCATTATGAAAATGGTTTTAGGCGGGGAGATAAATATTCAAAATTTCTTAACCCTCCTCCCTATCCTCTAGGTCGAAGGAGTAGGGTTTCTTTCCAACCTCACAAATTTAGGAAGCCTAGACCAAAGGGTAGTCAATGTTAACCCAATAAACAACCTATCTTCAACATTTGTTAAGGTCACCTACCTAAGCTAATAGATATTATGAATGATGAGATGGAGAAAGAACCTTTTCCTTAAAATGAGTTAGGTGGATCTGCTAGTACTGAATCAAAGCAAGTGGCTAATGTGCTCACTCATGTAATTATAACTCCTAACCCTCCCAAAGTCACCAACCCAACAAAAGCTCATCAAATGTGGCACAAGAAGAAGATTTAGAGTGCATTTTCCTATGGGTTAAATGACCATTTCCTTAATCCTTTGAAGATCACACTATTGGGTCATTTTTTACAGCACTCAATTGGTCTTCTCCATTAATCTGCACTTATAGGTAAGTTTTCTTATTCTTCACTTTCATTTTTTGATATTAAGGAATGGGCATTTTCTTCCTGGTCTAGGCTAAAAGACATTTTCTACTTAGATATGGACTCCCAATTTTTTGTTTCCATTTTCTCATTCAAGGAGTTTAGGGATTTTTTCCACAGGCAAAAAGGTTGGTTTTTTCAGGGTTTTATACTCTTTACTATGGTTTGGATCCCAAATTTCAACCCTCAACCTGTAGATACTCATTTCTTCCCCTTTTGGATCTCATTTTCTCTACTACCACTTGAGTATAGAGATCTACAAATTGATGAAATTTTTGCTAACAAAATTGGGATTTTTTTGAAAGATGAACTTATCCCTTTTGACCACCCACATCTGGATATCAAAGTTTGTCTAATCTTAGACATGAGGAAAAGTCTCCCTGCTCATTTCATGATCAACTCACAATGGGGCCTATGGAATCAGTACATTAATATTCATGATGAGTTCATTGTGCAAAAATTTCAGCATGAACTAGGTCATTTTAATTCCCAATGCCAAAAATTGGTGCTTGGTTCTATAGAAGTCTATCCAGACTTCAATTCTAACTCAGCACTATGCAACTTTAAATGGGCTTCAAATTCCCATAAGGGCCATAGTTTCATCTTGCCCCTTGTCTCTTTCAAAGATTTTTGGTTTATGAATACTTCTAAGTTGTCAAGTCATATATTTTCCCTTATTATTTGGTTAGTTTTTCTCTTTATTTAGAATATATTGCTTCATGAAATAGGATGTGACTGTTGGGAATTTAACAAGTGGGAAGTATACTTTTGAGGGCGGGGGGGGGGTGGGTTTGAATTAGAAGTATTTAAACTTTTATCTTTAAAATATTGCATGCATAAACATATGAAAATAATATATAAAGTAAATACATCTACATAAACACTTGACACTAGATATGATTACCCAAAAACCCTCCAATGAGAAGGTAGAACTAGGGTGGGGATGACACCCACAACTCTTCACTATTGCAGCAATAAAGTTTACCTATTAAGGTTACATATTTTGACCATTCTCATGATCTGCCCTATGAAAGGCCTACTCTATTAAAAGCTTACAAAGATTGTTAGATCCTACCCTATTAAAGTATTTTAACACTCTATCAAAGGTGCACCTAGCTAAAGGATTTACAAAACATTCACTTGGAATGTCACCTTGTTAAAGGCTTTATTCAATGACTATTAAACCAACCTATCTCCATAGGATTTCATTCTGTTAATACAACTATTAGAAAGTATAGTAGCATGTTTGACCTGATTACTTGCAATCTATTATTGTTGATTTCAAATTCTTGTTCTATCTAATTTGATCCTCAATGATTTGGTATGAAACTATTGTGACCTTGATTCTCTATTCTACTAACCAATACTGAAATGTTGTCCTTTTTCTAAGTCAATTCACCCCTTACACTTCCTTCAAACTTTGCTAGTATTCTCTCCTTGCATGCATTCCCTTTCTACACACTCTCTCATACATTACTAAATTATGGGGTTTCAACCTTCTTAAAAAGGTTTTGTGACTTAGGGTTATGTATGAATCTATGACTGAGATTCATCCATCTTTCCCACTCAAATATTTCCATTTTTCTAATTGGTTGAATGTTGATCATATTGGGAATCAAATAGATTCAATCTTATCTTTTAATCCTTCAAGATTTATCCTTATGTTGACTCAAAAATGGTTTACATCTGAGTTTGTGAAGGCACAAACTCTTATGATAATTTTGTGTTACTTGTCACTTACTCATTACTAATGTTGGGGACATACTAAATTCTATCTCGCTTAGCACTTGAACTTTGCTTGGCATCTATTGTTCACTCGACACTTGAAACTTGCTCGGCACTATCTATTTTCTCAGCATCTAAATGACTCAACACTTGTTGAATTTTTGGCTTAGCACATGTTGTAGCTTGACATCTATATTATACTCAGCATCAACTTAGAAAATTTCTTAAGTATGTTGACACTCAATTGTCAAAAGCAATCTGAGATCAACAATCTCCCCCTTTTGACATGAGTGTCAAAAACACTTAACAATACATAATGAAACTAATCTCCTTGATTATAATATGCATTCTATTCAAAATATATACAAAACTTCAAGATTGTTCAAAATTTTGTGAAGGACTATATACCTCAAAATTTTGTCTCTCCCCATGAGTTGATGTGTCATATCCTTGTAACCAAAATATCTCTAAATAGATTGATGTGCCTCAGCTGATACTCCTTGTCTTCAATGTTGATACTCTTTATCTAATGTGTCCTTGTTATGCTCTGTTTTGCTCCTTTATTTATTTTATTACTCCCCCTTTTATTTTAGCTTTTAGCTTCCCCTTTCACATGTTTCCCTTGTAGTTTAAGTATCCTTCTGGCTTTTCAAATCTAATTTCTTCCCCTATCAACAATATCTCCCCATTTTTTGATGCTTATGTCAAAGGGTCTTAGACACTAACTGAATACTTAGCCAAGAAGTTCTTGTTCACTTCCATTACATTTCTCAGAGCAACATCCCAATTTTGTATTACAACTTCTAGGGATTTAATTTGGATGGTTGTCTCTGCTACAAGGTGAACTAAGCCATCTAATGTAGAAAGATTGGGGTCTTTCTTTATCACATTCTCTACATAGGCTAGTTCCTTTTTCAAAATTTCCATGTGAGGGGTGAGGGAGGCTTGTATCTATACCAATTTGGCTCTTGTGTTAACTTCTTCTACTATTAATATAGCTAATTCCTTTTGAGTGTGAAGTGTTGTGTTGAAGTGCTTCTCACTTTGAGTTGGATCTTTGGGTAGTTGCATGCTTGATATTTTCAAGTTCCTTTCCAAGCTCATGATTCTCTAGCTAGTCTCCTATGTGAAGATAGAAGGATCACACAATTTTGAGTATAATGAGAATATGTTCTCAAGTACTATCTTCATCTTTTCAATTGTCTTAGCTAGTTCTACTTGAGATAGTGCTATCTCACTGGATATTCGTTCATTCACTTTTGCTTGAAACTTCCTTTTTGATGATTCCATCAGCTTGGAATTTGTATCATGGTCTTCACTTTACACTTGGTCTACCATGTTTGAAAGTTGCTCCATTATGGGCTTTGTTTCATCAAGTGTTTGCAAGCTAAATGCATCTAGAAAGATGTCCTTTATTTCAATCAATGTGTGCCTTTGTTTATACTCACTCCTAAGTATCTCTTACTTCTTTTTCCCTTAGTACTTCTTGCACTTCATTGACCTGATCAATGTTCATAGTTTCATAGTCATACTTAGGAATGACTATTTCTTCATCTAGTGTAGGTTATCCATAGTGAAGTACCCTTGCAACCTTTGTAGAGCTCGAGCCTGGTGCTGATATTTGAAGTGGTATTGCTTTAATGCTTGAGTTTTGTGACATTTTTGTTGGAGTCTAGAAGGTTGGCAGATTAATCAAAGTTTGAATAGCTACTTGCTCCTTTTCTTTTAGGGTATCCTCTTCTCCTAATCTTCCTTAATCAATTATTATTATCTGAGGTGGTGCACCTTGTACTTGTGCAATAGGAACAAAAGTATCCATCTATCTTGTTTAGTCCTTTGCTGGCTCCTTGGTAGTTGTGGTGACTTTAACTATGGAGTCAACCTTAGCTGATGTATCTTGTGTAGCTTGCTCTTTGGGTTGCCCATTTGTAGCTACAAGGATGACTAAAGATGTTTCTTGTGTTGCCATCTTATCCCTAGTTAAGTAAGCTACTGTCTTTTGCAACTTATCTATACTAACCAACACTGGATTGTTGCATAATTAGGCTTGTAGTGTTGTTTGGTCAAGGATCTTATTGAGATCCTCTATAGTCAATAAATTTATGTTCTGACTAGAATTATTAGGAACATCCTTTACTTTTATAGTTTTTGCAGGTGTAGAAGTGTCATGTGGAGGACTTGGTGGTGGCAATTGTGTGTCTTGCACACTTTTTCTATTTGCTACTCTTTAGTAGTTGCCATATCATCCTTTTGTACTTCCTTCTCCATTGCATCTACCTTATTTTTTTCTCCTTCACCTTCCTTTTCATTTTTATCCTCTTCTCCATTATTTCTCCCTTCAAAGGGATCTTCTTCTCCTTCTTTTATAGTTGTGAGGCCGTAGATTAATTTCCACATTTGTGTGGACTTTTTCACAACATCCTCAATCTTATTCTGGAGAATACTAAATGCTCTATATTTGGGTGCAAATTTTCTCCCATGCTTCTTATTTGCCTTGCTTATTTGCCTTTAGTGAGCTCAGGCATTACTAAAGCCAATGTTGACTCTCTCATTTCTTTCTCCATACTAAGGAAATAATGCCTTTTATTTTCTACAATAGAATATAACTCCTTAGGCATTGAATTGTCAAGTTCAAGTGGAGCGTTCTTGAACTTGGCCATCATATTGTAGATTGATTCTTCAACTATGTTCTGTTCTTCTCTATTCAACTTTTTTAAATCAATGTTTTTCAAGCCAAATAAGTCTACATTATCTCTAAGTTATAACATACATTTTCTAAGTTAGACTTGGTGGTGTGACTTACCACTCGAAATTGGCCATTGTCATTAAATTCAATTCTTTCCTCATTTGATGTAGGAGGTGCAACATACTTTCTTCTTAGCTTCTTCTTAGTTGGACCTTCTTACTTAGTAGCCTTCTTCTTTTCTTGCTCCTTAGCCTCCTTTTTTGTAGCTCTTGTACTTGCCCTTGTACTAAGCTTTGTCAGGCTTGGCTTGGCTATCTTCTTGCCTTTGGGCTGAGCTATAAGCTATTTTTGGGCTTTTCTTTTTCTCTTGCTCTAGCTTGGAAGGTGCCTTCTTGGCTTGTTCTTCTTCCTCAGTACCTTCTTCCTCTTCAACATCTTCACCCATGCCTTGTGTCAAGGCAAGTGGCCCTTGGCCCTATTTTTCTTCTTCTTCTTCTTCTACTCTTACTGTCCTTTCACCAAATTTGGCCTTCATCTTTTTGACTAGTAAATCCTTTTTCTTTAGAGTAGTAGTCTTTAACTCCATCTCTACCTTGGATTACACAACATCATAGGTGCCAAAGGATTTTACACTTGTATCAATGTCTTCTGCTAGCAATGTTGTGATTGGTACTGATGCCTCATCAATGTTAATTTCATAACCAAGTGGCCTTAGCCATCTTACCCTTGGTACTACTACTTGGATATTTGTATAGTCGATGTCAACTAAGAAACAAATGCCATTTATATGTTGATCCACTAGAGAAATTGGTATTCTGAGCCTTTACTTCATAGACTTCTTAAAGTTTTCAAAATAGCTTGTCATTAAGGTTTTAAAATTGGCTCCCATCTATTCTATATACTCATTGACTTTTACTACTATAGACCTATTTGTTTTCCAACTTATTCTTCCAAATGAGGGGAATTTATTCTGAACATATAAAAATATACATATCAAAATTGATCCAAACTCACACTAAACACTCTTGGATCTCCTTATTCCTCCTAAATTCTCCATAATCTGTTGCAATTGTAGCTTTGCTAGATCATATGTATGATCTTTTTTGACAAGTTTATATCCTACATTAACTGCAATGTATGGGACACTATTTAGTTATCTTGATTGGTAGAATTTATGGGATATAACCCTAAAAAAAATTCTACAAGTGGATCTCTGATTGTATCTATTGTCATGCCCCTTTTGTTTCATTTAGCCCTAGTGTTCTTCTCTATGGCTTCCTTTGAATCACTCCTCAAAGTCTTTGTCCATTCTAGGGTTGGGTAGCTTGTTACCCTATGTATGATTCTTTTTGATAATTTAATAGGTCCATCCTCCAACCATAAGCATCCGTCATGAATTTTTCTCAATACTATTCTTATCCATTCAATGCTGAAAACTACAAGGAAATTTAGGGCACAGGTTAAGCTCTTTCTCTCAACAATCTGGAATTCCTCCTTCAATACCCCATTCTCACAAAGTTTTTCATAGGCTTCCTAAATCCTCATGCCATCTATTCTCCAACTTTGAAATTGTAACATTTTTTGACATCATGTATCATAACAACATTAGGTGGAATAATAGACAAAGCACTGGCAAGGTCAATTTTGTAAGACACTTCAGGGATTGGTCTAAAATTTGGTTGTTTTACTTCATTGCTAACCAATTGGACCTCAAATAGTTCCTTATCCTTGGGGTTTCTAGAGCTAGATGCCATTTTTGAAAACTAGGGTTTCAAAATATAGAAATTTTGTAATTGCATAGCTCAATACTTAAGTAAATACCTTAGATTGTCAAAACAATGTTGAATCTTGATTGAAATCTTTGAAAAAGTGTCAATCTCTACTTGGAAGTCATTTCTATGCTCTTCTCCCTCTCTCTCTATGTTTTTAATGATGAGAAATGATCAAAAACTCAACCTTATACCCTTTATTTCATAACATATTGGCTTCTTATGTAATTATATTTTATTTAGATTTTATTGATTTTCCATCACTCGACATCCACTAGAGTTTCCCTTACTCAACTTCAATAAGAATTTTCTCTTTTACTTGGCAACCATTACACACTCGGCTCATACTGACTTTGGTAGACAACATACACTAGGATTTTACTCAACATTTGAGGGCAACTTTACTTACTTGGCAATAGTGTGAAAACTTTGAACATTTAACCTTGCATCTTTATTCATGCTTATCTACCCTTTTTAGTTCTAACTCATTCTAGGAAATGATGTATGATAAAGCATTTAAATATCAATCTCACACACCTTCTTTCTTAGTTTGATGAAGTATGACCACTTGACCCTTTAGGTGAAGTGATCCCTTTATTTGATGTGTTGCTTCCATCTTTCTTCTTCCATGTCTTATTCATCTCTCCTCTAATATGCTAAAATTCTACCTTACCTTTTCCCTTGTTATAATATGAGTTAGGTGCCTTTGTCCTTGTTGGGTAGTGCTTGCTAATATGACCAGTCTTTAAACAACTAAAGCATGTAGTTTGGCTCAACCATCTACTATAGCTTCCATTGAAATGTGTTCTTATGCAATTCTCAGGGATGTGTCCATACTCTTGACAATAGTGACAACTATGTCTTGTATTGTAATCTCAATTATAGAAATTTTCATGGCTTCTTACTTTGTTTTATGACCATGTGGGCTTAGATCTACATTCAAACACTTTATGTCCATACTTCTGATAATTGTAGCAGCGGTCTTCAAATCTTAGTGCATGCATTATCTTTGTTCTGCATTCATGTGTCTAATGACCTTGTTTGTTGCACTTGTAACAATGTGTCATATTCTTTGGCTTAGCATTCTAGCTACCATTCTTGTTCTTGCAAACATTAGTTGTATGTCTTTTCTTACCATTAAAATGACAAGTGGGTTTGAAGTTCTTACCTTTGTTAATCCTTTGTTCAGCAGTTTTGGATGACTCTCCTTCCTTAGTACTTGTATAGCCCAAACCTGATGTGTCTTTATTGGATCTAGAGGATTTTAGTAGTTACTCAAAGTACTTGATGGCTTCATTTCGCTTGTTGAAGCTTTTAGCAAATTCATTCTCTCTTTTTAGGTTATTCTACAGCTGCTAAATTTTCCAACTTTAATTTAGTTATTTCAATGTCTTTGACATTCAACTCATGATGGGCATTCATCATTTGGCTCAAGGTATCCAACTACATATTTGAGATCCTAGACAATTTTGTTGACTTTTCTTCCAATTTTTTTGACAAAATTTTTTTGTCTTCTTCAATCATGCCCTTATCCTCAATGGCTTTCTTCTTTTGTTCAGTTACTTCACATAGTAGTATTGCATGTGATTCTTGTTCCAACTTGAGATTTCTAATCTCTTCAGCTTGTGCTCTATTCTTATCCATGATATTTGCAATTATTGAATCAAAATCACATGGGTTACCATTTGCAAATAACTTTGTGGTGTCAATCTCCTTGTATTGGGTGTCATTCTCAACTATGGCAATTTCTTTCCTTCTCTTTAGCGAACTCCTCAAGGCATTTCTGGCATCATCCAATTGTTGCAGTAGGAGGTGTATCTCAATCTCCTAATTCTCAATGGTTTTTTCCAACTTGTAAACTTCCATCTCAAGATATTTTCTCCAAGTTGTATGGCTTCTCTTGATGAGAACTTAGCTCTGATACCAATTTTTGGAAATTTAACAAGTGAGAAGTATACTTCGGAGAGGGGAGGGTAAATCAAAAGTATTTAAACTTTAACTAATAGAACTTATATCTTTAAAATATTGCATGCATAAACATATGAAAATAATATATAAATTAAATGCATCTACATAAACACTTGACACTAGATATTATTACCCAGAAACCCTCCAATGAGAAGGTAAAATTGGGGTGGGGATGAAACCCACAACTCTTCACTACTGTAGCAATAAAGTTCACCTGTTAAGCTTACATATTTTGACCATTCCCATGACCTACCCTGTGAAAGGCTTTCTCTATTAAATTCTTACAAAGATTGTTAGATCCTACCTTGTTAAAGGATTTTAACACTTTATCAAAAGTGCACCTGGCTAAAGAATTTACAAAATATTCACTTGGAATGTCACCCTGTTAAAGGCTTTATTCAATAGATGTTAAACCAACCTATCTCCATAGGATTTCACTTTGCTAATACAACTATTAGAAAGTATAGTAGCATGTTTGACCTGATTACTTGCAATCTACTATTGCCAAATTTAGATCCTTGTTCTATCCAATCTAATCATCACTAATCTAGTATGAAACTGATATGACCTTGATTCTCTATTCTACTAATTGATATTGCAATATTGTCCTTTTTCTAAGTCAATTCACCCCTTTCACTTCCTTCAAACTTTGCTAGTATTCTCTCCTTGCATGCATTCTCTTTTTGTACACTCTCTCATACATTACTAAATTATGGGGTTTTGACCTCCTTAAAAAGGTTTCATGAGTTAAGGTTAGGTATGAATCTATGATTGAGATTCATCCATCTTTCTCACTCAAATCTTTCCATTTTTCTAATTAGTTGCATGTTGATAGCATAGGGAATCAAATAGATTTGATCTTATCTTTTAATCCTTCAAGATTTATCCTTATGTCAACTCAAAAATGGTTTTACATCTGAGTTTGTGAAGGCACAAACTCTTATGCTGATTTTGAGTTGTTAGTTTGTGGTGACTAATCAGGAAAGTACTGTACATACTTCATCAATTCTTTGGGTCATGGTTGACATTGTGGCTGACATATGGCTGACATGTCGTAACCCTAAAGTGGTATAAAATTACTTGTATAAAAGGTCTTAGGGTTAGGTATTTTCATTAAGTTGTGATGCAAAATTGGTTCTTGAGGTGATATTGAGCTATAAGGGATTACGAATTGTAAGTAGGTTGTAATCATTGGATCATAATAATATTAGACATGTTGTTTGATGGACATAGTCTAGGGATTAGGTGAACCATGTTAAATCTTGGTGCATGTTCTTTTCTGTGTGATCTATTATTTTTTGTTATTGGTTATATTTGTATGTAATTGTTCTTTCTGTCCATAGTTTAATCCTAACAAGTGGTATCAGAGCGAGGTTGTTTTTTTAGTTATCCTCTGTAGAAAAGTCTCATGGTGGAGTGGGAGTCTCAAGGTTGAGTGGGAGCAATGGAAGACAAGGGTAAGTTGAGGGTTGACAGGTTTAATAGGTAGAACTTCTAGTTATGGAAGATGCAAATGGAAGACTATCTTTATTAGAAGGATTTATAGAAGCCATTGGAAGGTAAAGCCTTGAATCAAGGATATATGTCAAATGAAAAATGGGATCTTCTAGAAAAAAAAGTACTTGGAAGCATTCGATTATGCTTGGCCCCATTGGTGGCATTTAATAGTACAAAAGTGAAGACAACAAAAGAGTTGATGAAAACCCTAGCAATACTGTATGAAAAGCCCTCTACTTTGAACAAGGTATTTCTCATGAAGCATTTATTTAATATGAAAATAGTAGAATGTGGATCTATTAAAAATTATTTAAATGAGTTTAGTACTTTTACTAGTCAGTTATCTTTTGTAAGTATCAATTTTGATGAAGAAATTAGGGCTCTCTTGATTTTGTGTTCTTTGCCTAAAAGCTAGAATGGCTTGGTAATGGTTGTGAGTAATTTTGTTCCTAGATCTAGTACCATAAAATATGATGATGTGATTGGTGTTATTTTGAGAGAGGAGACTTGTAAGAAATCCTCAAGTGGATCTACTTCAGAAAGTGCTTCGAATGAACAAACCAAGGCCAAAATGACTGAGAGAGGAATTAATTTTGGAAATTGTGGGAAATCAAGAGGAAAGTCAAAGCAGAGGAAGTCTCAATTGAGAGGATTGAATGATTGTTGGTACTATGGAAAACTAGGTCATAAAAAGAAAGATTAGTGGAATTAAAAGAAAAATGAAGGAGATAAACCAGATGGAGACAAGGAAAATGTGGTAAGTAACAAATCTGAAGAGGATGCTTTTCTTTTGTCTTTAGAAAGTGTTGATGATTCATGGGTTTTAGATTCTGGTGCTTCATTTCATGCTACACCTCATAGAGGTTATTTCATTGATTATGTCCAAGGAGATATTGGTTTTTTTTTATTTGGGGGATAATGAACCCTGTCAGATTTTTGGAAAGGGAAAAATTAAGATTAAGCTGTAGAATAAGAATCATTGGCTACTACATGAGGTAAGACATGTTCCAAGGCTAAGTAGGAATTTAATTTTAGTAGGGCAACTTGGTGATGAGAGTTGTGTAGTTACTTTTGATGATAAAAATTGGAAGGTTACAAAAGGTTCCATTGTAGTAGCAAAAGGTGTGAAAGTACACACCTTATATCTTTGTATAGGTCATATTGTTCCTTCTACTTTAATTGTTTCAGAGAAAAATGAATATTCAGGAATAGTTGTCGCAGTTGAGCAAGGAGAACAAACAGCTAATGTAAATTTTGATACAAAGCTATGGCACAATAGACTTGGGCACATGAGATAGAAAGGTGAAACTACTTCATTCAAAGAAAGTTCTACTGGGTTTGAAATTTGTTAATATGGATTTTTGTGAAAGGTGTGTATATGGAAAATAAAAGAGAGTGAGTTTTGTGAAGACTAGAAAGAGAAACAAAAAGGAGAAATTAGAGCTTGTGCATACAGATGTATGGGGACTGGCTCAGGTATCTTCCCTTGGTGGATCTCATTATTATGTTACATATATTGATGACACAATTAGAAAAGTATGGGTTTATTTTCTTAAACAAAAATCTGATGTATTTTAAACTTTTAAGAAATGGAAATGCTTGGTTGAAAATGAGACTGGTAAGAAATTAAAATGTCTCAGATCTGATAATGGTAGTGAGTATTACAGTCATGAACTTGAATATTATTTCTCCACTAATGATATTCATAGACAAAAAACTGTTCCAAAGACTTCAAAGGAAAATGGAGTGGTTGAATGCATGAACAAGACTATAATGGAATGTGCAAGGAGCATGAGGTTGCATGTTGGATCTCTTTTACACATGTAGGAAGAGGCTATCAATAATGTTGTATATTTTATTAATAAAGGTCCCTCTACTCCTTTGGGTTGTGGTATTCCAGAGGAAGCATGGACTGGTAAGAAGGTGAGTTATTCTTTTCTCAAAACCTTCGATTGTGAAGCTTTTGCTCACATAGATTTTGAAAATAGAACCAAGCTAGAAGCTAAGTCAAAGAAATGTGTATTTTTTGGATATGGCATTAATGAACTTGGTTATAGGGTTTGGGATTTTGAAAATCAAAAGTTTGTAAGAAGTAGGGATTTCATATTCAATGAGAATGTGTTGTACAAAGATCTATTGCAGCAACATGAGAAGAAAAAAAATGATTATTTAGTGATAGATGATACTTCAAAAGCTAATATTCCATCCATTCCTCATTATATGCAACAACCACAACAAAAAATACCACACACACCAGTGAATGTTAGATGGTCAACTAGGAAAATTAGACCTACAAAAAGATTTTCTTCCTCTTTGTTTTAAATTTTACTTACTGATGTTCACGAACCTAAATGTTACGATGAAGCTATGTAGATGGATACTAAGATTTAGTGGGAGTCTGCAATGAAAGATGAAATGGACTCTTTGCTGAAGAATAAGACATGGGATTCATGGAAGTTGCCTACAAGTAAAAGAGCTTTACATAATAAGTGGGTTTACAAGTTAAAAGAAGAGGATGGAGGTAAGAAAATATTTAAAGCATGGTTTGTTGTGAAAGGATTTGCATAGAAAAAGGGCATTGATTTTGCAATCAAAGGTAAGGAGTCAAAGGTAAGGAGAACTTAGTGTGCAAATTGAAGAAAAGTTTATATGGCTTGAAGCAAGCACCTTGGCAATGGTATCTAAAATTTGACAGTTTTATGCATGAGCATGGATACAATAGGTGTCATTTAATTATTGTGTTTATTTTAAGAGGTTGGATGATGATAGCTACATTATTTTATGTTTATATGTTGATGATATGCTTATAGTTGGGTCTATCATGGATCACATTAAGGAGGTGAAATGCCAATTAGCACATGCATTTTCTATAAAGGATTTGGGGGCAGCAAAAAGAATCCTTGGTATGAAGATTTGTAAAGATTGGAAAAATAGAAAATGATGCTATCTCAGGCTGATTATGTTGAGAAGGTGTTGTAACATTTCTCTATGGAGAATGCTAAAGTTTTCAGCACACCTTTACTTAGTCATTTGAAGTTGACTAAGGAGATGTGCCCCACGACACAAGAAGAGGAGGATAAGATGTCCAAGGTACCCTATGCCTCAGCTCTAGGAAGCTTGATGTATGTTATGGTATGTACAAGGCTAGTTATTACACATGCAGTGGGAGTTATTAGCAAGGATATGAGTCATCCAGGAATTGAGCATTGGAATGTGGTCAAATGGATTCTCAGATAGTTGAGAGGAACATCTAATAAGTGTTTACACTTTGGGGGCTCTACTACTAATTTATAGGGCTATGTTGATTTAGATTTGGCAGGGGATATTGATACTAGGTGGAGTACTACATGTTATTTCTTTATTGTTGGTGGGGTAGCCATGAGTTGGGTTTCTAGGTTATAGAAGGTTAATGCTTTATCCACTATAGAGGTAGATTATGTTGTTGCTATAGAGGTAGCCAAAGAGATTCTATGACTTTAGTTCTTCTTGGAATAATTGGGACACCCTCAGAAGGATAATTATTTATTTATAGATAGTCAGAGTTTCATTCATCTTGCAAAGAATTTAGCTCTGCATTCAAAAACCAAACACATATAGCTGTGGTACCATTTCATTTGGTTGATTTTGGAGGATGGATAGTTAAAGCTAGACAAGATACATACAGATGATAATTCCATAGATATGTTTAAAAAGGTAGTGACAAGGGAGAAGCTAAAATCCTCCTCAGCTTTAGTTAGTCTTCTAGACTAAACCTGAATAAAAGAATAGCAAAGTCCAGGGTGGTTTGATCTAGTGGGAGCCCCACGTCATTGTGGTATTGCTACAGGATCAGTCTACAAGTGGGAGATTGTTTTCTAGTGTAGAGTTTGATCAGTCCCCCAAGTGGGAGATTGTTATTTTGTGGTGATTGATCAGGAAAGTATTGTACATACTTCATAAATTCTTTGGGGTTCGGGGCATCACCCCCAAAAAAAAAAGTTGGGTCATGGCTAACATTGTGTCCAACATATCTCCGACATGTTGTAACCCTAAAGTAGCATAAAATTACTTGTATAAAAGGGCTTAGGGTTAGGTATTTTCATTAATTTGTGATGCAAACTTACTTCTTGTGGTGATATTGAGTTGTAAGGGATTACTGATTGTAATCAGGTTGTAATCATTGGATCATAATAATATCAGACTTGCTATTTGGTGGATGTAGCCTAGGGATTGAGTGAACCATGTTAAATCTTGGTGCATTGTGTTCTTTTTTGTGTGATCTTATATTTTTTATTATTGGTTATATTTACATGTAATTGTTATTTCTATTCATGATTTAATCCTAACAAGTGGTATTAGAGCGAGGTTGTTTTTTAGTTATCCTCTACAAGAAAGTCTCATGATTGAGTGGGAGTCTCATGGTTGATTGGGATCAATGGCAGATGAGGGAAAGCTAAGGGTTGATAAGTTTAATGTGCAAAACTTCTAGTTATGGAAGATGCAAATGGAAGACCATCTTTATCAAAAGGATTTATGGAATCTATTGGAAGGTAAAGCCAAGAATTAGGGATCTATGTCAAATGAAAAATAGGATCTACTAGACAGAAAGGTACTTGGAAGCATTTGATTATGTTTGGCACCATCGATGGCATTTAATATTATAAAAGAGAAGACAACAGAAGAGTTGATGAAAATCCTAGCGACACTGTATGAAAAGCCCTTTGCTTCAAACAAGGTATTTTTCATCAAGCATTTATTTAATATGAAAATGGTAGAAGGTGTATCCATTACAAATCATTGAAATGAGTTTAATACTATTACTAGTTAGTTATCTTTTGTGGGTATCAATTTTGAAGAAGAAATTAGGGCTCTCTTGATTTTGTGTTCTTTGCTTGAAAGTTGGAATGGCTTGGTAATGTATGTGAGTAATTTTGTTCTTGGATCTAGTACCCTAAAATATGATGATGTGATTGGTGTTATTTTGAGTGAGAAAACTTGTAGAAAATCCTCAAATGGATCTACATTAGGAAGTGCTTTGACTCCACTAATGGTATTTGTAGATAGAAAATTGTTCCAAGGACTCCATAGGAAAATGGAGTGGTTGAACGCATGAACATGACTATAATGGAATGTGCAAAGAGCATGAAGTTGCATGTTGGGTTGCCCTTACACATGTGGGTGGAGGCTATCAATACTGTTGTATATTTTATTAATAGAGGTCCCTCTACTCCTTTGGGTTGTGGTATTCCAGAGGAATCATAGACCAGTAAGAAGGTGAGTTATTCTTTTCTGAAGACCTTCTGTTGTGAAGCATTTTCTCACATAGACTCTAAAAATAATCTAACATGGATCATATTAAGGGGCTAAAATGCTAGTTAGCACATGCATTTGCTATGAAGTATTTGGGGGCAACAAAAAAAATCCTTGGTATGAATATTTGTAGAGATAGGAAGAACATAAAATTGATGCTATCTCAGGTTGATTATGTTGAGAAGGTGTTGTAACATTTCTCTATAGAGAATGCTAAAGCTATCAACACACCTTTACCTAGTCATTTGAAGTTGACTAAGGAGATGTGTCCTAAAACACAAGAAGAGGAGGATAATATGTCCAAGGTATCCTATGCCTTAGCTCTAGGAAGCTTGATGTATGCTATGGTATGTACAAGGCTACATATTGCACATGCAGTGGGAGTCATTAGCAGGTATATAAGTCATCTAGGAATTGAGCATTGGAATATGGTCAAATGGATTCTTAGATATTTGAGAGGAACATCTAATAAGTGTTTACACTTTGGAGGCTCTACTACTGATTTACAGGGCTATGTTGACTTAGATTTGGTAGGGGATATTGATACCAGGCAGAGTACTACAAGATATGCCTTTACTCCTTTCGGTTGTGGTATTCAAGAGGAAGCATGGACTAGTAAGAAGGTGAGTTATACATTTCTCAAAACCTTCAATTGTGAAGCTTTTTCTCACATAGATTTTGAAATTAGAACCAAGCTAGAAGATAAGTCGAAGAAATGTCTATTTGTTGAATATGGCATTAATGAATTTTGTTATAGGCTTTGGGATTTTGAAAATCAAAAAATTGTAAGAAGCAGGGATGTCATAATCAATGAGAATGTGTTGTACAAATATCTATTATAGAAACATGAGAAGAAAGAAGATGATTATGTAGTGCTAGATGATACTCCAAAAGCTAATGTTCCAGCCATTCCTCATGATGTGCAACAACCACAACAATAGATACCACACACCAGTAAATGTTAGATGGCCAACTAGGAAAATTAGACCTCTAGAAATATTTTCTCCCTCTTTGTATTCAATTTTACTTACTAATGCTAGTGAACCTAAATGTTATGATGAAGCTATGCAGGTGGATACTAAGATTCAATGGGAGTCTGCAATGAAAGATGAAATGGACTCTTTGCTAACGAATAAGATATGAGATTTATGCAAGTTTCCTGTAGGTAAAAGAGCTTTACAAAATAAGTGGGTTTATAGGTTAAAAGAAGAAGATGGAGGTAAGAAAAGATTTAAAGCTACACTAGTACATTTGAGGTGATTTTGCAACCAAAATTTGTGACCATTTATTAAAATGTTTTAGATTGGTCGCAATATGGAAGGAAAAATCTCTTTTTTTTAAAATCCATTCCCGTGTTGGTTGAAATTTTGACCAAAATGTAGTGTTCATCAAAATTTCTACCAACACTTAGTTGAACATGACAAAATGAAAAAGGGCATTGTGCCCGCCCATTTCATTGTTTTGTTAAATAAGGGTTTAACGCCCACCCATTTCATTGTTCTGTTAAATTGGGAGGCAGTAGATTAGCATAGAGGGTGGGAGGTATATCACTTGTAGGGCATGTGCATGTCGATTTGGATGTGAATATGATTGGGCAACAAGGTCAACAGAATATTTCTCGTCTTTTCTGGTTTCAAAGATTCTATGGAGTGCACACGAGGGAGTTGCACAAGAAATTTAGGAGAAGAGGCAGAAATCTAGGAAGAGGCAAGGAATCAAGGTGCTTATCACATTTTTCTACCATTTTTTGCTCAATATTAGCCATGGCACCCATTAGGTCATTTTGAACAAAGTTTTTCTCTGCAATCTCTTTAGCAATTTCTGCCACACGTATATCATGCTTCATTGCCAATTGATGCTTTCCTATGTATGAGCACCCAATTTGCTTAATCAACCTGCTACATAAACTTTGCTAACTCTTTCAAGCTCATGTATGGTTGAGAAGAACAAAAATATCTCGTATATCATTTTGGACATTTATGGAGTCTTAGAGTCGTGACTATAGTATTTACAAAATTCTTCATAAAACACATAAATCCTTTTATTTCCTAGATATTTCTATGAATGGGCACTAATTCTACCTAAAAATGAAAGGTTTGAAACCCATCGAGTTACTTCTTCAATCATCTGGGTTTCTAGCCTAAAAAATTGAGACGCCCACTGGGCATTAATGTTTTGATAGTTGATATATGGAACAAATGATAGTACTTATATTTGAAGGTTATGTTTTTAGTATTTAATTGTTAGATGCGTTAAACTATTCAAGTGAAGGGATGAGTTTCCCTATACAACTAAATCCAAAAACTCTTGTATCAAATCTTTTAGGTATGTTTTGCTTTAGCGCCACATAGACCACATAGCCTCAACTCAATGAATATGAAATATTATGAGTTAAATTTTTAAAATAGAAAATTTGGTACATGAAAAATGAAATGGCATTTCAAATACCTAAACAATTGATGGAAAGGAGTCTATTCCATCCAACAACGAGCCTCCTTTGCATCAATGCTTTGATTGTTGATGAATTGCATGAATGGCAATAGCTAGATTTGATGATTATGTTTGCAGTGTCATAAAAGCAAGTGCAGGTGGAGCAGCACCCCTACCTGGTGAGTGAACCTTTAATGAATGAAATAATAATGTATAAAGTCATTTGTGGTTCACATCTCTAAAAAGAAACAAAATGTTTGATAGGTTCTTGAATCTTTATTAATGAAACAATTAAGTTATAACACAGGTATGATAGCTTCGATGACTACACTTACTGTTCTTGGTGTCCCAGTTAAAGGTTCATCACTGGATGAAATGGACTCCCTACTATCAATACTTCAGGTGTTTGAAATGCTAATTCATGTTTCATGTACCCAATTTTTTAATTTCATTATTTCTTTGGAAACTTCATATTCATTTAGTTGATGCTATGGAGCCTAAGTAGTGCCAAAGCAAAACATAGCAAAGAGATTTAACTTTTGAAATTTGAGTTTTTAGATTTAACTGTATAAAAAAATTAATCTTTATAGTTGAATAGTCTACCCACCTAAGAATTGAATTTTGATTCCTTTTCCATGGGCCTCTTTAGCATATTTTGCCATTCCATCAGGTGTTCAATGAGCAGATTCAATGGTTATCTACAACACAACCAGAATTCAAATATCTTATCAAAATGTGTGGTACCAAATATTGTTGCATTTCATTCACTTAAGCATTTCTTAAAATTATTCTTCAGGAAATTGTGTGCAATTCAAATAGGCTTCATAAACCAACCTCATATGAGACACTAAATGATTTGAGAATTTATGTAGCAACTGTCATGACTGGCAAATTAGAATCTAAGCCCATTATAATACCCACTTCTGGGCTACCTGTAAGAAATAGAAAAAAGGAAGAAATCTTAAGACAATAGCCTATGTATGTATTGAAACAAATCATAGAATGAAAAATAAGACAGAAAATAGTAATGCAGAAGCATAGAGATATTGAAACTACAAAATCAATTGGGACAGATGCCTAAAAATATTGAATAAATAATAAATAGTCAATTCGCAAAACTGCAAGCATATGTCATGATCAATGAGTTGATATTGTTGTACATCAAGGGTCTAATACACCAAGATTATGGAAATGAACTTAAACATATTCATCTGTCAATTGGAATTGCTCCATTTTGCCGATCTACGTGTTGTTAATCCTATGTATTCAAGGTATGATACATTGAGATGTTAGAAGGGAACTCAAGCTTGACAGATTGTGAAGTTTGATTTGTGGTCTCTGTGAGCTATTATCATCCAAAAAATATACCCCCTTTCATTCATCTATCCATGAGCTATTTCTTGTGATTGTGATTGTGATTGAGCTTGTAACTCAATGACCTACTTTGGTTGCTAGTGTAGTTTTAGTTTTTTGCTTACTTAGATTCACTCCTCTATCACAATGTAATGTCCCCAAATCTTATTTGATATACTAACGGATTAGATCTAACAGAGTAAATATTATTCTAAATAGAATAGGAAAAGGTGGATTATAATTAACGAGGACTGTCATCAACATTTATTTTCCAAATATAATTTTTAAGCCTCTTCGAGCATGTAGGGGAAGAAGCTGACATGCTTATGAAATTATGCTATGCTATTATTCTATGGAGCCAATTTTTTTTGAGGTTGGACACCAAACATATTACCTCACAACCATGTTCATGGTTGATAAGGCACTGTTAGAAAAGATTTCTCAACATATTCATTTTGTTAAAAAAAATTCATCAATGCACATAAAAATTCAAAAATCATTCCTAATGGATATAGAAAATTAATGAAATAAGGGGGATATGATCATATTGTGTGACTTATGAAGATAGATATTGGAACCCTTAACATGAACTAATATACTACTATAACCTTGTTAACATGTTTTTTTTTTACAGCAAATGATCTGTGATGCAGCCACATTGTTCTTCGGCATTGAGATCCTGATAATGTTTGGAGGCTTCATAGATCAAAATTTACAATTATTTTGTACTGATCTTTGAAGGATTCATAGATTAATTTACAATATTTTTCAGTAATCTTCAAAGGCTTCAAAAAAAAATTCACTCTCTGTGATCTGTGAAGGCATCAAAGATAAAGTCATGATATTTTTAGTTATCTTTGAAGACTTCATAGATAGATATGTCAAATTTTCCTAAGTTCAAAGATTTCAGAATTTATGTATTTCATAGAAGTATAAATCCCATGGCATAATTATATTGTTAGTATCTATTTTCTCATAAACTAATTAAAGAGGAGTATATCATTGAATATATAGATTTTAGTGGCTTAAAATGAAATTCCATGTGGATGTGTGGCCAGGATTGATATAATGCCTGGATGTCCAAAATGTCTCGGGGACAAGGGTTTTGCAAAATGTAATGACACACAAAATGATTACCTAGAGATTCAATATTAATAAAGGAGTGAAAGTCTCAATTAACAAGAGTAATAAACCATGTCTAATAAGGATAAGATTGAAAACTAAGAAAAGATGACAACTAAAAGAATAAAATAATTTTCCAATCAACTAGAATGTTAAAAAATTTCAGCAAATCCAATCTAATTGGATAAAATGACTCGCCTCTGGATTTTTGAAGCAATGTTGGAATAGAGCAATGCCGCCACCACCCATGACACCCATTCAAAATGCAATTCGAACCTGCCAAAACTATAAACCTTACAGAAAATCCAATGCAAATGGATATTGGGTCCACCCCTGAACCTCATTTGAAGCTCAATTTTATGAGGAAGAAAAGAAATTTTACATACCCCAATTCTCTCCCATTATACCTACATAATCAAAATACAAATTAAAATAAAACATTAAGATCAAGATTCAAGGATATGAAAGTCAAATCACAAAAAAAGCATTTATAATAAAACCTAGCACTATAATCTTCTCTAATTCGGATATGTATCTACCAAAGGATTCAGTCCACAACATAGCTTTTTTGCTTTATAAACTATTATCCAAACCAAAACTACTCTTGTATGGAAGATAGGGCTCAACCTTTTAGACCAATAATTACATGGAAATGTATGTAAAATGTCTGATCCTATAAGCCACTTCAATTTCTTGATCATTTTTTTTTGTTCTCTCTCATAAGATTTGGCAGACATTTGTTGGTTTTGAGTTTGGATGAACTAATTTTAGAAGTTTACATTACAATATTTGTGAAATTATCCTTCTAAAATTGAGAAGGAATTCCATATACAGGAGAGATTCTTGGGTGAATCTATCCACTTATTTATAGTAGCTATATTTATCTAAAGGAATTTGGAAACAAAGAAAACTTGAGGAAATATCACCCTTGTACAAATGGCTTTATGTCTTTAATATGTTGATTTGATTGTACAAAAAGCTAAGTTATCAGTTTGGCACTCATAGTCCCTGGATCTGGGTCTGATATAAAGGTTATTTGAGATCCAGTTCGCTGTAGTAATGCCTATGGGTTAAACCCAGCAAACTCAAAATGAATCGAGTTGGCCCCTCTTTGGAAGAATGCCTTTATATATCATCTTAAAATGAAAGGATGTTGTTTTTTTTTCCTAGAAAATCTTCTTTAACTCTCTACTCATGCTTTTGTATAGACTGTTTATAAGGCATTCTTCCTTGGCTAGGCAAGAGCTAATAAAGCCCTACTATATTTAGTTGTCTACTATCAGAGAGTCTTCCCCAAATCAGGCCTTTTTCTACTGTGTGTCATCCAATTATTTTCATTGCCATTGTTTTTGTTTTTATATTTCAATATGTGCAGATGGAATATATATAGACATGATGCAACATAAAGTACTACAAGCAAGATCTTGTTGGGCATCAGTAGAGTACGGTGTCAAATAGTGCCTGACAAGTTGTGATGTGTGATGTAGAGTTAGAAAGTGCTTAAAACACTTTATGACCTCTTGAACTTCTCAATTGAACCAAGCGCAGCTTTTTCAAAATTGGACCATTGAAAATAGGTAAATACAATGGAAGTTTGTATGAACCAATTTTAATTATATTTAGGATTATGAAATAGACAACAAATGGTTGTGGGCATCATTTCTTAACCTTGTTATTAGAGTAGCAATAGTAGAGTTTTGTATCTTCCACTCACCAACAGGCTTTTAACTATCCAAGGGCAAATAGGCAAGAGAATCCATTGATAAGGCATTGAAAGAGATCATTCAAAAGCCTTGTAGCATGGAAGGAGTAGATTGTGAAGACTTCTAGCAATTCTATTGGCTTTCCAAATGACATATGTTGTTACTATCAGAAATACTTTTCTTCAGTGGATGAGAAGTAGAAATCCTTAGGACATATCCTAAAGTTGGATCTCATCCACTAGATCCAATATGGATGAGAAAAAAGAGTTGGCTTCCCTTAGTAATGGCAATCCTCTCATCACTTTCCCATATGCCCCTTGAGTTTTTTTTTCAAAGTGTTGCTTCTTAATAATTAGTAGGTAATTTTTCATGTTTTGATGGGAATTGTGCCATTTAACTAACAATTCCCACATGGAGTAGTGCCTGCCAAACTGCATGCAGGCTTTTTATTTTCATATTTTGAAGTTTTACCTATATGGGTGCATGTGTAGTTTTTAATGTGCATGAGAGTCCCTCATAGAAGACCTCAAGGGGATCATTTTTAAGTTTTTCAAGTTAGTAACTCTAAACTTTTGATCCTCTTTCTTCTCCTTATTATGTGACCATCTTATTCCATTAGCTTGTGTGTTGGTCTAGGTCACAAAAGCCTCTTATCATCAAAGTAGTATTCTAAATCTCAGATGAGGATTTTTTGTATTATAATCTAGTATTATAAACTAGTATAGGAGTAGTTATGCATATAATTTCATACATATGCACTGTAATTTTATTTTTATGCATGGTTCGAACACTAGCTATAGTTTCTTGGTTTAGGAATTGAAGCATTATATAAACAAGTATGTACAATGTAAATAATATTGACAAATTTTTTGCAATAAAGCTTTATGCAATTGTTGCTTCACTCATGGTGTGAGAATGCTTATATCTATGTCATTTGATTTTTTTCCACATCTTGTTCAAACCATATAATGCAATCTCATCTATGAAGTGTATTAAAAGCTAAGGGTTTGGAGTGACTTGTATAAAATTCATTTTTTGTGGAAAAAAATCAGATTTTTATTACAAATTTTCTATTCACCAATCTATGTTAAACTAATCAGCAAGGTCACTTTCCTAATACTTTATGAATGGGATGCTATTTGCAAGGTCAGTTTCCTAATACTCACTATAGTACTTGCTATTTAATTGAGATAGACACGAATCATTAGTTAGTTTGTATTCTCTTTGGATTTTGTTAAAGAAGATAGTTGTATGCTATATGAACTAAAAGTTCTATGGTGTCAACAGGCTTGTGCATCTCTTGAGCCAAATTACCAGCCCCAGTGACATTTTTTGTTGTTCAAAAGCGGAACCATACTAGACTATTTACAAACAACCATGCAGATAGGCATTCTATAGATAGACTTGGGAACATCTTGCAAAGTCTTCAGTACATAATAAAGCAACTGAATTTCATAAATTGTTTTTTTGATAGTTGATTTGTTTAAATATTGCCCATCAAAAATTACTTAGTACATCTCATCTTTTTTCTGCACAGGAGCTTGCAGTTCTGAAGAATCTGATAGCGAAGAATTTGAAGAAGTTATTGTAGCAAAGGTATATTTGGTGTTCTTTTTTAAGTGAAAATGTGATTGGAAATTTTGTCTGTTGTCATATTTCACTTGCAGAAAGGTCAAATTGTAAATAGAGGTGAAGTTGTATGGATTTAAGTTTCTTCTTCAGTATTTATAATGCTCTTGATTCCTCCTTTGTAGCTGTAAAAATACTTGTTTATTTTCACCTTTCCAGATACCCTTTACCAAGTTCTTCAAGATTCCAAAATATCTTGGGCTGACCCCACTCCAGCATGTCCCAACTCCTACTTGGTTCAGAGACCTAACTCCTTTTAATGTGTCTTCCTCTTACTACTCCATCTGTAGGCTACAAACAAATCATCCTTCTTCCACCAATGAGTCATTCCATTCAAGAAAGACCATGTCTGACGATATCAACACACAAAGAAATAGGGAGACAATTTCTAGACTGTGGTCTAACTTAAAAAGAAAAGGTGATGGAAAATGTTATTGTCCTTGCAAAATGTGTAAGAGCTTAAAGACTTGAAGATATCTAATCACAATAGCTGAGCAACATTGTAGGCAACATGGTCACATTGAAGGGGGAAACGAGTATCACCCATTGGTATGTATTTTAATAGTTTATAAATTACATAAGACATGATTTGATGATGAAATCATGGTCATGGTTAATATAAGGTCATCATTTTCATATAGGTCAACATCCCTGAGTTTCATGTTATGGACCATGACAATTCAGAGAATGCGGATTTCCAAACGAGGGAACATGGAGGTGTGAATATTGAAGTAGAAGGTAATGATACCATGGAAAAAGACCAGGATGATGAAGATCACGATGATCAAGATGATGATGATGATGATGATGATGCAGAGCTTGATGTACCTTTACTTGAGAAGGCACAACAGTCCCTATATGAAGGCTCTAAAACAACTCTTCTTGCCACTGTATTGCTATTGGTGAACTTGAAGGTTATGAATGGTTTATCCAATGTAGCAATGACACATATGTTAAGGTATTCCATCGTCTTTCATTATTTTACTTGTAGTTCCCTTACAATTAACATTGGGTTCATGTAGCAATTAATATTCTTTAAATTAAGAAATTATATTTTTGGTCATAGGTTGATAGGTGAGTGTTTGTTACCACCATCAAACATTCTACCTCGCTCATATCAAGAATTATCTGCCATTATGAAAGATATTGGAATGGAGTATCAAACAATACATGCATGTCCAAATGATCATACTATATATCATAAATAGCATGAATTTGCAATACAATGCCCTACTTGTCATATTAGTAGATATCAATTAGATCAATTAACAAAAAATGTGCCTCGCAAGGTTCTTTGACATATTCCCATTATTCCACGTCTGCAACAATTATTCAAGTGCAATAGCTTGGCACAATTTATGGATTACCATGCACGCAATAGAAGTCAAGATGACATTATGTGAATGCCTACAAATGGTTCAGCATTTAAGGAAATAGAGGAAAAATGGCCACACTTTAAAGAAGAACCTCGTAATCTCAAGCTTTCATTGGTAGCAGACGATGTCAATCCTTATGGAGAGATGAGATCTACTTACTCAGTGTGGCCTATTTTTGTTATCAAAAATAACATACCTCCTTGGTTGTCCACAAAGAGAGAGCACATAATGCTAACACTGATTGTTCCAAGTTTTTTTTAATTTAGTGGTCATCTAAATTAATTTATTATTACTAATCCATCAAATGGTCAAAATAATTATGTAATGTTTTTGCTCATTGAACTAGGTAAGTACCAAGTTAAAGATATCAAAGTATATATTGAACCCCTTATCGACGAGTTGGTGGTGTTATAGAATGGGGTTACTATGTATGAAATTTGTAGACCAATAGGACAAAGACAATTTCAATTTCATGCAATGCTTGTATGGACAATACATGCTACCCTTGGGCTAACACATTTTTGTGGTATGTTCTCTTCTTGACACCTCTTTTTTGGTATGTCAAAGTTAACACATTTAATCCAATTATACACGATCTTGTAGGTCTTCAGAGAAAGGGTAAATTTGCATGTCCAATTTTTGGTCCAAAGACGAAATCTCGTCATTCAAAAAGGTTAAGAAAGCAGGTGTTTGATGAGAATAGACACTTTCTGCACAAAAATCATAGGTAGTTCCTGTTAGTTGCTAGTTATCTTAGCAAATCAGTGGGGATTTTGTTTCAGTTACAACCACCATTTATAAAATCAGTTCCATGTAGTGTGGAGGCTAAAGAAGCACTTGATCCACAAAGGTGATGTCTTTTAAATGGAAAACGAAAAAATACTTACTTTTCAGCTACGGGTAAAAAGGAATGCTACTAAAACAATTTGAAATTTGACATTCGCCCTCAAGTTTATACCTGTTACAGCCTTGGGGATAAAAACACTTTGAGTTTGGAATGTAGGGATAAAAATTTAATCTATAAAATCTACTAGTTGTTTCAACTTTTAGCTTATCATTTACTTGGTGTGACAATGGATAATATAGATTGTCAAATTGATGTGTAATTTTATGGAGAGGCATGTCAGAATATGGATAAATACTTAGCTTGAACTCCATGGATAAATAGCATGATTACACATGTCAATTAAAGGTGTGATGCTATAATTTCTTCCCTTTTTTCATATTTTTGGTAGAACATGCTACTTTATGCTAAAACCTTCATACCATATAATAATCCACTATTTAGTACTGATCTTTATATCTATATCATCTAACATATTTCAAAATTTTCATAGGTTGTAGGACACATCAATGGCAAAAAAGGTGAGACTGGAAAAGGTTGGGCAGCACAAACTTCGCTCTAGGGGATATTTGAAAATCAAAGTACATGTTGTAAGTAGCAATAAATGAATTGCAAAGAAAAGTGATTTATAAAATGAAAATATTTTTTTTAATTAATAAAAAAATGCAGGGTGCTGATTTTAATCTGGAGGCCACAAAAGAACACAAAAAAATTGCCTTCAAGCAAGGCTATGCAGCGGTGGTTGAATGCCTACGGAAAACTTCCATTGCCCCAACCGAACAGTCTCCTGCATCATGTGCACAGGTAAATATGCCAACATATATATTATAAATTGAATACTTGAGCAACAATTTATTTGATAATAATGTGCATGACATTGCAATGCAGCCTGTTAATCATGACACAGATCATACGCAGCATCATGAAGCCCCTGATGTGCATTGTACTATCAATGGAGGTGCTCATTTGTTATTTAAAACTAATTATATAATTATTAATACAATTTTACATCTTTAATTGAACTTTTTGTAACATTTTAGTGTTGAGGATATAGAATCATGTCATTTTGAACGAGTGCCAGAGGATGTTCAGACTGATCAGCAGGTAGATCATGTCGCACATTCAAGTAAAGAAAATCTATGTTTTGTTCTTTTAAATTAATTTATTGATTTATAGTTCTTTTACTTAAATAAAAACTCGTAATTCACTAATATAAAATGGTGCAAATTTAACTCATGGAGTACTTGTTATTGCAGCGGACCCCCCTTTGGTGCAACGACCTCATGATGTTCCTGAACAGATGAGGAGGAGACATGTGTTAGAACTAGTACAGGAGGGGGATGACGAGGACATTGATATTCCTCTTAGAAATTTTATGAAAAAAAGAAACAACAAGAGAGAGAAAAAGAAATGATTATTCATGAATGACTTACTCTTGAATATTGTTAATGAATATTGTGTTAATGAATATTATTCATTAATGTTGGCTGTTAATGAATTATTTAGGAATGACTTACTCTTGAATGTTGCATGTTAATGAATTATTCATGAATGTTGTGTGTTTATGAATTTTATGTGTTAATGAATGTTATCATGTGATTATAATGATTGAATGTTATATTTCAAAAATGGATGAATTGAATGTTATTAAATGTTAATGGGGATGACGAGGACATTGATATTCCTCTTAGAAATTTTATGAAAAAAAGAAATGGCAAGAAAGCAAAAAAGATATGATTATTCATGAATGACTTACTCTTGAATATTGTTAATGAATATTGTGTTAATGAATTATTCATGAATGACTTACTTTTGAATTATTCATGAATGTTGTGTGTTTATGAATTTTATGTGTTAATGAATGGTATCATGTGATTATAATGATTGAATGTTATATTTCAAAAATGGATGAATTGAATGTTATTAAATGTTAATAGGGAATTTAGAGTGATGTTAGGGTGGGGGTGGGGGAGGGGCCAAATGAGCTTCCACTTTCACGTGGTTGGCCTTGTTAAGTAGAGAATATTTAACTATTCTCGAAACCAAGTGAAGCTCAAACTTTACAAATAAGCTTATAGTTAATAGTGACAACCAATTAGCAAGTCAAAATGAAGTTCTTCGTTACAGGTACCTTTTTAGTTTTTAAAGCACAATATCATGTTTTAATATTGTATATTTTTTTTCTTAAGTTAAAGCATTCTTTTACTATAACAACATAATTTATGACATTTTAGTAACTATTCTAACATCGCTTTATGACAAATCCTATTTTGGCAAAGATGGCGATACGTGGTGTTGCCTATTCCTTGGGAGATTGGATGGCACAGGTCTGTATCTCAACATCAACATGGAAAATAGTGTGAAATTTCACTTTCCTTAGTCGTGGTTGCATACCTACTGCACTCTTTTGTTTGAAAAATGAATAGAAATACCATATCTAGTAGCTTCTCTATGTTGTATTCATTTATTGGTAATGATTCAATGTCATGCCATTTGATGGTAGCTTCTAGAGTTTCATTTAGTTGTAGGGTGTGTCTTATATTTTCAAGTTTGTATACTCCATTTGGTAGTTTGGTATTAATCAGTGATGTCTGGGATCTTCTACCTTCATTGTAGTCTTCATCATCATCCAACTTGTTGTTTGGTATTTTCCATGGTATCCTCTATTTCCATGGTCTTCAGCATGGTTGTGTATTTTATCTATCTAGTTCAAAGACTCTATGCACCTAAGGTGGAAGCCATTTATAACTAATAGTTGGAGAGATTGTGTTTCCCCCTGTAAAACTAGAAAATGTCACGAGTTTAAGGTCAAGAAGGAAGAAGTCGTAACATTTTGAGTAGCAAAATATGCTTAAAATTACATATTTAGTTGATTCTTTGGTGAAGTTTCTTATTTCAATTCAATTAATTTTGATTGTCAACCAAATTCCTAACTCCAATGTATATTGTATTTCAGTGCTACATTTTCATAGGGATCTAAGTAAAATGACAGTTGACTATTATTTATATTTGAGAATTTGTATTGTGCCTGACTATGATCCTCTAATAATAGAGGAAAAATCAATCTGAATTTGTTTCTCATGTCCCATGTTCGATGCTTCTTCTTGTGTAACTAACCACTTTTGATGTGGGTTATGAACTCTGATGCTAGTATGCTATTATACTACCATTTATTATAGAGTAGATATAATAAGTATCTTTGAATATACTGTAAGGGTCTCTAAACATGAGTAAAGCAGTATTACATAATGTAGATCTGAACTCAAAATTCATGATGTTTTCCACTCTGGAGAAAGAGGGGAACTTAATATACTCGTAACACACCCCATTAGAAGAGATCCATTGGATGGTTTTTGTTGGGGTTTGACTCTCCATGTGTAGCGCTAAGCTAGGCTTCTAGGTGTTAGGATATTTTCTCTTGTTGGTGGTTCAAGACCCGTTGAATGCTCTAGATAATTGTCTGTCAAATTTTGGTTGAAGGAGCTATGCTTGGGTTGTCAAGTCTTATGCAAAGTTTGTCCTATTTTGTGGTGATAACATGGACTTTTATCAGTGCAGAAGTTATGGTCTATAAATTCTTAGAGTCTCTAGTGCCTCTAAGATTTACACCGTTGGGTGACTAATTCTTTGAAGTCCCTAATGTTTGGTGACATTGAGCTATATCTATGTGAGTTATGTTTGGGTTTTCCTTCCTCATCTTCATTTCACTTTTGTGAGTTGTTTTTCCCGAGGCCATTGGAAATTCCCTTTGCTAGTTCCTAAAATTAGATGGATCTAGTACAATTATGGGCTATTCTATGTTTGTATTCTAGTTGAAATAGAGATCTCTCCACTTCAATCATGGTTGATGAGAGGCCATGGGTGAAGCATTGAATATGAGGGTTTTCCATTTTTTTGTAGAGATTGCATCTCTATAGGATACATGCCTAATGATTGCCATTTTGTGTTGGATAGGTGTTGTCACTTGAAGGAGGGCCATGAAAAATGACCATTTGACAATTAGAGCTTCTAATTCTATTTTAGATTTTCCTTTTGAGGACTTGTTTTCTAATGAAGAAAAAACTTTTTTTGATTATATTGATGCTTCTCATGATGTTGGTCTAAGCTATACTTCTATTGCTTCCATTCTTGTCACAATTTTGGATGTTAGACCGTATTTCAGGTGCGATGCCCACTAGCCTTGTGGCCTATGTTGTTGAAGTTACTGCTCCCACTTTTGTTTTGAACAAAATTCTACTGATAATGCTCACTCTTAAATAATCACTCTTGGGCCTTGTTGACAGGTTGTAGTGGAGTTTCCTTTGTTGCAATCCTAACAATAGCATTGCTTAGACTTTTGTCCAAGTGCATAGGAAAAGGTTTATTTTGTTGTGTTGTTGATGCTCTATGTTTATGCTTTCATCCCTTGTTTGTGTAAAGGTTAACAACCCCTTGTTTTGGCTATTATAGAAAAACAACATATCAATATCATCCTTTCAGATTGAACAATATTAGACGAGTAATGATACTATCTTGAAAAATACAAGAAGCCAAGACTACAATATACACTCGTTTGATGAAGAAAATAAAATCCTTCCAACAATAATTAGTCAAAACTATCAAAGTGAATTTTTAGGATTGTATAAACACAATTGGAAAATGGATCAAGAAGATTTCATGTCTTTCTCATGGTAACTTTGGTTATTATGTGTAAAATTAGCGTCGTTCTTTTAACAATTATTTTCATGTTATTCGTAGAATTTTTTTTATCATTTAAGTTTCTTGTTCTTGCAGCAAGATGAACTATGAGATGCAGTGTTACTGGTGTTTGCAAATAAGTAGGATATTCCCAATGTAATGAATGCTGCAGAGATCATGATAAACTTGGGTTACATTCTTTAGGAAGCAACACTTGTGAGTATTACATTCTTTATAATTTTCAGTATTAAAAATTGTAGATACTAATCATCTATTATGTTGCACTATTTCTACTTTGCATATAGTTTATCATCACTCTAGTAAACGAGAAAAAAATTGGAATGTTTAGATTTGCTTATGAAATAGCTTGTATCATGTCCTAAGGTATATACAAAGCATCTATGATAGTTTGTTAGAAATAAATCCTTTTATTTTAGTTCTCATGGCTTTTTTTTTATTTTGCAGGTTTGAAATATTACAGTCGAATAGGGTTCAAGAATTTTATATTACAAAAATGTCTTATTTCTTTATTGATAGAGATAGATTGAGGAGGTAAAAATTTAGTTTTGATGCATACTCATATGTAGGATGCAAACTTATTTTGATGTGACATTATGTGTGTTCTCTTTCACATTTACTATCAATATTCTATCCAATTTAATGACCCAAAACTACTGAGAAAAATTGTGAAGGTCACAATTGCTATTAAAATCTTGTACTACCTTTTTATGCTTATCGCTTACCTATCTGTAACTCCACAATCGATATTGACAGTCTCTTGACCTCACCGTGCAACTAAATTACTTTAGTTTTATTGATGCAGCTGAACTACGAGTGCCTTTTGTGTTCTTGACAAATTGTAAGCTTTCAACTTTTGTGAAGCCATTACGGATACAAATGAACAACTGGTGAGGTGTCAATTTTAAGGCAATTTTTTGTTTCTATAATGTATAGTTCAATTTCTAGAAATATTTCATCTAGATTGTTAATTGACTGATTGTTAACTTTTTATGTCATTTTCTACTTTGTTTGGGTAGTTCTCCTTGCATTTGTAAATCGTAAATCTTGCTGCAGTCTTTAGCCTAATGACAGTTTGGTATTACATCCAAGGCGATAACATAGTTGACTTAAAACTTTGCATTAAAGAAAACATCAAAGGATAATATTTGAATTGTGGATATTTGTAAATTATGTTGGTTTTAGACAGAGTTATAGGTATATATGCACTCTTATGATGATGTGATTGGGACTGTAAGTTTTTTTGTCACGTTTATCTGTTTGAAAAATAGATGAAATTATTGGCTTTCATTCCTGATAAATAATTCTTTCCTAATTTTATTCTTCCCTACAGGAACCAAAATTTAGACGTGTTGTGCCAATTATTGCAAAGGCTTTGCTCTTATAGGAGCCTTTTAAACTGCACAAAATTTGAGTTGTAAAGCATAATTGCTCGGTGGAGACTCAGGATATCATGCACATTTCTTCCTCCTTCCCATTGTTTTGTATGAAATAAATCATGTGACAAATGAAACAATGGTTTGGAGGTAGAAATGTGCATGATACCCTAACTCTCATGCACCGAGCAATTATGCTTTAGAATCAAGTTTTGTGTAGTTTAGAAGGCTCCTATGAGAGCAAATCTTTTACAATAAATGGGATAGCTTGTCAAAATTTCTACATATCTTGGTCTCAATTTTGACACAAATGCAATATTTTGGTCAAAATTTTGATGCAAAACTAGTCCACTTTGGCATCGCTTCTATGCCATCGGTGGAGAAATGTAAATTGTTTTCGTTGCAATTTCGACACAAATGCAATATTTTGGTCAAAATTTCAATGCAAAACTAGTCCACTTTGGCATCGCTTATATGCCACCGGCAGAGAAATGTAAATTGGATTCTTCACAATTTCAATGCAAAATTATGAAGGTTTCAGTCAAAATTTCGACGAGCACCGCTGGCAAATGAGGAAATACCACTTCAGCTTGGACTAGGGAAATCGACAAAATTCACATTGGTAAGTCCACCTTTATGTAGTCAAAATTTCGATGCAGAATGTATGTGGCAAAAAATTAACCAAAAAAGACCAATAGCAAGCTTGGTTGTCTTATCGACCTACTCTTGTCAAAATTTTGACCTTTTTGCATCGAAATTTAAGCCTAAATTTACTAGTGCTAGGTTAGTTGTGAAAGGATTTGCAAAAAAAGGCCATTGATTTTGATGAGATATTTTCTCTTGTTGTTAAGATGACTTCTATCCATACTATTTTAAGTCTTGTGGCTATTGAAGATTTTCATTTAGAGTAGCTTGATTTTAAAATAGCCTTCCTTCATGGAAATTTGGATGAAGAAATATATATGGCTCAGCCACAAGGTTTTGAGGTCAAAGGTAATGAGAACTTAGCGTGCAAATTGAAGAAAATTTTATATGGCTTGAAGCAAGTACCTCAATAATGGTATCAAAAATTTGACAATTTTATGCATAAGCATGGATACAATAGTTGTCATTTAGATCATTGTGTTTATTTTAAGAGGTTGGATGACAATAGCTACATTATCTTATGTTTATATGTTGATGATATGCTTGTAGCTAGGTCTAACATGGATCATATTAAGGGGCTGAAACGCTAGTTAGCACATACATTTTCTCTAAAGGATTTGGGGGTAGCAACACAAATCCTTGGTATGAAGATTTGTAGAGATAGGAAAAATAGAAAATTGATGCTATCTCAGGCTGATTATGTTGAGAAGGTGTTGCAACATTTCTCTATGGAGAATGCTAAAGCTGGCAGCACACCTTTACCTAGTCATTTGAAGTTGACTAAGGAGATGTGTCCTAATACACAAGAAGAGGAGGATAAGATGTCCAGGGTACTCTATGCCTCAATTGTAGGAATCTTGATGTATGCTATGCTATGTACAAGGTCAGATATTTCACATGCAGTGGGAGTCATTAGCAAGTATATGAGTAATCTATGAATTGAGCATTGGAATGCAGTCAAATGGATTCTCAAATATTTGAGAGGAACATCTAATAAGAATTTACACTTTGGGGGCTCTACTACTAATTTATAGGGCTATGTTGACTCAGATTCAGTAGGGGATATTGATACCAAGCAAAGTACTATAGGTTATATCTTTACTATTGGTGGGGCAGTCATGAGCTAGGTTTCTAGGTTATAGAAGGTTAATGTTTTACCCACTACAAAGGCAGAGTATGTATCTACTCCAAAGGTAGCCAAAGAGATGATATGGCTTCAATTCTTCTTGGAAGAATTAGGAAACCCTCAAAAAGATAATTATTTGTTTACAAATAGTCAAAATGTCATTCATCTTACAAAGAATTCAACTCTGCATTCAAAGACCAAATACAGACAGTTGCAGTACAATTTCATTCGGTCAGTTTTGGAGGATGGATAGTTAAAGCTAGACAAGATCCATATAGATGACAATCCTATAGATATTTTTACAAAGGTAGTGACAAGGGAGAAGCTAAAATTATCTTTAGCTTCAATTGGTCTTCTAGACTAAACCTAAATAAAAGAACAGCAGAGTCCAAGGTGGTTTGTTCTAGTGGGAGCCCCATGTCAACGTGGTATTGCTATAGGAATAGTCTCCAAGTGGGAGATTGTTGTCTAATGTGGAGTTGGATTAGTCCTCAAGTGGGAGATTGTTAGTTTGTGGTGACTAATTAGGAAAGTATTGTACATCATAAATTCTTTGGGGTTTGCGGCATCGCCCCAAAAAAAAAATTTGGGGTCATGGCCGACATTGTGCTAACATATGGCCGACATGTTGTAAACCTAAAGTGGCATAAAATTACTTGTATAAAAGGGCCTAGGGTTACGTATTTTCATTAATTTTTGATGCAAAATTGGTTCTTGTAGTTGTATTGAGTTGCAAGGGATTACGGATTGTAATTAGGTTGTAATCATTGGATCATAATAATATTAGACTTATTTTTTGGTGGACATAGCCTAGGGATTGGGTGAACCACGTTAAATCTTGGTGCCTTGTGTTCTTTTCTATGTGATCTTTTATTTTTTTTTATTGGTTACATTTTCATGTAATTATTATTTTTGTTTTTGGTTTAATCCTAACATGTGTTACTCAGCACTCACTAATTACTGATGCTTGGCACATACTAAATTCTATCTTGCTCGACACTTGAATTTTTCTCAACATCTATTGTTCACCCAGAACTTGAAACTTTTTGGGCACTATCTATTTTCTCGACATCTAAATGACTCAGCACTTGTTGAATTTCTAGCTCAGCACATATTGTATCTTAGCATCTATATTATACTCAGCATCAACTAGAAAATTTCTTAAGTGTGTTGACACTCAATTGTCAAAACCAATCTGAGATCAATAGTGGCTTCTTTTCCCTCATTTTCAATTGTTTCCTCCTTGTCGATCTCTAAGGCCCTAAGGCAGAAGCCTTATATCTTGGGATCCCCTTCATCCTTTTCTATTCCATGGGACCTATTCATTAACTGCCAATTTGTTAATTGGAAGGCTCAATAGACAAGTGATTAGATCCTTTCAAAGATTGCAATGTCTATCATTTTTGAAATAGAAAAGGAAAAAGGAATGTTTTCAGAGCATCAGAAGTCCACTTGAATTGATGGCTTGCTAAAAGATTTCCAATTTTGGAACAATCAGTCTTTTTTTTTAAAATTGAATAATTTTCAAATCTCAGTTTGGGAAAATTCACAAGAAGTACAATATATGGATAACAAAAAATATTTTGTTCATGAGGATTCTTTGGGTTTAGAAGATTGATCAATTACATTAGTGCTCACTCTACCAAGGAGTCTAATATTTTTTCTATAGTTGGACTATTTGATCACCATCAAATCCTCTCAATTGTCCAATCCACTTCCCAATATTAGTAGTTCCCTAAAATGCCCAAATATAGAGGTAGAGCTAAAGGTTCCAAGACTAAAATTGAAATATCAATAGGTATTCAGACTACCTCGGGTGATAGTTTTTTTGTTAACAAGCGAGTGACAAGGAGAACAAAAGGTTCTCCTTGTCTACAATGAAGACTAACTCATAGAATTTTAGAGGCATCAATGCCTCTGAGAAAAGATGTAGGATTAAGTAATTAATTGATTCTATGAATGTATATATTATTTTGTTATAGGAATCTAAGTTATCTAGATGACACATTCAATAAGACACTTGCTAAATGGCCTAAGTGGTCTTCCTTGCATTCTCTTGGGATTGGTGCATCTAGTAGTCTTGATGTTCTCTAGAATCCCCAAACTATTTAGGGTCAACTAATTCAACAACACTTCAATTGGAAAATTATTAAGAAGTCTTATTTTGACCTTTCTTTCATTCTTATTAATGTTTATGGGCCTTCCTCAATGCAAGATAAACTAAAAGTTTGGAATAGTATCACTCACTTGATTCAAATCCAAGATTCTTAGAATGTTATTCTTGGGGGAGATTTTAATGCAATTTTGAATCAATCAGAGAAAGCTAGAGGGATTTTCCCACCAATTAAAACCATTCATGACTTCTCTCATCTTTTGGAAAGAAATAATTTAATGGATATTCATCCTACTCCAGGATCATTTCCCTGGACAAATAGGAGAGTTGGGTTTGCACAAATTTTTGTTCACTTGGATAGGTTTCTCCTTTCTCAAGAATTACAACTACACAAATTCCAGATTTAGTAAAAGATCATGTCTTTGCTAGGTTTAGATCACTTTCCAATCTCTATTTCTCTTACTCAGGATTCTAATGGGGCTAATAGTAAGGAAAAATATTCCTTCAAATTTTAAAGTATGTGGCTTCAGCATCCTCACTTCCTTTAGTTGATTAAATAATGGTGGCTTAGTGCACCTTTTGTTCATAGCTCCAAGATGCATCAATTTGCTAGCAAATTGAAGCATATCGAGGAACTTATTAAGAAATGGAATCATCATGTTTTCAAGAGTGTCTTTCAACAAAAAGAGGTTTTTAAAGCACAATTAAATTATATATATAGTAATATCATTCAAAATGGCATGAATAATGATACATATCATAAGTAGAAGAGCCTTCAAATTGAATGGGATGAATTGTGTAGTAGGGAAGAAGAATATTGGAGACAAAAGTCTAGGGAATTGTGGCTTTAGCAAGGCAATAACAATACTAAATACTTGCATGCCTCAGCCAAACAAAAGAGTATTGCTAAAACAATCTTTCAAATCCAAGATGATACTTTAGGAATTATTTTAACCAATTCACATCATATTAGAGATGTAGGTGTTAACTTCTTCAAAAATCTTCTTGCTCCTATGGAATATCCAACAGATTTGGACTCTCAAGTGAATGAGCTTCTTGAGGCTATTCCTACAATGGTGTCTCCTTTAGAGAATTCTATGCTTATGGTTCCCTTTACCATTCAAGAGATTTTTAAGGTTATCTTCTCATTCCTACTAGATAAAGCTCTAGGTCCTAATGGGTTTACTACTCTCTTCTACCAAAGTTGTTGGGACACCATTGGTTGGGACTTATTTGGTACTATTGAGGAATCCAAGAAAAATAGATCTATGCTGAAATACTTCAACACTACCAATATTGCATTGATCCAAAAATCTATGGAGCCTAAAAGTTTTGCAGATTTTTGACCCATCTCTTTGTGCAATCTAGCATATATGATTGTCACCAAAGCCATCTATTTGCAATTGCAACATCTTATTCCAAGCATTATCTCTCCAAAGCAAGGCAGTTTTGTTCTAGGTAGGGAAACTTATGGAGGGTACTTTGGTTTCTCATGAAGTCCTTCATTCCATTAATTCTTATCAATATCCAAATTTTGTTATCAAACTTGATATGATGAAAGAATATGACAAAGTTTTTTTGACTTTCCTTCTTCAAGTTCTTCAAAAAATGATTTTTTCAAAAACCTAGTGTAAATGGATTAAAGCAGGTATTTTTGGAGCTTCGTCCTCACTTATCATCAATAAGAAAGCTTTTGGTTTATTTTCTTCTACACAAGGTGTTAGACAAAGTGATGCATTATCTCCAATCTTATTCATCATTATGGCTAAAGCTTTTAGCAAGACCATTAAGCTTCATAACTCACTTGGCAAATGAAAGGGTGTGCACATTCATGGTACTTGTTTATCTATAACCCACTCATTATTTGTTGATGATACACTTATATTTGGTATCTCTCACATTTCAAAAGCCAAGAAGATTAAGCACATTTTAGAATTATACTCTGATGTCTCTAGGCAGAAAATTAACCCTTAAAAATAAAAATAAAATCACTTCAACACCAACAAAGTTATTTCAGATAGAATTGTGTTGATTTTGGGATTTTTTGAGGACTTTCTACCTTCTCATTACCTTGGAATTCCTTTTTTCATGGGATGAAATAAGATGAGTTATTGGACTTCTCTCATTGGTAGAATTAAAAGTAGACTTGCTACATGGAAAGTTAGATGGTTTTCTTTATTAGGTAGAATTCTTCTCATTAAATCAGTAACTGCAACTATCCTAAATTACTATCTTGTTGTCCTTAAAGCTCCAACCTCACTCATCTTACAAATTCAAAAACTAATTAGAGGCTTCCTTTGGATGGGTAATATGTTAGATGATAAGAAAATTCCTCTTATTTCTCTTCAAGACATGACACATACTCCTATTGTTGGGGGTGTGGGTGTTCATGATTTATCAAATAGGAATGTTGCATTTGGCGGTAAATTAGCTTGGCAAATGTATACCAATTCTCACACTACTTGGTGCCAAATAAGGCAGCCAAAGTATTTGGATAATAATGATCCATCAAGAATACTCTCAATGTTTAATCCTCTAAAGGGGTCTATGGTTTGGGATTTTTTGGTTTCCTCAATAGACATTGTTCTTAAGAACATTGCTTGGGAAGTACTTAGCAGAGACAAAGTTATCTTTTGGAGAGATTCTTGGAATGATCAACCTCCTTTGATTACTCTACCAAAAATAAAAGATCTTATTTTAATTTCAAAATCTATTTGGGGAACACAAGTTCATCACTATATTTTAATAGTCTACCTCTTTTCTAGGAAAGTCTTTTGGAAGGATTCAAACCTTCTTCCTCTTCCTAATCAAGATTGAGAGTATTTTCATACCATTTTAGATTAGAAACATGTCTTCTTATCAAATTCTAAAGACAAAATTGTGTGGGGCCCTACCAAGGATGGTAAGTATTATATTAAAGAGGGATATAAGCTAATTCAAAGGATTTCTTCAAAAAAGAGTCCTTCTAGAGCATACCATTTTTGCTAGAACAATATAGTTCTTTTGAAAGCTAGCTATTTTTCATGGCTTGCTATTAAGCATAGGATTCTTATAAGTGACATACGTGTAAGACTAAATATTGCTCCAACTTTCAAATGTGTGTTATGTAATGATGAACTTGAAACAAGTGTTCACCTTTTTGTGAGGTGTCTGTTTGCCTGTCAGTGTTGGACCTTTGTTCTATCCAAATTAAGCTTCTTTATCCCTCTTCAAAATAATATCTAGGATATCATCCAAGCATGGCCAATCATCCATCCTTGTGCCTTGTTTATAGGGTTATGGAAGTGCTCCTCAGCATTAGTCATATGGGCTATTTGGTGAGACAAATAAGTGGATATTTAGAAAAGACTTTTCTACTATTTATAAGGTACTTGAAGGTATTGAAAAGTCAATTTCGGAAGTAAAAAATGCAAGTCTTAGTAGATACAAGATCAATCCTATTATTACTCATTGGGATGCCAACATTTTGCATGAATAGAAAACACTTTTTATTCCTATTGGTGGGGGATTAACTAGTAAATCACAACCTAAAGCAAACCATTCTAATGTACACTAGTATCCTCCCAATTCAAGGTATATGAAGATCAATTCTAATGGTGACTCTAGATGAAATCTAGGTAAATCAAGGTTAGGGGCATGTATTCATGACTATAATTGGAAAATGTTAGCATTTACAACTTCCCTCTTATCAAAGGGTACCAAAAATCTTGCAGAAGCTCAAGCCTTGTTTGTTGGTCTAGTTCTCTCCAAAAAAGGTATTTTTCAACGTCTATACATTGAAGGTGACTCCCAGGTAATCACTAATGCTTGCATTAAAAGGAAAACATTCTCCTAGCAACTTAAGTACATCCTCTTTTAGATTTGGAATTTGTTAGATTAGTATCAAGATATATGTATTTCACATACTCTACGGGAGGGAAATGAAGTTGTTGATTTTCTTTCAAATCTAGGATGTGATGGCATCATGATCTCCACTCTTTAGCCATCCCCATTCCTTGATCAATACAAGGAGTTACAATTATTGATTATCTCAGATATTTTTAAATGCCAGTCTTGATTACTTTTTATTGGATTTGTGTGTCATGATGACTTTGTTACTCTCACAATCGGGCTTTTTAGCTATAACCATCAATTTCTTGATCATATAGTCACCATAGTCATACTTTATGTGTCTTGGATAGACTTGTGGTTTATTTCATTGGGCTTGTGCTCACTTTCTCATCTGATGTTGTTTCATTTTACATGGATATTTGTCCTTCGTATCCCTTGAGCATGCTAGTTTCTGATAGAATTTATTTCACACAAGAGTTACAAATTTCCTTGGTTACACATCTTATTTATTCCTATCAAGTCTTTTGTTTCAGCATTTTTCATTATTGGTGGCTTTGAATTCTTCTTTAACATGGAGGTTTATGTCAAGTATGATTCTTTCTCTTAGTTCCAAAGATCAATTCTACCCAAAAACTATCAAATCTGGCTCAAACCAAACATTGAAAAAAGTGTTCTCTCTTTGCACATTGTTGATTTTGATATGGATTTCATGTTTTGTGTTCATTCACCTTCTATTCGGCTAGCGATAAAACATGTTATTAGGGATGATGTTCTTTCCCCTTCCTCCAGGAATTTCCTATTTCCATCCAACATGGTGTCAATCTTTCTATCAAATGCAATGGATTTATTATTGTTTGTCTATCTTTTAGAGATTCTTGCTACTAAGGTTGTTCTTCATAAATTTTAGGCAGATCATAAAGTGAAGGTTGCAATATAGCATTATGACTTCTGGGTGGGTAATTCTCTAGTGGGTGGTCTATTCTCATGGTCCTAGCTCATGTAGAAGCATGATTTCATGGAAAACTACAATGCGCTTCAAAAATCATTTGAAAAAATAGAGCCCCTATTTCATGAAGAATACTTTGCAAGTTATTGTGAGGGCATTGGGCTTGCAACTATTTGAGTGGGTTAAGTGCATAGGGCATGCTATCTTGAACCTATTGGAGCTTCCAAATAATATTGTCTCACCATCACCCAGTCTCTAGATTCTATCTTGGACGACCTCTACCTCTCAATATTGGTTTGAGGAATCACAAGATGTTCACTTTTCTGACTCATAGGATCTGCATTTGACTTTGGGTGTGTTGAGGGGTTATCTCTCCAATGATCTTCCTTGCTCAAACTAGCTACTTTCTACTCAATATGCTCTAGTATATTCATCCTCTTGGGGTGCAACTCACAAGTTAGGTTGGGAACCCTCTTCTCAACCATTACCCAAATCTGGCTAAGGATGTGAAACCCATGATGTGGTTGCTTTGGTCCTAGCTGATTAGTCTAAATATGTAGCAATGGAGGAGTGAGATTTAGTTCCTTTCAATTTGTCAATATTTTGAAATTTTGATAATTTCTTGATCTTTGTTTGATTTTGGTTTTGGAGGAAGTATTGGCTCCATCTTGTAAATAGGAAACTTATATTCCATCAATATGGTATTTTATAAATATTGATGTTTCTAATCTCTTGTACTCAACAAAGATTCTGAGTTTTCTTACTAATTCTTTCTCGATTGAGCTTTTGAATTAGTTTTATTATATATATATATATATATATATATATATATATATATATATATATATATATATATATATATATATATATATATAGTGCTTGTCCACTTTTCCCTAAAAAAAAATATTATGTATCAAAAAAGTCCAATCAGCGAAGATAGAGTATGCCAAGAAAGACAATTAGTATCAATCGAGTTTTCTAGTGATGACCAAGGTTGAGAACCATAGTAGTGACCAAGTGTCAACATCTGATAGTTTGTGAAGGAATTTATATTCCTAGCTGATAGAGTTGAATTTTTGGATTGGTTAAAGAATATTAAGGATAAGTATTGATGAGTCAAAGTATTTAATGCATGATAAACCATGCTTGGTTTTCCTAGACATGGACTCAAAGAGATGTTTTGAGAGGTATCTAGAAGGAGGAGGAGGAAATGAAATGATGGAAGGATTCAATGCTTCTAACCTAACCCCAAGATCAATGGTGATGTGTAAGTAGGAAAAGATCGAAACTACCTATTTAAGGAGGCATAAGCAAAACCTAGAGAGATTGGAGTAGTTATTGATTCTATTTATTGGGGAACTTGAACAGAAGACTTTGAAGAGCTAAGGTGAAGTGTGATTGCTTGAAGGGTTTCCAAGAAAATCACTAATGGAGATATGAATGAAGGTCAATAAGTGGATCAGTAGATGAGCTACACTATGATCTATATTTGCAAAGTGAGTTGTAATTATCAGATTAACCTGTTGTTGCTTTGATCTAACCATTGTATTAGTTAAAATACTTTAATCAAGGTTGACCTAACAATTATTTTTAAATCCTTTAATCAAGGTGACATTATAATGGGATGTTCTTAAGTCCTTTAACCAAGCTACTCCTAATAGGGTGACTAAATCCTTTAATAGGGTCGCATCTAATAGTGTACTTCAAAACAGTGAAAAAATGGTAGCATGTTACTAATGGTTTTTCCTAAATTAGGTTTCCATGTTAAATCTTGGTTTGATACTTTTGTGAATTATATTTGATGTGTTTAATTGTTTAATACTTTACATTTTTCAAGTAGGTTACTATTAGGATAGTGGGCTATAAGTTTATGTTAAGTTGATAAGATGATATAAAGATAGAGTGTACTAATTAATAGATTTGAGTTGTTAAAAGTGGTTAAAAGTTTATTTGGAACATCTAGACCTAAGGATAACTAATTCACCCCTCCCCCTTCTCATTTATTCTAAAATCATTCTAACAATTGTTATTAGAGCTTCTGGTGCTTGAAGGAAAATTTGAAGGGACTTAAAGCTAAAGATCAAGATGTTCATTAAGGAGGTACCTAAGTTGAACATGGAGAAGTCCCTTGCATGGAAATTTTTGATGAAGCTACACATTATTAGAATTGAAGATTTAGTGTTAAAATACCTAGAGCATAACTACATAGTAGTACCAATACCTATGACATCCCAATAGATAAAGGAGACACAATAACTCAACCATGCAATTTTGGAGATTGCTTTTGTCCTGCATTACTAAGATTTTGATAATATAAAGGAATGCACTACTGCAAAGAAAATGTGGGATAGGGTAGCAAAGATCCATGGTAGAGACAAGAATGTACTATGAGATAAGTCATAAATCTTGAGAGGAAAGTTTGATGATAGTAAAATGAAAGAAGGTGAAAACATTGCACAATATTGTGGCCAAATAAAAGAAGTGGTGAATACAATCAGAGTAGTTGAAGGAAAAATTAATGATGAAATTGTGATCAACAAGGTACTAAGAAACCTACTTCCTATTTATGCTATTAGAGTTTCTACAAATCAAGAATCAAGATGTACTCCCAGTAATGATCTAACCTTGGATAGTATAATAAGGAGGCCTTCTACTTTTGAATTGTCAAATTTTGATAATTTTACTACCCCTACTATTGAATCTTCCTTCAAGTCATAATTGGTTCTACATAAGTCTAAGAAGAAGAAAGGAAAGTATGGGGATAGTGATAGTGAATCTTATGATGACAATCTTGAGAATCTTGAAACATTAGTGGCTATAGAGTTACCTGGGGGCAAAGGGAAATTCAAAAGTAAACTTCCTATATTAATTTGTTCCCATGCAATAAATTTGGGCATATTACTGCAAGATGTCCTGATAGGGATAACAAGGATTAAAAGAATGATAGAAAGTAGCATGGAAGAAGAAATGTAAGAGACAAAAAAGGATACAAAGACTACAATGAAAAAGGTAATAAATCTTGTTACATTGCTGAAAAAGAAACTTAAATTGATTCTAATAGTCATGATTAAGAAGTTGCTTATGTTGTAATAAAAGATGATTCTAAATGAAGACTAGAAATTTACACTTATTTAATATGTGAGTAAAGATGATGGATGGATAATTGATAGTGGTTTGTCACATTACATGACTGGTGATAAAATTAAGTTTCAAACTTTAAAACATTATAAAGGAAGTTGTATTAAGTTTGGTAGTGATGCATCATGTCTTGCAAAAGGTAAAGGATCAATAAGATCATATGTGATACTTCTTATTGAGTTGAAGGAATGAATTACAATTTGTTGAGTGTTGCATAGTTGAGTAGTTTAGGTTATAGAGTTAAGTTTTAGTATAGGAAAGCCAAGATCTACAATGATTCTAAAGAACTTACTAAAGAAAAGAAAAAAGAGTTAACTTGTTCTACCTAGACCTATTTGATGATATATGTTTGTTTGCACAAAAAGAAGAGATTTTTTATGGCATAAGAAGCTATTTCATCTCAACTTTGATAATTTGGTAAGTATTAGTAAGATTAAAAGAGTAAGAGGATTACTAAGATTGAGGAAACCCAGTAATGTAATATGTAAGAAATGACAATTTGGTAAAAATAAAAAATTCTAGTTTCAAGAGCAAGGCCTATTCATCTAATGAGATATTAGAGTGAGTTAATACTAACCTTTGTGGAATTATTGGAGTGCTAATATAGTGTGGTGATAAATAATTTATTATATGTGTTGATGATTACTCTATAATGATGACTGTAATATTTCTTAAGGAAAAATATGATGCATTTCAATTGTTTAACTAGAATTTGAATAGAGTTCAAAAGGAAATAGTAATATTTCTTAAGGAAAATATGATCCATTTCAATTTTTTAACTAGAATTTGAATAGAGTTCAAAAGGAAACAAGTAAAAGCTTAATGTGTCTCAGATCTAATAAAGGAGGTAAATTTACATCTGAGAAATTCAATAGATTCTACAATGATAAAGGAATCAATATATAGATGTCAACACTGAGGACCCATCCACAGAATGGTATAGCTAAAGGGAGGAATAGATCAATTATGGATTGTGCTAGGACATTGATGATGGAGAAGAATGTTCCACAAAAGTACTATAGAGAAGATGTAAGTATAGTAGTTTATACTTTGAACTGAGTATAAATCATGAAATGTAAAAGTGTTACAACTTTTGAGTTATGGTATGGATATGCACCTAATGTGAAGTATTTCAAAGTATTTGGAAGAAAATTTTATATACTAAAATACAATAGACATGGAAAACTTGATACTAAAAGTGATGATAGGACATTCCACAAAAGGAAAAGTGTATAAGTGTTTTAATTCTAACACTAACAAATTGTGGAAAGGGAAAATATTGTAGTTGATGAATATACAAAGAAAAAAAAAAATTGAATATAAATAGGAACCTAGAGATTACAAGAAGTTAATATATTTCTATGAAGGAGAGCCTAGTACTCTACCTAAGCCTAAGAAGAAAGTTTTCAAGTAGCAAGAACCAGTGAATGTCTAGTTACAACACTAGACTTCTAAGCATCAAATAATTAGAGCCAAGTATCAACAAGTGATTACAAAAAAATAGAAGGAGAAGCTAACATACAAGAGGTGCTACCTAAAGTGACTATAGAAGATGAACTTGAAGAGAAACAAAAAGAAGTAAGAAGAAAAGAACCTATGCTAGAAAAATATGCAATAAGACATTTTGCACTAAATTAACTCATTGGGAACAAATATTCATGAGTTATGATAAGAAAAAGATTGAGAAGTGATACATTCTCATTGCATTAGTATGAGCCTAGATTAGTCAAGGATGCACTTAAGAATGAAGATTGAATTGTATACATGAATGAAGAGATTGAGAAGATAAGGAAGAAGAAAACCTAGAAATTGGTACCTAGACCAATGGACAAGAATGTTATTAGTACAAAGTAGGTATTCAAAAACAAGATGAATGAGAATAGTGTAGTCACAAGAAACAAAGAAATACTAGTTTGTAAGAGATGTGCACAAGAAGAAGGAATTGACTATGGGGAAATATTTTCCCCAATTTCAAGGTTAGAAGGAGTGAGAACTTTTCTTGCATATATGCTACTTACAAATGATTCAAAGTTTACCAAATGAATGTTGAATCTACATTTCTGAATGGAATTCTAGAAGAAGTCTATATTGATAAACCTAAAGGATTTCTTTATCTAAGCAAGACCAATATAATATGTAACCTATACAAAGAATTATATGGATTGAAATAAGCCCCTAGAGAATGGCATGAAAGGTTGCACATGTATTTGGTGAATATTGTTTTTCAAGGATAAATGATAATGGTAATCTATACTTGAAGACTAAACCTAGAATATGGATAGTGTTAGCTAAGATATTTGTGGAAGATATTATATTTAAAGAACAAGATTCATTATTTAAATCATTGTATAATGAAATGCAGAAAGATTTTGAGATGTCTATGTTTGGAGAGATCAAATTCTTTGTTGGTTTTCAAGTATATCAAATGAAGAAATGTATATACATTACTCAATCCAAGTACATAAAGGAGATATTTAAGACATTTGGATTATAAGACTCAAGACCAATTAGAAGACTCAAGATCAGTTAGTACACATATGGCTACTAGGTATAAACTTTTAAAGAGTGATGACACTGCTGATGTGAATCAAACCTTGCACAGATTAATGAGAGGAAAGTTGCAATGTGTTGTTCATAGTAGACCAAATATTACATTAGCAATTGGGATTATTGCTAGATTTTTGATAATTCCTAACGATAATCACATGATGGAAATAAAAATGATATTGAGATACCTAAAAGAAGTAGAGGACTATGGACTATATGAGAAGAAAAATGATGAGTTTTAACTAAAAGTGTATACTGATGCAGATGGGTTTGGAAATGTTTATAACAAAAATAGTACAAGTGGTGGAACTTTTTTTCTAATAAAGATATTAGTTACATGGACATGCATAAAATAAACTTGTGTCTCTCAATCTATAGCATAAGTTGAATATGTAACAAGAACAATAAACTATTCTAACATAGTGTGGATCAAGCAATTTCCAAAAGGAATGAAGGAACAGATCATTGAACTTGTTGTCATATTTTGTGATAACACAAGTGCTAAAAAAAATCTAAGAATCATGTGATGCACATCAAGGCCAAGCATATTTCTATCAAGTTTCATTACTTGAGAGAGTTGGTACAAGAAAAAGAAGTAAGATTGGAGTAAGTGAATACAAAGAAGAAGATAGTGGATATTTTCACAAAATATTTACTTAAGAATGCTCATGAATATTGTTGAGATTGTGTGTGTTGCACACATTGCATAATATTATTATTTTATTTTATTTTATTATTAAATATTGCACCTAGGAGCACCTAGATGGACATGCAACCTGTAGAGATTCCCATGAAATATTCTTGGTGAGTTGTATTGTAACATTGTGATAATATTCTATGTAATTATTTAATATCAGGGAAAGGAATTAAATATCCAATATTAAATGTGGGGTTAGTGGGTTAGGTAGCACATGGTTTATGTTATACCACTGTGTGGTTTTTTGAGACTTGCTACTTTATAAGCAGCCACAAGAGTAGTTGTAAAGACAAGATAGAAGGGAAAAAGATGAGAAGGGAAAAAGGAAACAGTTGAAGAAGACAAGGCTTGACAAATTAACCAAGGGAGAATTTGTGAAGGTTAGAAGCATGGCATGGGATGTTTGGATTCATGCTTGCTCGCATGTATCATTTGGTTGTGGCTATGGCTTTAAAGGCTCCCATTGTTGTATTGCAATGGTATTTTGTTGAATAATACATGGTGATGGATGTTTTTGGAGGCTAAGTTTTTCTCTCAATTAGGGTTTTCTAAGTTATATCTTGTGTCACATTTTTTTCGGTATGTTGTATATGCTCTTGCATGTGGATTTTAATTACATATTTATTTTAGATCTATTAGGGGTTATGCCGAAATAGTTATATTCTTTTTTGGAAAGTTCGTTACAAGTGGTATTAAAGGTATGGTTTTATTATTGTAACCCTAGATTCAATACATGGGAATGCATGAGAGGGTAAAAGAAAGAAAAAGATCTATGGATTTTGTAGATTGTTTATTCTAGATCTGAGGATTTTAGGTTTTTTGTTATGATGGAATGTTGGTGGATTTTTGGCATGTGAAATTGTTGGACAAATGAATTTTTTGGATGCTTCATGTAAATGAGGTTTTTAGGGGTGGCTTCTAGTAATGACCTCCTAAGAGACAACAAACCTCACCATTGGATCAGGGTTGATGTTTCCATAAATTTTGATATAGAATATGCCCTAGTTTGGCTATATTTATACAAATTACAAAACATTTTTTAGTTTCAACTTGTGTCAGCTATCAAATTTAATCTTTTCAAAAAAAAAATTCACAAAAAAAAAATTGTAGTGAAAATGGTAAAATGATTTTCTTGGTAAAATGGTCATAATTTTCACTCATGAAGTCAAATTTTGGACTTCATATAGTCGTTGGGAAGATAATTCAAATAACTATAACTTGGTGTAGGTTTGATTCTATATTTTTGATATTTTGTCAAATTTTAAGAGCCTAACAGTTAGATGTTATTTATTTTGATCATAGATTTGGGCATATGGAGTCAAATTTTGGACTTTGAGTAGTCAACAGAAAGCTCTTAGAAAGATCTATACATTGGTTTAGTTTGGCGTAGGTTTAGCATAATTAATTTGGTGATCTATTGATCTAAATGGTTTATGATATATATTAACTATGGTAACATTATGAGTTTATTACACTGAATGTTTTGGAGATTTGGAGATTTCATGTCATTGTATACTCATTCTATATTTAAAATTGGTCTAATGAGGATATGGTTATATGTATTTATTTTAGATATATATGATGACTTGTTGGGTCTACAAGTTTTGTAGTGTTGTAAGTGATCAATACTTATAAGTTGCATTTATGGCTTGGATATGGGTTGTGTCAGCCCATTGATATTTCATTATAGATAAATTTTCATATTTTTAGCTTATATTTGGGTTGTCTATGCCCTAAGTCACATAATTTTTTCTAATTTGTTTTCATGTAGAAGGGATGAGATGTTGTTACTAGGTACAATTGTGGTGGAGGATTGTGGTTGGCTATTTTATACTAAAAGGTTAGACACTTTGAGAGTTATTTTCTTAGTTTATGGATGTGATTGTGGGGTCATGGATTTTAACATGACATTATTGGATATATAAGTACATCCTTGATGTCTATTGGTTTGAATTCTTGATTTAATTATGGTGGTATCTCTTCTTGGTTGAGGATCATGGTTATTTGGAGCTCATGATGTGCACTTTGAGTTCTTTGATGGTTTGATGCATTGGTTGATTCTCATGTTTAGAGGATGTTTTTTTATCATGATGTCATAGATATCTTAAATACATGGTTTAGTGGGAGCTTGTGACAATGGTGAGGTGGTAGTGCATGATAAGTTCTTAGTTTGGTTTATATCTTCCTGGTTTAGAGAAATTAGTTTTCCTTGGTATTGACATTTTAGTTGTGTGTGTCGACCTGGAGGATCTTCATGTAGGAGATGGATGTTATGATTCCATGGGTGACATAATACCATGATTGAGAGGGATTTTTTGGCATTGATATATTTATTGAGTGGTTGCAAGATGTTGGATGTTTTTCTTAGATCCTATTGTTACAAAGATATATTTGACATTTGCATAGTGCACTTTCTATCTTCATGGTGTGTGAAGATGGTTTCATCATGAGGATTCATGGGGTTCTTAGTAGAGATGTGGTTTATGCTTTCACTTGACATGTTATCCTTGGTGTTAGGATGGTTTCATTATTATGTCATGCTATACTCTTGATATGTGTTTAGAAGTTTGACATGTTATGGTATGTTAATATGGAGCATGGTATCTCTTTGGTTGAGATGGTTAGATCATGTTTCCATATTCATGTTCTTGAGGCCATGGTTAGAACTTTGATATTGATCTTGGTTTAGTTTCTTGTTATTGAGTGCATTAATCATTTGTTGGATACTCCCTGATATTGCTATATTGCACTTGGACTTGGCATGGATTAATTGGTTATAGGTTCTCATGGATACTTAGAGATGGTGGTGATATTGATTTCTCTTAGATTAGAGATGTATTTTTTGAAATGGTTAATAGTTTTAGTAGGAATTGCAGGGGGAATTCACTATATATGGACTTGAGAGGAGTTTTTTTTAGATGAGTCTTGGTTGGAGACTTGGATATCTTGATAAGCATTCGCATCCCCCAATCTTGGTCTACTTGTTGGTTAATACTTGAGAGGTATAGCCCATTATTTCTCTCGGGTGTACTATATTTATGTTCATCTTTCATAGATATGGATCATGAGCTATGGTACATGAGTTAGTTCTAGAGGGTTCATTTGAGAGATGATTTAACATTGGTAATCTCCTTATGCATATGTTGTTATGTTGGTTCAGTTTGGGAGATGGTTCTATATTGGGCATATTCCTTGGATTGGGATTGGTTATTCCTTGGTTGAGGAATGGTTTATGAGTTTGATCTTCTTGTGAGAGGCTTACATCCATGATTATTTATACAGTATAGTTTGGTTGCTATTGTGGCTTCTTTTTAAGATTTTATGGAGGAGATTATACTTGCACAATTTACATCTAGAGGTGTGTGTAGGACATGATATAGGTTATGATTTGCATGGTTTCTCTTTGATCTTAGTTATCTTCTTGTATGTTTAGATTCACTTACATTGTATTTGAGATTGGTTAGACATTGTGATCATTGGTTTGTCCTCATGTATGTCATGTGAGAGATGGCATGGTTATTCATTTATCTCTTTCCTTTTTTGGTTGTGGAGAACTTGAGAGATTGTTGGAGACTTGTTATGAGAGTTGTCCTTCAAGGTTACTATTTTATGTATTGTGGATTTCCTTGATACTACATGGATTCACTTCTTTGAGATTTTGTGAATGGATTGGTTATACATTTGACATTATATTTTACATTTAGGGCTTCTTGGATATATGTGATAGGTATTCCTCTTGAGACTTATGATTGCAGGTTTCAAACTTGATATGTCGATGTTGTGAGATTCACTTAGTATACCTTTGGATGTATGGATAATTGGATAGGCTAGCACTTACTTTGGGTGTTATTTCAACTATGGTTTTACAACTAAAGATACATATGATTACCTTTAGATCAGGTTTTTTGTGCTTGGTATTTCAGTTGGTATAGGATTTTATGATTCTTATGTGATAGTTTGGGTGGCTTTCTCTTTGGGTGGCTTCTATGTATGTTTAGTGGTAGTGCCATAATAGGAGGTGGGATCATTCATGTTTGAGATGCTAGATACTTTGATTTTGATGTGCATACTAAGATGGAGTACATTGTGTACTTTGATCCATGATGGTGGATGTACTTGTAGGGATTATTTCCTTGTTCATATATGTAGCTACAGATTGACCCTATGTAATGTATACACAAGTGGGAGATTGTTGAGATTGTGTGTGTTGCACACATTGCATAATATTTTTTATATTTTATTATTTTATTTTACTATTTAATGTTACACCTAGGAGACCTTAGACGAACATGAAACATATAGAGATTCCCATAGAATATTTTTGATGAGTTGTATTGCAACATTGTGATAATTTTTGATGTAATTATTTAATATTGGGGAAAAGACTTAAATGTCCAATATTAAATGTGGGGTCAATGGGTTAGGTAGCACATAGTTTATGTAATACCACTTGGTGGTTTTGTTGGACTTTCTACTATATAAGTAGCCACAAGGGTAGTTGTCGAGACAAGATAGAAGGGAAAAAGATGAAAAGGGTAAAAGAAACATGTTGAGTAAGACATGGCTTGACAAGTTAGCCAAGGGATCATTTATTAAGGTTAGAAGCATGAAATAGGATGTATGGATTCATGCTTGTTCACATGGATATCTTGGTTGTGGCTATGGATTTAAAGGATTCCATGGTTGCATTGCAATGGTATTTTGCTAAATAATACATGGTAATGGATGCTTTTGGAGGTTGGGTTTTTCCCTTAATGAGGGTTTCCCAAGGTATATTGTGTGTCATATTTTTGTGGGTATGTTGTCCACTCTCTTATATGTGGATTTTAATTACATATTTATTTTAGATCTACTATGAGTTATGTGGAAATGGTTATATTCTTTTTAACAAGTTTTCTTACAAATATCTAAAAGGTAAATTAGGGGTGCTTCCTCTAAATGAGGCTACCTAAGTTGGAGATGGAGCATTGCATCAAATGTTTTTATTAGAATATTTTACAACTTGATGCAAGAGGTTGCACTTTAGGAACTTCCTAAAGCTATGAGGAGATAAGAATAAAATGTTGAATTGTTCATAAGCAAGATGATAGAAGGAGAATTCAATTCACAAAAATGGCATGGAGTTATCTACATGATAAAGATGTATTAGACATATTAAGGTATCATTGAAATTTTTGTCAAAGAGGGAGATTTTATGCAATTACCATGAGAAGCATGAGTTAAGGGAGAAGTTATAAGGTATATATGAAAGAGAAAGAGTATGAGCAAGAGACTTGATGTTCTAATATGATAGAGGGAGGTATTACAATTGTTTCTACATTTGGTGTATAGAGGTGTAGATATGAGAATCATAATGAAACTAAATGATGAAATAAGGGAGATTGTTGGATCATGAGATGAGAATTAGAATGAAACTAAGGATATTAATGAAGATTTTTTATAGAACACAAAGGGATTTACAAGAAGAAAATAAATGGATACTGGAATGACTTTTTAGGTTGCATGGTAACTAAAGGTGTTTTCATCAATGTCAAAGAGAGGGATTATAGGAAACTAAAATTGGAACAATTGTTATGTTGTCATTGATGTAAAACCTTATTGGTGAGACAATTGTTACCTAAGTAGAGTGCCATATCATTTGATTGATGAAGAGGATTTGAAAAGAAGAGATAACAAGAAGACTTGGTGGCAAGGTTGAGTTATGTTGAACTACAATGAGCACTTCATTAGTTGGCACATTGGCAAGATAATGTGTTGTTCAATCATTACACTAAGTGGAGAAGTTAGTTGAATTTAAGCCTAGTTGAGATGATCAATGGAAAAATAAATGCATTGGCTAAACTAGGAAATGGAGCAAAAAATTAAGGAATTTATAATTGAAGTTGACTTGTGCAAGTGTTAACTGGGTGAATAGTATAAGCTGAGAAAATATAGTGTCGAAAAAGCACCAACAAAGACTATGTATCAAAAAAGTCACACCGAGTGAAGAAAGAGTATGCTAAGCAAGATAGTTAGTATTGACCAAGTTGTATAGTGATGACCAAGGTCAAGGAACATAGTGTTGACCGAGTATTAGTTTTTGATAGTTTGTGAAGGAATTCGAATTCCCAACTGACATAGTTGAATTTTTGGATTAGTCAACATGCATGAGGGATAAGTAATGATGAGCTAGAGAATTTAATGCATGATAAACTATGTTTGGATATTTGTATACATGGATTTAAAGAGAAGTTTTGAGAAGTATCTAGAAGGAGAATGAGGAAACAAAATGATGGAAGGATTTGATGAATCTAACCTAATCCTACAAATCAATGGTGATGTTTAAGAAGAAAAGTATCAGAGACACCTATTTAAGGAGGTGTAAGAGTAACCTAGAGAGGTTGAAGTAGTTATTTATTCTATTCATTGGTGAATTTGAGCATAAGACTATGAAGAGCTTAGTAGAGGTGAAGTGTGATTGCTTGAAGGGTTTCTAAGAAAATTAGTGATGGAGATACAAATGAAGGCTAGTCAATGGATCAGTGGATAAGCTATATTGTGATCTATATTTTCAAAGTGAGTTGTATTTATTAAATCAATCTATTGTTACTTTCTAACCATTATATCAATTAAAATCTTGTAATAAAGCTTTACATAATAGTCATTTGTAAATACTTTAATCAAGTTGACATTCTAATGGAATGTTCTTAAGCACTTTAAGTAGGCCACTCCTAACAGGGTGATAAAATCCTTTAATAGGGTCACATCTAACAATGTGTATTGTAACCTTTAATAGGGTTGACTCTTAACTGAGCTCACTTTAGAAGTGTGAAAATTTGGTAGCATGTTACTAGTGGTTTTTCCCAAATTGGGTTTCTACATTAAATGTGGTTTCATACTTGTGTGAATAATATTTTATGTGTTTTATTGTTACTTTTTTACATTCCACAAATAGGTTAATATTGGGATAGTAGACTACAATTTTATGTTACTAATAGGCTACTATAAACACTGAGTGGACTAATTAATAGATTCGAGCTGTTAAAAGTGATTAAAAGTTTATTTGGAACATCTAGACCTAAGGATAACTAATTCACACCCCCCCCCCCCCCCCCCCCCCCCAAGTTATTCTAAAATCATTCTAACATTTATTATATAAAGTCTATTATCAAGAAATGAAGAATCCATTTCTAGCACCATAATTCACACACCATAATTCACACACCCTATAGGATAGTTTAGGAAAATACTTTATATAATATATATGAAGCTTTGAGAGTAAAACTATTGGAGAAATTAAAAATATAAAGAAAGACAGGAAACTAGTCTTCAAATATGGATCATTGATCATCAACATTTTCATCTACTTACTAAACTATTTCCCTAGGGTTTAAACATAACTTGGAAAATGGTTACCCCTTTTGTAAAATAGATCACTAACTATTATTAGATGCTTGAGATTTTAACTAGGAGAAGTACTATATGAGGGTACTTTAAATCCTTTTAATGAGAGGTTAATAGAATATATAACGTTTCTAGGGAGATTTTTGAGAAAAATATGGACATAATTTTCTTTTATGGTAGAGATTGTTGAATGTTTGATGGGGGAAGTTGAGCCAAGCATATCTTAGATTTTGAAAATGGGATATGAAGTAGATCATTTTCTACTTGAAGCTTATGTAAAAGGATTTCCAAATTAATGTATTGGTCCTAATTCAATACTTATGAGGAAAAAAATATTAAAGTTCATATTGAGTTTACCAAAATTACAAGAGATTGGGGAGTAAGAAGAGAAGTGGCACTAATAGGAGAAATAATATGATTCGCTTAAGAAAAAATGTAAGAAGAGAGGAGGAAAAATGAAGATTAAGATAGAAATAATGTTGAATAAAATAATCATATAGATTTTGATGTTGATGTTGATTTACAATTAACTAACACTGGCTACAAATATCATGCCAACTTTTAAAGGAAGGAAAACAAGAAGTGGAGTAAATTAATTAGAGAAGAAGTTTGCAACTGTAGAGAAACTAGCAAGTCCTAAATCATCTATAATAAAGGTTTCTCTACCCAAATCTATGAAATTAAAGGTTTCTCTAGAATCTACTAGATAAATAGTGAAAACCAAAGACCTAGAAAAAAGGAACTAATGATGATTTTAAAAAATAATGTCATAGATTTAGATGATGTAGTTAATAAGTTGAGAAAAAGGAGATGATGTAGGTATAGTGGTGAGTGTTCATATGCTTGAAGATGGCCCAACAACCAAGATACTAAGGTCGATATAGGCAAGCCACATTTCTCATCTAGTGATACATTAAAGAATATGGCAGTTCATGGCATACGAGTGCAATTAAAAATATATTACAATAGGCATTATGAACAAGAGGAAGAGAATTTTGGAGGATAGAGGGATGTCTTACTTGGATTAGTACAATATCTCCTTAGTAGTGATCAAAGGGGGTATTCTTGGTAATATTTTTATATATTATAAGAAAGGAGGTTGACTAAACAAGATGAAGATAGGAAGATTATGGAGAGGATTATGATCAATCTTTGTCTTGTTATTTCTAATGAAGAAATTGATACTATGCTTGAAGAAGAAAGGAAGGAATTTGTGAGTGAAAAGGGGATAAATAAGCTCATGAATTATTAGAACAAAGAATTTTTTAAGGAAATTGATAAAGTGAAGACAAAAAAATTTGTTGACCAACCAATATGAGGTACTATAGAAGGATGACAAGAAAAAAATTCATGTTGATAACTAGTGTAGGAGCACCTAGCTTTAGTGTATAATCCTTATCCAATTTGGGCTTGTAATGACCCTAACCAAGTAATTAATGCAATAAAGACTCCAATAGGTTCTAAGAAGTATGTCTCTATAATTTTTTTGGTCAAGAATAAAGTAGTGTCTGCTTGGGAAAAAGTTGTCAAGTGTTGGCTAAAAGTTGTTAAGTTGGCCAAATAAGGCCTAGTGAGAAAATTACCTAAAATGTGCTTAAAATGGGTAGTAGGGAAGTTAGAAATGTCTAGGAGATGATTTTGAAGTATTCTAGAAAGGTTAGAAAAAAATTTGTGCAAGGAGAAAAAAATTGGTCTTGTTAAGAAGTTGTCATGACAACTTTTACAAAGTTACAATGTTGCATTCTCACTCCAAATCAGTTATGGAGACTAACCAATTGGTGAAACATGTTAGATAAGAATATATAACACTTTTGAAGACTTTTTACACATGGAGGTTGGATAGTGTGGATAAGGAAATTGAATAACAAAGCAAATTGTTGACTATGAAAACTCTGTCAGTTAGAGCCAATTCCTTTACATATGCATTTGAATGGATTGAATATGCAAATATTTCATTGTAATTAGTTAGAAGTATTTTTTAATATCTCTATAATTTTTATTTTATTTTTAGATGAGTTTTTTTATAATTGAATAAAAATCAAAGACCATTAGCATTATCACTACCAACTCCAGGTTTTTGTGTGAAAGATGGCTCATACTTGAAATTCTATGTAGGGTTTCAATGACCTTTTGGAGGATGGATAGTGGATCCAATATAATATACATTCCCTTTTGTTAAAACCAAAACAATACATTTTTTAATTTTGAAAGGCACGCTCTAGATAAGTACTTTGGTTACCCAATTAGGAGAAAAGTGGATTTAGTGCTTTGGACCTTGCAAGTGTGGCTTGGAAAAAAGAAATCCAAGACATTGGAGTAGTTTTTTAACACTCAAATAACCCCATAGAATCTTGAAAATATTGTATAAATCCATTTGATTATTTTTCTATTAAAATCACTGATTTAAGCATTTCTTTTGTAGATAGGCTAAATTGTTGAACAAAGATGTATAGACACTTTTAGACCCTCGAACTCTAAAAATATCAAATCTTTATGAAAAGGTATCCTAAATGGAATTTGTTTATGCACCTCTTTGAGAATTTTGGGAGTTATTTGGGAAAAAAAATACTATTTGGAGACCTAATTTTTTCCTAATAGAGCTACTATCCCATAAACTAGCACATTTTGAAATTGATAAGAAAAGTGTCATAAATTGAATCAAGATGGCCCCTAAAGTGGTTGAAATAGTAGGTTTAAGATCTCTAGAAGCATGCAAGATCATGGTGGAAACACAAGAGTTTGAAGTCTTCAATTTATCCTAGTGAGTTCAAAGCATGGGGTTGAGTTCATACTAGTAAATAGTCCTTTGTGGAAAGGAGCGTAGAAGAGTGAGCTCTCCAAAGGAAAAGGGTTGAGTGGAGGAAACCCTAGAAGGCCTAGAAAGAGAGCTAGTGAAGAGCCTAGTTGGTTCAAGGTGAAGGACCTCACTATCAAATTAGTATGAAAGCCCTTAAATATTTGGAGAAAATCATAATATATGTTAGTGTTAGTTGGAGAAATAACCATGTTAACCGATGCAGAGTTTCCCAAAATGTTTTAAGAAAAGGAGTTAGAGAATATACTCCTTAAGGAGAAGTTATAGAAATTGAAAGAAAGATTGGTAAATTTGAGGTTAATACTAAATAAGTTAGTGATAAAGTGAAGGAAATAGAAGATAAAGGAAAAATAGTGGTACTAAAAGATGAAGTCCATGAACTAGATGTAGTACTACATGAAGAACCCTTCCTCATGTCTATTAAGGCATTAGGAGGGAAGTCAGTTGAAGTCATACCCTTGTTTAGTGGCAAGATAGATCTAGAGTTGGTCATGGAATGGAGAGAGAGGGTATAAAAAATCATTTTGAATTTAAGGGTATCATTAAACCCCAAAAGGTGAGAGTTAGAAAATCAAGAATGAGAGGAGAAGCTTTAATGTGGTGGAAATTTGTATAGTTAGAGAGGGAAAAGGTGGAAAGAACCCCATAGATACACAGAAGTACATGTTATTTCAAAGAAACCTATATGCCAAAAGACTGTGAGATATAATTTTAGAAGAAAAGGAAAAATATCAAACATAGGGAGTTAGATGTAAATGTGATAGGATCTCTCCAAGGTGTGCTTGCACAATTGCTATCTAGGCTATACTAGACCTAGTCTTCTCTAGACCCTAAGCTCTCTTCTAGGGCCTTACAAGTCTTGGAAAACCTAACCTAAGACTTTCCTAACTTCATTCTATGAGTGATTTCCTTTGTTCTTCACCTTGAGGGATAACTATCATTAGGGTGCTTCAAGTCTTCACTCTTCCTTGGATGTCTCCAAGGAAAAGTTCACCAAATTATCTTCCAGTGCTACAAGGGGTGTATCCATCTCTAAACCTTTTTCTTGACCTCTAATAAACTCCATTTGAACTAGTAATTTAGGGTTTTCCTATCAAGTTCAAGATTTACTATGGATTTGGCCTAATAGGCCAGCTAATTAGCCAATTAACCCTAGTCACTGGGTTATCCCCAATTCTTTCTCAAAACCTCTAAATAACCCAAAAAAAATTGATATTTAGATACATGTTTCAAAGACCTTAAATATTTTTGTGGTCTTAGGCCCCTACGTTATCCGTACAATCGATTCCTAAAATATAGGATTAATAGGGCTAATAGGTTTGATTTTGTGTTGATCGTTGATTTCTGCTAAGAAATATAAATAGATGGATTGACCACTAATTTTAATCCTAGGTTTTTGTAGGACTATTAGGCTTTCAAAACCATAATTGTTTCCATGCCCTCGTTCTTTCCCCTACACATGAACACCAAATTTGCATTGTTATGCACCTAGTCGAGCTCGCTAATCTCACATAGGGCATGATGTTAAAAATAGATAACCTTCCTTCCAAAGCTCCTCCCCTCACACCAAAAACCTCAAATGGATTCTCTAACATAGTCCTCTGAGCCATGATTATTTCATGGTGGAGAAATATGGGGAAGCCATAAAAGAAAACATTATCTACTTCTACCCTATCAACTAGACTATTTACCAAAAAAAATCTAAACCTACTCTAATAAACTCAAATCAACTTAATTAATGAACATAAAATGCTTAATACTAGCTACTCTACAAAAATACAACACTAAATTGCATAAAATAATCCATTAAAATACATTTACACTCAATGCAATATGACTGACACTCCCAATACAGAATTCTTATCTCTATTACACTTCTAAAACTCCATTACATCACAAACTACCTCAAGAAAAGGGATCCTCAAATATTTAAATAGTTCCTACCCTTTATTTTAGGCCATTATGGAAACTACCCATAATGATGCCTGGAAGAGAATGGAATCTTGCAATTTGTTGTCATGCAAATTTCAAAAATTACAAAATGTTGTAAAGCAACGTTGTGACAACTTTTACATCTTTTTTCTATAATCATGTTAATGGTTTCCAACTAATGTAGAATGATGTAGAAAAATCCTAGGAACTATTTTAGCTATATTTCTACCCTTTCCCTAGCCTTAAAGGTTTGAAGACCACTTTAGGCCTAATCTAATACTAACAACTATTAAAGAAATAAACACCTAGGTTGGATTGATCCTATTCTAATCCACTTAGGAACACATAAGAAATACCTTCTAAGGTCAAAGAAAAGAACTAATGACTTGGCTAAGGTCATTACAAGACAAAATTGTAACAAGTTTGAGGAATAAGCCTAAGTGCTCCTACACCATCCTCCCAAAATGACAAGACTTCAATCCATCCTTGGATTGAGTAAGTTGGTGCCTACTCCCAACTTCTTGAATTCAATCTCTTTGATCGAAGTGGACTCTACATCTTCTTGTCCATGCCATTTTACTAGATGCTCATAGTAAGTTCTTTGCCTAGTCTTCATATAGGCCCTAGAGTCAATTATCTTCTCTTCTTTTTTGGCTGGTGTAGGAGTTAAATTCAGGTCTACCACATCCTTTATGACCTTTGTAAGACTTTGGTATGAATTAGGAATAGGACCATTATGAAGGATCAAATCTACAAAATTGAAGATTGGGGATAAACCCATATCTTTAGGGAGCTCAACCTTGTATGCATTATTGCCATATTTGGTTAGAGTGGTACATGGCCCTAATCTTCTCATATGAAACTTGTGTGGTACTCCCTTCCATATTCTATCCTTGTTTAGATGAACCATGACCAAATCTCCTACCTAGAATCAAATATCTTTCTTTCTTTCATCCACCTTTTGCTTGATCTTTGTTATGTTTTCTTGGAGATTTCTTCTCACTATTTCATGTACCTTTTTCATGGAGTGTGCAAAATCTTCACCATAACCACTATCCTTGGTTCCTTCCTTTAGTTCTTTGAGCTCTAATATGCATCTAGGGTGTAGGGCATAAACTATCTCAAAGGCACTCTTGCTAGTCATCTTGTTCTCAATATCATTATAGGCATATTCTGCCAATCCTAGGAATTGTTTCAAAGTTTTCCCATACTCTTTTATAAGACACCTCAATAGATTTTCAAGGCTTCTATTGGCTACCTCTAGTTGACCATTTGTCTATGGGTGATACGCAGACCCAAAAGATAGATTAGTTACCAATTTGTACCATAATGTTTTCCAAAAGTGACTCATGAATTTAGTGTCTCCATCTGAGACTATACTTCGAGTTAACCTATGTATCCTCACTACTTCCTTGAAGAACAAATGGTGCCATGTGGAAAGCATCATGAACTTTCTTGCAAGGAACAAAATGGACCATTTTGCTAAATCTATCAACTATGACATATATACTATCAAATCCTTCCTTTGTCCTTGGTAACCCTACAACAAAGTCCATACTCAACCATTCCCATGGTCTACTTGGAATGGGGAGAGGTTGATAAAGGCCTACATTAGAGTATGTACACACTACAATGCTACACATGCCTCCTAACATCTAGATTCATTTTAGGCCAAAAATATAACCTTTTCACTAATTCTTGGGTTTTATTGACTCCAAAAGTGACCACTAAGTGCACCATTGTGTTTTTCTTGTATCAAAATTTCCCTAATTGACCCTCTAGGGACACACAACTAAATTCCTTTAAATAGAAATTCACTTTGCAAAGTATAGTCAAAAAAATCACCATGAAAGTGGTTCTTGTGTTCCTTACATAGCTTGTATATTTCTATAAAGTCTTCATCAGCATGCAAGTCTTTAAAACTTTCAATACCCATGCTCTACAACTCTACTTCTTGTACTCTCAGTAGCCTTATACTTAGGACATCTGCTACCTTGTTCTACGGTCCCTTTTTTGGTTTAACTTTGAAAGTATAAGCTTGTAGATACTCCACCCATTTCATGTGTTTATGACTAATCTTGTCTTGTGAGTTTAAGAAACTCAGTGCCAGATTGTCTGAAAAGACCAAAAATTCCTTTCGAAGAAATGAGTGCCTCCATTTTCTTAATGCCTAGACTAGAGCATACATGTATAGATCATAAGAAGATTACTTTTTCTTAGCATCACTTAACATTTCACTATGAAAAGCCATTGGTCCTCCCTCTTGGCTTACAATAGCCACATTGCTAGCATTACACTCAACTATGAACGACTTCTCAAAGCTTGGTAAAACCAAGATTGGTTGAGTGGTAATCTTCTTCTTTAACAACTCAAATCCATGGTTAGATTTCTCATTCCAAAAAAACTTAGTCTTCAATTCCTCCTTTTATAGTATCAATCATAGGAGCACAAATAGAATTGAATTTCTTAATGAACTTCCTATAATATAGGGCTAGACCATGAAAAATCCTTACCTCTGTTGTACTCCTTGGGGTAGGCTAGTTGAGGATGGATTCCACTTTTCTTGGATCCATCTTAATATTGCCTTGGGATAATTCTTCATGAGCCTACACTTCTCCAAGTCTATTGTTAGTTTCTCATCATGTATCTTCTTGAAAACAATCTACAAATGACTGAGGTGTTCTTCTTTAGCCTTACTAAGAATTAGTATATCATTTAGATATACTACCACAAAGTTTCCTATGTAGTCTTTTAGGACATCATTCATAAATCTCATGAATATAGATGGGGCATTGGATAGCCCAAATGGAATTACCAGTCATTCATACAAACCTTCTATAGTTTTGAAAGTTATCTTCCATTCATCTCCCTCATTGATCCTAATTTGGTGGTAGCCATTCTTTAGGTCAATCTTAGTAAAGTATTTGGTTTCTTCTAGATAGTCCATTAGTTCTTCTATCCTATAGATAGGTAACCTATACCTAATTTTTATCCTATTTATATCTCTTGACTTAGTACATAGCCTCCAAGTTCCTCCCTTTTTGGGTGCTAAGATAGTGGGAACAACACAAGGGCTAATTCTTTTCCTAATGAATCCTTAGCTTAGGAGTTCTTGTATTTGGTTGGAAATTTCCTCATTTTTTTGAGGGTTCATCTAATAGAATTCCTTTTTAGGAAGGGTATCTCCTAGGGTAAAATAAATTTGATGACTAACAGCTCTCTTAGGGGTAGGGTTGATGTTTGTCCACCACTTACTATGCCTTCATACCTTTGCAATAGCTCCTGTACTTACTTTAAAAAAATTTCGTTCTTTTCTATCTTATTTTCCCTTTCTTCTTTTGGCTTCAATACAAGTGAAAATCCTACTCCCTCACCATTCTCCAAGGTTTCCATGAACTGCTTTTTGGGACCTAATGATTTCATCTCTCCATCCTCTAGTAGTGATTGTATCTTAAAAGTCATATTGTCCTTTCTAAAAGAATAAGAATTATTTACTCCATCATGCATGGCTTGTCCTTTCAAATTTCCATGGTCTTCCAAGTAGTAGGGAACATGCATCCATAGGTAGGATGTTACACAATACTTTGTCTTTGTACTTCCCAATGGAAAACTCGGCCTATTCTTATTCATTGACTACGACATGTTGTCTTTTGTTTAGCCAAGTGACCTTGTATGGGTTGCCATGGGGTATTCTCTTCAATTAAAAATTGTTGTCTACCTCCTCTAACACTATATTATTAGTAGACCCTGAGTTTATGATGACACTATAAACTTTACCCATCATTTTTTATTTCACTCTAAACAATGGCCTTTTTTTAATAGGTTCCTCATTTATTGGCTCCTTGATTAATGTCTTCTTCATAATCAATTTTTCTCCTTCTTCTAACACTAGGGGTACATCAGGATGTCTACCTCCACCCTAACCTCTTCTTGAACATAGTTAATCCTCATGTCACTTCCATGTGAAGTAGATCCTTTTTTTAGACATCTATATGCAAGGTGTCTCATTTAGTTATAGCGGTAATGCTTCATAGTTGCAAAGTAAGAACCTCTTCCTTTACCACTATTTCTTCCTCTCCAACTATTATTAAAGTTCCTTCCTCTATTATAATTTCCTCTGTTTGGACTTCCCTCTTGTTTCTTAGTAAGTTTGGTCTCTCCTTGAGCCTTAGTCTTAGAACTTCTACCACCATATCCACCCCTCTTTCCTCTATTATCTCTTTCTTTGCCTCTACCTCTAGTAGTGCTTTAATATTTCTTTTTCCTTAGCTTCTCTTCTACATTTATTTCTATTTTGTGGCATTTCTAAACTATATCAAGAGTCAAGAGACTATTCTCATCTTGTATAGTCCACTTGAGACTATTAAGATACCTTTCTACTTTCACTTTCTCATCTTCTACAACTCTTGACCTCATGCACAATCTTTGAAAATCCTTAGTACAAGAGTTCACATACAAGTCCTTTTGTCTTAGACTTTGTCTCCTTTTATGTAATTGGATTTCATAGTCCTCAAGGACATAAGCATCCTAATCTTTGCAACCATAGCCTTCCATATATAAATGGGCTTCTTTCCTTCCTTATCTCTCTCGTCTTTGATAAACTTCCACCAAGTGAGTGTCGACCCTCTTAATCTAGCCTAAGAAACTTTAACCTTATAAGCTTCTGTTATGCCATCACATTCAAAGTGATTTTCTATTCCCTCTATCCCATCTATGACTACCTTAGGTTCCATCTTATCACTAAAGATTGGAATGTTTTCTAGAGCCTTGCCACTTAAAGCCCTCAATGCTTTAAGGAATGGGTTCTTTTGTGAGTAAAAAGTCTACTTCAGGGACCTCATCCTCAAATGAAATATCCTTATTTTTTTCTTCTTTATTTTTTTCTTCAATCTTATCCTTTACTTTATCACTCTTATCATCAACTTCATCCACTTTTCACTCCAATTGAGCTAGCCTAGCTTTGAGCAATCTATTCTCCTCTTCTTTCTCATCTAACTTCTTTGCAAGCTCTACATTGGTAACCATTGTGGACTTGCAAACTAATTCTTCTTCTCCTAGAAATATTCACCACAAGTTGAACCTCAACTAGGCTCTGATAGGATCTCACCAAGGTGTATTTGCATAATTGCTATCTAGGATATACTATACCTAGTATTCTCTAGATCCTAATATCTCTTCTAGGGCCTTACAAGTCTTGGAAAACCTAACCTAAGATTTTCCTAACTCCACTCTACAAGTGATTTCCTTTGTGCTTCACCTTGAGGGATACCTATCATTAGGGAAGTTCAAGTCTTCACTCTTCCTTGGATATCTCTAAGGAAAAATCCACAAAATTATCTTCTCCAGTGTTTTAGGGGTTGTATCCATCTCTAAAAAAAAATATTGACTTCCAAGAAACTCCATTTGAACTGGGCATTTAGGGTTTTCCTATCGAGTTCAAGATTTGCTATGGATTTGGCTTAGTAGACCTAATTAGCCAACTAGCCCTAATTAGTGGGTTTTTTCCAATTCATTCTCAAAACCTCCAAATAACCATAGAAACAAACTTTATATTTAGATTCCATTTACCATACTTTTTTCCATGCCCTCACTATTTCCCCTACACATGCACACCAAATTTGCACTGTATGCACCTAGCTAGGCTCACTAATCTCACCTAAGGCATGATGTTAAAAATAGCTAATCTACCTTACAAAGCTCCTCCTTTCACACCAAAAACCTCCAATGGCTTCCCTAATATATTCCTCTAAGATGTAATGATTTTCATGGTGGATAACTATGGGGAAGCCATAAAAGACAAAATTGTCTATGTAAGCCCCAATAACTAGTCTTTTTACAAAAAAAATTCTAAACCTACTCTAATGTACTCAAATTAACTTAAATATTGAATATAAAATTCTTAATTGTATCTACTCTACATAAATCCAACACTAACTTTCACAAAACAATCCATTACAACACATTTCCAGTCAATGCAAGATTAATGTCACTCCCAAAACAAAATTCTTGGCTCTATTCCACTTCCAAGGCTCCACTACATCACACACTATCTTGAGAAAAGGGATCCTATAATATTAAGTATGCCCTAACCTTGATTTTATGCCATTATGTAAACTATCCATAATGATTCCTAGAAGAGAATCCAATCTTGTAGTTTGTTGTCATGCAATTTTCAAAAATTGCAAAATGTTGTCAAGCAACATTGTGACAACTTTTACATCTTTATGCTATACTCATGCTAAGGGCTTCTAATCAACCTAAAATGATCTAGAAATATACTAGGAACTATTTTAGGCATATTTTTTCCTTTTCCCAAGCCTTAAAGATTTTAAAACATACTTTTCCCACTTTAGGCCTAATCTATTACTAGCAACTATTAAAGCAATAAACACCTAGCTTGGATTGATCCTAGTCTAATCCACCTAGGAACACACAAGAAAGACCTTATAAGGTCAAAAAAAACACTATTGAATTGGCTAAGGCTAGTACAAGACAAAATTGTAACAAGTTTAAGGAATAAGCCTAGGTTCTCCTGCACGAAAATGCTTAGATAAAGAGTTTCAAAAGTTGTGCCTAAGGTCTAAGGTGCAAGAAGATGAGAGCATAAAAGTTTCTAGGTATTTGAATGTACTAAGATGGATTGTACAAGAATAAATTAGCCTCTTGATCCCTAGTATTGTTCACATATTTTATGAACTAACCCTCAAGATGGAGGAAAAGAGAAACAAGAAACAAGATTCAAGAAATAGAGGTAGGAGAAGTAGATATTCAAGAGGCCATAGAGGAGATTTAGTGGAAGGGAAAATGAATGAAGACCCCAAGTTGAATCAAGACTAATTGATAAAATTAATGAATCAAGTAGATGAGGAACTCATGGTGGAGGGAGAGGTCCTAATGGTAGTAGTAGGGGAGTTTTGGAGGCTTTAGTAGAGGATCATACTTTACCAACATGAAATTCTAGAACTATGATCAATTGGGTCATCCAACTTATAGGTTCCCTAAGAAGGAATCATCTTCCTAATTAGAGATTAGGGTAACCTATGTGCAAGAAGACACTAGTAGTGTCAAATCTCTTGAGGTAAATCTTGGTTCAAAGAGTAGTGAGAATATGATGATAAGAGGAATCCTAATCAAGGAACCTATTAAAGAGGATCCAAAAGAAAAAATGTCTCTTTTCAAGGTAAGGTGTAATATACTTGGTAAAGTATGCAAGGTGTTAATACACTCAGGGTCTATTGATAAGTTAATTTTAGAAGAAGAAATAAACAAGTTAGGCTTAATTAAATCCCTCATACTCATCCATATAGAGTCACATGGTTAAATGAGGGGCAACATGTCTTGGTCAATGAAAAAGCATGGGTTGAGTTTTCAATAGGAGATTACAAAGACAATATTTTATGTAATGTACTAACTATGGATGCATGCCATTTTTTATTAGGAAGATCATGAAAGTTTGATAGAAATTTCATGTATAATGGGGAGAAGAAATCATACTCTTTTTAAAAATATGGAATGAGATATAAGATCCAATCTTTGGTGGAAGAAGGAGAAACTAAGTCTAATGGCCCTAATATGTTAATGGTTAGTGGAAAACAGTTCATGAATGACTTCATGAAAGAAGATCATTGAGTGGTTTTTTCTATTTTGGTGAATCCTAAAGAAGAAGAGAACCCTACCTAATACCCTTGCCTACAGATGTACATTAGTTGTTGGATCAATTCAAGGATATAGTTAGTGATGGAGAACTTGTAACTATATCTCCATAAAGGGAAGTAAATCATCTGATTGATTTCATATTAAGGACCTCATTATCTAAAAATGTGGCTTATAAAATGACTCCTCAGTAGAACAAGGAAGTGGAAAGGCAAGTGCAAGAATTATTTGACCAAGGCTTGGTGAGCAAGATCATAAGCCCATGTGCAGTTCAACTGATATTTGCACCAAAGAAAGGTGATAGGAGACTATATACTAATTCGAGGGAAATCAATAGGATAAAAATTAGATATAGATTTCTAATTCCTAGAATTGAATATTTGATGGATTGTCTTGGAGGGGCACAATATTTTATTAAAATAGACTTAAAGAGTGGGTACCACCAAATTACGATCATGGAGGGAGATGAGTAGAAAACTTCCTTTAAACCCACAGAAGGGTTGTATGATCAACTTGTCATGCCATTTGAGCTTTTAAATGCCCCTATCATCTTTTTGAGGTTGATGATTGAAGTATTGAAGAAATGCATAGGTAGGTTTGTATTTATTTATCTTGATGATATACTCATATATAACAAGGCTAGAGAGGAACACCTTGAGCATTTGCAAATTGTGTTGAGGAAGTTTCCTGAGGAGAGTTGACAATTAATTTAGAAAAGGGTGAATTTTTGAAATAATAAATTATCTACTTTGGATATATGGTCTCACAAGGAAATCTAAATATGGATCCTAGAAGAGTTGAAGCTATACTCAACTAGTATACTCCTAAAATAAGGACAAAGGTAAGAATTTTTCATGGACTTGCTCAACTTTTTAGAAAGTTCATTACATGTTTTAGTGAGATACATTAGATACAATTAAGGGTGGCATGAAAACTAAGTTCAAGTAGACAAAAGAAGTTGATAAGGGATTTGAAGTGTTAAAACAAAGAGAAACCACCAAATCTATCTTGGTACTACCTATTTTTGAAAAGTTGTTCACCTTGGAATGTGATGCAAGTAGTGTGGTAGTAGCAACAATTTTAAGTCAAGATGTTAGACTAGTGGGTTTCTATAGTAAAATTTGAATGAGGAAAAGAAGAAATACTCTTCATATGATCTAGAACTCTATGAATTAGTTCATTCTCTTAGAAAATGGAGGCACTATCTATTGCCTAGGAAGTTTGGTGTATTAACTAATCACCAAGCATTGGGTTTTATAAACACACAAGACACGCTTAGCCATAAACATATAAAATGAATGGAATTCCTAAAAGAATAAACCTTTACTATCAAGCATAAGAAGGGTCAAACTAACAAAGTGGTTGACACATTGAGCAAGAGACTTCTCATAGTCCAAGAATTACAATTGCAGAGAATAGGGGTGGAAACTTTCAAGTGTTTTTACAATGAGGATGATGAATTTGTTGAGGCTTACAAGGTATATAGTGAATTAAATAATCACTTTCATAGTCAATTTGCATATTATACCTTAAAAAATAGACTCTTATAGAAGGGTGGTCAATAGTTTGTTCTAAGAGGGTCCATGGGAGAAAATCCCATTCAAGAAAAGAACAATAGAAGTCTTAGTGGGAATTTTGGACTTAATAAAACACAAGAGTTGGTTCAAAGGTTCTATTTCTAGCCTAAAATGCATACATATATTAAAAGGTATGTGGAACAATTTATTGTTTTCCAAAAAGATAAAGGTGTTCCTTCACATGCTAGTCTTTATCATCCAATACCAATTCCTAATAGGCCATGGGAATGCATTAGCATGGATTTCATAGTTGGTTTACCAAATACTAACACTGGTTTAGATAGTGTGTTTGTAATTCTTGATAATTTTAGTAAGATGAGGCACTTCATTCCTTGCAAGACAATACATGACACTAACTACATTGAAATTTTTTTCTTCAAAGAGATGGTTAGAATCCATGAACTACCTCTCTGCATAGTCTCTAACATGGATGCTAAATTCATGGGTTACTTTTTGAAGACCTTGTGGAAAAGACTAGGTACAAACCTAGCATTTGGATCAGCCTATAATCCATAGAATGGTGGTCAAACCAAGGTCATTAATAGATTTTTAGGGAACCCTTTGAGTAGTTTGACAAAGGAATATGGGAAGGTATGGAATCAAGTATGACCACAGGAAAAAATTTGTTACAATGATAGTGTGAACTAAACATCCTTGCAAGACAATACATGACACCAACTACATTGCATAGTTTTTCTTCAAAGAGGTGGTTAGAATCCATGGACTACGTCTCAACATAGTCTCTAACATGGATGCTAAATTCATGGGTTACTTTTTGAACACCTTGTGGAAAAGTGATGCAAGGGCATCTAGGAGGACAAGTGATTCAATGAAGACACCAAGGACTAAGGAGGAGATCTTGACAACAAAGCCAATAAATTGGAACATCTTGAAGCCTATTATGGCCTTTTATGATGAAAAATATAATGTAATGGATAAATGTCGTAAAGGTCCTAATAGAGACCTTAGATCTAAAATGCAATGTAAATGGGCTAATAATGCCTTAGGAGTCTAGAGAGGCTTTTTAATATGTTTAATAGGTAATAAGGTCCATTAAAAACATGTTATTATTAGTTAGGGGTCAGTTGGAGTCTTTTCTTTTATTAAAAGTTTCAAATTTGAACATAAGCCATAATGGCTAGTTAAGGATCTTGGGTTTTTTGGATTAATTTTCTGTTGTAATAAGCACAACCAAATATAGGAAGTTATAATAAGTTATAATCAGAGTTTATAAAGCCTAGAGAGGCCTATGAACATGATAAGGAGAAGAAAATAAGAGGATATTGTCCAGAAATACAGATCTGCAGTGAATGAAATTCAGTTTTCCTGTCATTTTACACTATCTTGTTGAATACTTTCATTGTCTCTTCATTTTTTCCATCATCTAACTCTTTTGGAATGAATTATGGCTTTCATATGATCATTTAATGACTATTTAAAGTGTTCTTGAGGCAGTAAAATCTTTGTGTTTTATTATTTCATTAGTAACTATTCAAAGAATTCACTATTTTGAGCGGTTTTAATGAAGCTTTGATCCACTCTTTGGGTGTTTTGTTGTTTTTTCCTAGAGAATGGATCCTTTATAACATATTTCAAATTCTACTGACCAAGTTAAGTGCAGGGAGACATATTTAGAGGGTGATCACCGTGACTAACCATGGAAAAAGAAGAGGAAAATGTTGCTACAAGTATAACAGCAAAACATTTGCCTTAATAAGGGTATGATTTTATGTTTGAATGAGTTAGAGAATGTTCTAAATATGGTGTTTCAATTTTTAATGGATCCTAGAAGTGATTGGAAGTGGGAGAACCATAAAACCCTTGTTTTACACCATTTAAGGAGAGGGTTTGTTGGAAAGCATACCTAGAAGTGTCAACCTGGAAAAAGGACTGGAAAATTCTTGGTTTGGCATCAAAATATCATACTAAAAAAATTTTAGGAGTTATGGGATAAGTTTAAAGAGTACTTGCCTTGTAAAAGTGGCCTAATTAGGCCTAATTTTGAGACAAACTGCCATGTTCTGTACAATCTTTCCAAAGGAGTGATATCTAATTTTTGGATATGTTATAAAACTCTAAAAATGGTATTTGAAAAGCCAATTTATTTTCAAGGTTTTTTGTAAATTTTTGGAGAAAAATCAAGAAAACAGAGTCTATTGTCCTAATGAAGAGAATAGCCTAGTCAAGGAGGGTAACTTGGGTTTATGCATGAACTTGGTTTTGGGATTGTAAAACCTATTTATACATGTCATTTTGAGTTTGATAAAACACTCTATTGGGTTGAAATAGATGTTGAAAGTGTATTCTAAATTTGTGCATTTGAGAGCTATTTGGGTGCTTTGGAGAATCTAGTGAATCTTGGGTAATCATTTAACATTGTGACTGATATTTTTTTGTTACCTCCTTGGCTCTACATCAAGTGGTATCAAAGCCTCATAAATACTTGCTGAATTTTTGCAAAGGATAGTTATGGCACCTAAGAATCAAATGGCAATGGAAATAGAAGAATTGAGGGCAGCACTTGAGCAAAAAGAAAGGGAGAAGAGAGAATTAGAAGCAACAAGGGACAGAGAAGAAAGGCAAATGAGAAGAGAAAGACTTCAATTATTGGAAAGGATAGAAGCATTGGAAAAAGAGAGAAGAGAACCTAGGAGATAAGAGGTTCCTAAAGAACACCATGAGGAAGAAGAAGTACCCCATGAGAGACAAGTACAAGAGGAGGATCCTAATGAAAGAAGGTTTGCAAGATTGATTAAGGCAATACAAGGTACTAGTTGAAAAGGTATGGTTGATTTACCTATGTATCAAGGTAAAATGGAAAGTGAAGAGGTGCTTGGGTGGATAGAAGCACTAGAAAACTACTTTGAGTTAGAAGACATGGATAAAGACCAGCATTCAAAATGGAAGGATAGAAAGAGGATTGGACAAGATTTCAAGTTGGGTTAGAATGAAGACTATGATCAACAGCAATTCTTACCATCGAACTTGGTAATCCAATTGAAGATGAGGAGGAACAATTTGAAGCAAAGAGAGATGGATGTTATGACATATATAGAGCAATTCCACACGTTGAGCATCAGAGGAGTAGAAGATGAAGATGAGAAGGTGGCTAGATATATGAGTGCATTAAGGTATAATATTTTGGATGAGATAGGGTTGAATGTGCCAAGAACCCTTGGAGAATGTTTTCAACTTGCAGTTAGAGCAGAAGAAAAGTTGAAGAGGAATAATGAAAGGCATAGTAACAGTAGTAGAGGAGGTGGAACTATGAGAGGAAGAGGTGGTAGAACAAGTTCTGATTTACAAAGAAACAATGACAAGGATAAAGGCAAGGATACTATCTCAGATCAGAGAGGAGGATATAGAGGTGGAAGATTTGGAGGTGTAAGAGGAAGTGGAGTATTCATAGGTAAATGTTTTCATTGCAATGAGATTGGGCACTAATCATTTAGATCTCCAAAATGGCATGAATCAGATCAAGGTAGAGATAGAAGAGTGCACATGGTTCAACAAGATGAGCAGAAAGAAGAATCAAAGCTAGTAGGCCTTGAACTTGAAGGTGACTTTTTGATGGTAATGCAAGGAGAGAAACTTCATCAAGAACCAAGCTAACAATTTTTATGACTACTTGGTTATGCAAAGGAAAGATATGTAAAGTGATTGTTGATTCAGGATCACAGAGTAATATTGTTTCTCTTGATATGATCACCAAGTTAGGAATTGTCCCATTTGACCACCCTAATCCTTACAAGGCCACTTGGGTTAACCAATAGTAGCACGTAGAGGTTACGAAGAGAGCATTTGTGAATTTTTCTATTGGTCCATATCAATATAGAGTGTTATGTGATGTGGTCCCTATGAATTGTACTCATTTGATCGTAGGAAGACCATGGCAATGTCTTAAGGACACTTCATGATGGTTTTCATAACACATATGTGGTGCATGAAGATCGTCAAACCTATAAGTTGAAACCTTTACTTTTGGGAGGTCTGAAAGAGCAGCCTTTAATATGTTTTGGAGAGCATTTTCCACAGTCAAAGCAGGGTGACACACAATTTGATACTGGTTGGAAGGAAGTTGTTAGTTTGTGGCAGACTATGAGGAAACACCATTCTTTTCATGATGATTTATGGGATTTTTCTTTTGTGCAAGTTCATTCTATAAAATGTCCTATTGTTGAGAAGGGATATTTAGGTGTGAAAGAGAAGTTACAGGTTCAGCAAGTGAATCAATGAAGAGCAGATGTATAGACTAGTTATGAGTAGCCATGTCCTAAACAAGGACATAGTAATGCATATTTTGTTTCTAATCCATTTTGTAATATAAGTATCAGTCGGCAAAGAAGGAAGTAGGTCACACTTGGGGATTATCTGGTCCCTACTTAGAGGATGATACCAAAAAGCAATCAGACTGATCATTGGAGCAATTCTTGGGAAAAGAATTTTCTTATTGGTGGGGAGTATGATGTCGGGGCATCTAGGAGGACAAGTGATTCAATGAAGACACCAAGAACTAAGGAGGATATCTTGACAAAAAATCTAGTAAATTAGAACATCTTGAAGCCTATTATGGCCTTTTATGATGAAAAATATAATGTAATGGATAAATGTCCTAAAGGTCCTAGTAGAGACCTTAGATCTAAAATGCAATGTAATGGGCTAATAATGCCTTAGGAGTCTAGAGATGCTTGTTAATAGGTTTAATAGGTAATAATGTCCATTTAAAAGATGTTAGTATTAGTTAGGGGTCAGTTGGAGTCTTTTCTTTTAATTAAAAGTTTCAAATTTGAACATAAGCCATAATGGCTAGTTAAGGATCTTGGGTTTTTAGGATTAATTTGTTGTTGTAATAAGCACAACCAAATATAGGAAGTTAGAATAAGTTATAATCAGAGTTTATAAAGCCTAGCGAGGCCTATGAACATGATAAGGAGAAGAAAATAAGAGGATACTATATGGAAATGCAGATCTGCAGTGAATGAAATTTAGTTTTCCTATCATTTTGCACTATCTTGTTGAATACTTTCATTGTCTCTTCATTGTCTCCATCATCTAACTCTTGTGGAATGAATTAGGGCTTTCATATGATCATGTCATGATTTTTTAAAGTGTTCTTGAAGCAGTAAAATCTCTGTGTTTTATTATTTCATTATAACAATGTTGTAACTATTCAAAGAATTCACTATTTTGAGCAGTTTTAATGAAGCTTTGATCCATTCTTTGGGTTTTTTGTTGCTATTTCCTAGAGAATGGATCCTTTATAACATATTTCAAATGCTACTAACCAAGTTAAGTGTAGGGAGACATATTTAGAAGAAGATCACCATGACTAACCGTGGAAAAAGAAGAGGGAAATGCTGCTACAAGTATAACAACAGAACATTTTCCTTAATAAGGGTATGATTTTATGTTTGGATGAGTTAGGGAATGTCCTAAATATGGTGTTTCAACTTTTAATGGATCATAGAAGTGATTGGAGGTGGGAGAACTATAAAACCCTTGTTTTGCACCATTTAAGGAGAGGGTCTGTTGGAAAGCATACTTAGAAGTGTCAACTTCGAAAAAGGATTGGAAAATTCTTGGTTTGGAATCAAAATACCATGCTGTAGAAAGTTTGAGAGTTAGAGGATAAGTTTAAAGAGTACTTGCCTTGTAAAAGTGGCCTAATTAAGCCTAATTTTGAGACAAACTGCCATGTTCCATACGATCTTTCCAAAGGAGTGATATTTTATTTTTGGATATGTTAAAAAACTCTAAAAAAGGTATCTAAAAAGCCTATTTATTTTTTGGGTTTTTTGTAAAGTTTTGGAGAAAAATCAAGAAAATAGGGTTTTCTGTCCTAATGAAGAGAATAGCCTAGTCAAGGAGGGTAACTTGGGTTTATGCATGAACTTGGTTTTAGGATTGTAAAACTTATTTAAACATGTCATTTTGAGTCTAATAAAACACTCTATGGGGTCAAAATAGATAGTTGAAAGTGTATTCCGAATTTGTGCATTTGAGAGCTATTTGGGTGCTTTGGAGAATCTAGTGAACCTTGGGTAATCATTCAACATTGTAACTGATATTTTGTTGTTACCTCCTTCACTCTGCATCAAAAAGACTAGGTGTAAACCTATCATTTGAATTAGCCTATAATCCATAGATTGGGTACTAGATCAAGGTCATCAATAGAGTTTTAGTCAACCCTTTGAGTTGTTTGACAAAGGGATATGGGCAGGTATGGAATCAAGTACTACCATAGGAAAAAAAATTGTTCTAATGATAGTGTGAACATAACTAATAGAAAAAATAATTTTGAAATTATATACAACATCCATCCTAGGGGTTTGCGTGAGCTTAGAGAGCCTAAAACATGGAGGGTAGAAGTTGGCATGCTGGAGACTTTGCTCAATCTATGAAGCAGGTACATGATCAATTGAAAAGACTCTAATAGAAGATACCCAAAGACTCAAGGCCAAGGCTAATGGAAAGAATAAGGAGATACAATTGGAAGTTGAGGAATTAGTCATGGTCCATCTAAATAAATTTAGACTTCAAAAGGATATGAAAAGAAAACTTCAGATGAGGAGAATATTGCCCTACAAAATATTGACTAAATATGGCATGAATGCTTACAAGATTGACTTAACTACAGATTTGGCTATATCTCCTATTTTTTATGTTCAAGATTTGGTAAAGTAAAAAAGTCCCATTGCAAAGGAGCATGGACAAGTAATTAATGAGGCATATTAATGTCCCAAATTTAATATAGTTTTTATATAGTCTGAACTTACACTTTGAGCCTTGTGAAAAACATTTCCAACATATTTTTCTTATTCTAAATGTAGCTATAACTTATTAAACCTATGGATAATGGATATGAAAAACCTTGCTTAATATTATATATAAAATTCAGTATTTCATATAAATATTTTGAGCTATGTTCTAATATTTGAATAAGAGTAGAAATGTTGTTGTGCATATGTGTTCAAATGTTTCTAATTTTTAGGAAATGGAGAAGTGGTGCAAAGAGTGGTGAACATTGTATTAAAGAAGGAGTAATGAATACCGATCATAGCATGGGAAGCACAGCTTAGTTTTGAGTGTTAAGTTGCAATTGTGAAAAGAGTTATTTCTAGAAGACCTGACTTGCTACATTATTTGTGGAGTATTATTCTATTGTTCAATCAATGTTTTAAAGTCATGGTTGGCATTCTACCTTTTTCTTCTAACAATGTTTGCTCACGGTTTTATGTTATGTAATAAATTCCAATCCTCTATATATATAAGGAGGGAGGGAGAAAGTTAGTTAGTTAGTAAGTGGATTCTAAAGTTGCTCTTTTCTATTCTCTACAAATTATTTAGTCATGTAGCAAAAGAAGAATTTTAATGAGAAAGTGATTTTGGAATACCTGTTATGTTCTTAGTTAGTTGAAGCCAACCAAGGGGGGTCACGTGGGAGGTGGAATAGATTTAGGTAGAGTAGATTCATTTCTTCTAGTTTCCTATTTTAAGATAGATTTATTATATTAGTCCTGTAGCATAGTTACTATGAAAGTTCCTACAACACTTGTGGAAAATGATCATAGTGATGTTTGAGTTGATTAACTAGCTTAGAATTCCTTTTTTGAAGTTTCCTATAGTTATCTATTGTTATTCCAAGCATGTTTATTGTTCTGTACTAGTATTATAGATTCCTTTCATGCATTTTACTTTCCTCCAGCATGTTAAGACTTAAAGGAACTTAGTGCACATATTGTGTTGACCCATTTTAAGTTCTATGTCCTTGGGTTGACAATTCAAGTGTAGTTCATGATGGAAGAGATAATTCTCAAAATAGACATAGTACCCTCGAGAGGAATATCAATGTGATTATCTTTATCTATTATGGAAGCACTACATTTTTGGCATCATTTCCAGGGATGGTGTCAAACTAGGAACCTTCATGAGTCCTCTATTTTTAGATTGTGTTAGTTAGAAACCACAAGATTGTGTGCTTGATTAACAAGTCACCAATTCAATTGCATGCATTGAAGAGGAAGACAACAAGATGGATATGGGAGATCTCTTCCATGGGAGTCTGTGAACCTAAACTAGGAAATTAAAGAAGAAGCCAAGTTGACTTTTGAGGATGGAATCCCTATTTTTCCTATAGAATCATCCTCAAGAGAAAAACCTCTAGATACAAGTGGTCTTCAACCTTTTGCTGAAATTTTAGCCTGTTTCCTTGATAGTATTGCTTCAAATACACTAGCTGTTAACAATCTAGTACCCAATGTTCCTTTCCAACAACAACCTCACTATCAAATACCTATAGTAATGGCACAACCTACTTTTCCATTACCTCTCCCAAGCCTAGTAATCAATGCTAATCTTAAAAATATACCTCCAAATGCTCTTCCAAATTTTTATGGGCATGAAACTAAAGATCCTAATACTTTCCTATTTGAGTTTGACATACTCTGTCATAGCTTTGACTACAACACTGATGCCCATAATCTCAATTTTTTTCCAGCAACACTGAAAGATTTAGTTTTACAATGGTTCATGGGCTTAGGAGCCAATGTAGTAGGTACTTGGGATGAAATGCAAACTCTATTTCTAGACAAATATAAAGAGTATTGCAAAGAAAATGATTCAAGAGGAGATGATATCTTTAGAATATCACAAAAGGAGGAAGAAACATTGGAAGACTATGTTTTACGTTTCTTGTATACACTGCAGAAGAACCCTCAACATGTGTTGTCTAAGGATTCACAAAAGTTAGTCTTCTTGAGAGGCATAAATGATAATTGTCTAGAAGCATTAGACTTGATGAATGGTGGAGATGTATATCAATCTTCTTGGGATGACCTTAAGAAAATCTATCTTAAATACTCAAGGTCAACAATGAAGAAAGGAAAAGGACACTAGATTATAGCTACTAAAGGAATCGGTCAGGGTATTTCAAAGATCGAGATATCTAATCTACTTTCAGATTTCAAGAAAGACATCATAAATAATGTCACTACACATCTCTATATAATCACTACAAAGAAGAAGCATGTAGAAGCTAAGGCACAATTAGCTTAGTACTACCCGCACTGCTAGAAGCAAAAGAAAGATTGTCAATGCAAATTGGTCACTAGCATGGAAAACCAACATCTTCCAACTAAGTACATCAAAATTGATGGATAGGATTACCAAGTATTCTTTATTTCTCAATGTTAGCCATGGGGCCAACATTAAGGATGCCTTAGGACCCTTTGTAAAATGCAAATCTATATGGTAATCAATGACAAAACCATAATACCCAAGGTCCTTTGCAATATAGTCAACCTAATTGGAATAATGCTTGGAAAAATAATCCACAACAGCCTTAATGGCTTTAGATTCCCCAATATTTGTAGCCAAACCAATAGAATAATCAATGGAAAAATAAGTAGAACCAATGACAAACACCTTAGGGGAATTGGCAGTCTACAAATCAATGGAGAGGACCTCAGCAATGGCCTAACCAAAATACTAGTAATCCACAATTACCACCTCTAGTCAGACAACTTGCACTAATGCCACCACCTATAAGTCCTGGACCTCAAAAGTAGACCCAATTACCTACACAACCTTAACCAAATCCAAATAACCAGTAGTCACAACAACCAATTTATTCTGCTAATGCTCAGCAATACCCTGCTTATGCTCTAGATGTTGCAAATATACATTTGAGATCTAGTACAACACTACTAGTGCCTAAATCAGCTCTTATAACTGAAATACCAAATACTCCAACAGCATCAAAACCCATAGTTTCTAAAGAGGTTGACCCAACTAATGCCACTAGCTCAACTCAAGCTCAACCAGTAGTTGAATCTCATTTTCCAAAGAAGCTCATACAAAGTAAACCTACACAAACAGAGGAACAATATTTTGATATTATTGATCAGTTAAAGAACATGCATGTCCAAATACCCCTATTCTAAGCTATTAAAGATTTTTCTATCTATGAAAAAGGCATCAAGGAAGCCTATCTAAAAAAGGCTAGGAGGGAGAAAAAAGACCCAATAATAGTCCATATTGTAGGACAATTGGCCAACATTATGTTAGGAAAATTGATCATTCCTAAATATTTTGATCCATAAAGTCTAGTTGTGAATGTGATTATAAATGGTCAACTTATTAAAAATGCTTTAATTGATCTTGGTGCTGCTATAAATGTCATGATTAAGGATACTATGAAAAATTTGAATATAGAAGGATTAAGGGCTACCCCAACAATTCTACAACTTGTAGATAGTTCTACTGTCACTCTTGATGGTATGATAGAAGACATAATAGTAACCCTAGACTCTCTAGAGTACCTTATAGATTTCATGATTCTATCCCCAAAAGTTAATTTATCTGGTTACCCCGTCATTTTGGGATGACCATGGTTAGCTATAGCTGATGCAAATATAAGTTGTAGGTCAGAGAATATGACCATATCTAATGGTCAAGCAATAAAGAAATTTGATCTATATCCTCTAGCACAACCACAACCAAATTTAAGTACATTTGTATGGCCAAATTTAGGGGATGGAGAAGAAGAGTTAAACTCTATATCATATCTTATGATGTTACATAGACAATCTTTTCTAAAGCTATAGGAAGAGGATTCAATAATTCAGATTATTCTTAATAATACTTGTGTGGTAGAAAAAGATGTGTCTGAGAGCTCTGTGTTAGAATTAACCACATATGAGGAATGTAATGAGAGTTGTTCTCTACTTAAGGAGCCAAAAATTCTCCATCAACTTTTACCATGTGAATTAGATACAAGTCCAATCTATGAAGTTGCTATAATAGATACTGCAACTATCATTGAGTTGTCAACAAGTTATAATCTCCATGTCAATCCCAAATTATCTTCTACACAAATGAAAAAATTAATAAAGCTTCTTCAAAAACATGAAAAGGCTTTTGCATGGGACAATGGAGATATGAAAGGGTTGAGTCCTATAGTATGCACTCATAGAATATACATCAATGAAGGGTGCCTGGCACTCTGTCAACCTCAGAGAAGAATTAATCCGCCCCTTAGAGAAATATTTAAAACTGAATTGCAAAAATTGCTTGATGCTAGTTTTATATATCCAATATCTGATAGTAGATGGGTGCAACCTTTGGTCATATTGCCTAAAAAGGGAGGAAAATGGCAGTTTTTTTAGATTATAGAGAATTGAATATGGCAATTAAGAAGGGTCACTTTCCTTTACCATTCATTTATCAAATTCTAGACACTCTGGCTAGAAAGAAGTATTTCTCTTTTCTAGATGGGTATAGTGATTATAATCAAATAAGTATCGCTCCTAAAAATCAAGACAAAACCACATTTATATGCCCATGGGGTACTTTTGCATACTCTATTTTTCTATTTGGCCTGTATAATGCTCCTACAACATTTCAACGAGCTGTGATCAACATTTTTGCTGATATATCGCATGATTGCATGGAAATATATATGGATGATTTTGCAACATTTGGAGTCACCTTTGAAGAAGCCTTGGTGAATTTTGAAAAGGTTCTTATCCAATGTAAAGAACATAATCTATCACTCAATAGTGAGAAATCTTTCATGCTCATGCAAGAAGAAGTGGTGCTCAGTCATTTCATATCAGCTGTAGGAATACAAGTGGATCCAGCTAAGATAGAGGTAATTCTAACACTACCCATACCTACAAAACCAAAAAATGTAAGATCTTTTTTAGGTCATACTAGATATTATAGGTGTTTCATAAAAGACTTTAGTAAAATAGCTAGTCCTTTGTATACACTATTGACTAACAAAGTTGAATTCATCTGGACACTAGAATGTAATGAAGCCTTCCTACAGCTTAAGAAACTCCTCACTACAATACCAGTTTTAAAGGGACCTAATTGGTCAATTCCATTTCATATCCATACTGATGCATCGGATTATGTTGTAGGAGTTGTATTAGGACAAAAACTTGCTAATCTTGAGAATGCCATTTACTATATTAGTAAAAGCCTTCATGGACCTGAGCTAAATTACATAGTAACTAAAAAAGAACTTTTAGTTGTAGTCTATGCATTGAACAAATTCAGACATTATGTAACTGGATATCTTTTTTTTTTCATATTGATCACTCAATATAAGGTACTTAATGAACAAACTAGCTATCACTAATAGACTGGCAAGATGGCTCTTGTTGTTATAGGAGTTTGATATTACCATTATTGACAAGCTAGGAAAATCCAACATCATTGTTGATTATCTATCCAAATGAAACATTACTGCTAAAGATCCAACTCTAATTGAAGATACCTTTCCAGATGAACACTTGTTCCATATAGAAACTCATGCACCATGGTATGCAAACATAGCAAATTATCTTGCTGCAAATAAAATGCCCCCACACTTCTCTCACAAAGAAAGGAGGAAGTTAGCAGAGAAAATTTTTCATTACTCTTGGATAGATAACAATCTCTTCTATGTTGGACCAGATCAAGTCATGCAGAGATGCGTCAAGGAAGGTGAAATATATGATATACTGCATGCTTGTCATGATGAACCATGTGAAGGCCATTTTGTAGGGAAAAGAACAACACTAAAGGTATTTACAACTAGATATTATTGGCCAACCTTACATAAGGATGTAGTGACTTATACAACCAATTGTGACAAATTCCAGAGGATGGTCTGACCAACCAAAACTAATGAGATGTCACTCACTCCATAGATTGTAGTCACACCTTTTGATAAGTGGGGTATGGACTTTATAGGTCCAATTAACCTACCATCAAATGGAAAATCCTACATCTTAGAATGTACAGATTATGAAACCAAATGGGTAGAAGTTAGAGCAATGAAACATGCAAGAGATGAGAAAGTCGCCAAATTCCTATATGAAAAACTATTAACCTATTATGGAGTCCCCAAAGAACTTTTTACAGTTCAAGGAGCCCAATTCACATCAAACCTGATCGCTGAGGTTATGAAAGAATATAATATAAGACACCGTAATTCTAGTCCCTATCACCCTCAAGAAAATGGGCAAGTAGAGGTCACTAGTAGAGAAATTGAAGCCATTTTGACTAAGGTAGTGCACATACATAAGAAGGATTGAACCAACAAATTAATTGAAATTGTTTGGGCATACAAGACCACATGGAAAATAAGAACTAGATTCACTCCACTTGAGCTTCTCTATGGTAAAGTAGCCGTGTTACTTATTGAATTTGAACATAAAAAATTATGCACTACTTTAGATTTGAACATCAATCTTCCTACAACACAAGAAGAGAGACTTATCCACTTGAATTCATTGGATGAAATAAGAAAGATAGCTTTGGAAAGAACAAAAATTATTCAACAATAGCAAAAGCAGTGGCATGATGCACATATAAGGAATAAAAATTCCAAGTGCGAGATTGGGCTCTCCTCTATGATTCTCACTTCAAAGAGAATCTAGGGAAATTGCAGACTTGATGGTTAGGGCCTTATGAAATTCAACATATATTTGACAATGGCATAGTGCAACTGGAAACCATTGATCCTATCCAGTTTAAGTTACTTGTTAATGGCCATAGGTTGTGTCTCTATCATAAACCATAGACTAAAGCATAGTTCCCATAGCAATTCCAACCAACCAGTTAACCAACTCCTATGAACATAGCTCCTACAGCAGAGGGTGAAAACCTTCTTCCTACAACCATACCATGACAAAATTTTAGGAGCCTCCATATAAAAACCTCATTTAATATGAGGTCCATTCCTCCATTCACTTTTCTCTTTCTTCATATCAACCCATCTCATTTCTCTATCTACCATCCACCCACACTCCATGTCACCCACATATTCTATTTTTACTACTTTCAATAAATAATTCCATCAACACTTTTTATGTGATCATTAGCATTCGCCACCTCATCAACCTACATGTCGATGTACACTCTCAAATTTTTAGGTATAACAATTCTTTTACTCTAATTCATTTTTAGAATATAGATTTTGATATTTATATATAATATTTCATTATATATATCATATAAGACTTAAGCAAGTTTCTCATTCCTATGGACACTTTTCAAATTTTAGTGGGGGGCAAGAAAGTGTATTAATTTCCACATGTCATCTCTATGTTATCCTAAGTCATGTCCATGTTATAAGTTGTACTTTGGTAGCAATCTGATATTTTTCATTAATTTTCAAAATCTTTTTGTATCTATCATACCTTTTCATTGAGATTTTTGGGAAAAGATCACCTATACTTGGCATGATTGAAAGGACTAAGAGTTATTGCGAGAACACCTTCAGTTAAAGCATTGATGTCCTTCACTATTAATGTATCATTATTCTACACACTAGAAACAAAGGTGTCTTGTTAAGCAAAGTGGTAATGGCATACAACATTTTTCATAAAGATTAGTTTGAAACTCAGAGAAAGAGGGAACTTGTAGAGGAAAGAGGGGCAAAAATTTATCATAGTGGTGAGAGTGGAAGCTAGAAATTTTGAAGATGGGGGGACAGTTAAAGTGATATGAGCTAGTCACTCATAATGTTTTACTCACAGACATTGAAGCAGTTTGACGATTTCTTGCTTGTAGATGGCTTGGTTACTTCTTATAATTAACAGAGTTCAATGAAGAAGTAGCAATGGAGTTCATGATGATATTTGATGAAGGGGAAGCCTTAGTTTGGGGATTAAGAGTGATTACTACTAAAGAAAGGATAGCATAAGCCAAAGGATTACTAGCAATTGGGGAGCATTATCCAAATGAACATGATGCCAGGTCCTCAAAGGCACAATTCACTCAGCCAAGTGACCCACAACTGGACATTACAAAACAAGGGTGTAAGAGACTTTCTCTTCCACCTTCATATCTAGAGTTAGCAACCCACATTATAATGTATTTAACCTGTCAAGGCAGGTTTTCAAACTTGCATGCTCATCACTTTAAATTTCTTAGTTGCATAAGACATAACATGCAAGTTAATGTTCCCAACTTTCTTTATAATATGTTGTGTATAAGTGCTGAAGAAACTCAAAAAGGAAAGGCAAATTTTGTTTCCCATCATGCCCTCATTAAATTTCTAGTTGAAAGATCTCTTAGGGATTCCTCCCCTATTTCATAGGCAGAATTTTTTGAATCCAAGACCTTCCAGCCTCAAGCTAACCCTATTCTTCAAAAATTAGAAAATGAGGAAGATATCACAGAGCCGAGTGAAAATCCAACTAAACCGAAAAAAGAACCCTCTTTGGATAAACTAGTTGAGCCTATTTTAGAGGATGTTATACCAAGTTCTTCTATAGAAAAGGGCAAGAATAAGGTTAGTGAAGAAAGCCCTAACCTTGAAAAGGAATCCCAAAACCCCTATGGTAAAGTAACAAAAAGGAAAAACTCTATTCCTGCAGCAACTATTCCTATAGCATCTACTCCAACCATGCCTAAACTAAAACGGACCTATAAAATGGTTGAAGCTAAAGAGATTCTTGTAAGTAGAAGCCCTCATATGTGAGGCTGGTTATCCTCAATTTCCATTGGAAATCCAAATGCCCCAGTTTCAAAGTCTCACATAGAATCAGTAGTTGAGAATGTTCCAAATGATTCTCCAATGCAATTAGAGCCCCAAAATGTAGAAATACATGAAAATGTGTATGTCAAGGAGATACTGCAAGAGAATTAGGAAATGTGCAAAACAAATCCTACTGTTGTTCCAAAAAAAGCCCCTACCAATGATCAACCTACCATGCCATCAATCCTTGAATATTCCAATATTTCTCTTATACCTTATAAATCTTCTTGGTACACCCAGTATTTCCAACAAGTTGCTAAAGAAAAAAAGATAAAATCTGAAGCTCAAGAATTTTCGTCATCAATTTAGTCAATATTGTTTGGTCTATACAATCATTTTATTTTTTAGAAAACCTTGTAGAAGTAAGAAAGAAATCAGATGCAAAAGACAATATTTGATAGAGATGAGTAAATTGAATCATTAAAGGAGTAACTAGAAAAACAAAAGCAACAAATGAATAAAGCTTTGAAGTTATCTGATTAGGTTATGGCCTGTAGACCACCCCCAAGGGTGTATGCTATTTATTTAAAAGAAAAATTTATGTTATTTTAGTTAATGATGATAGTGAGAAATATTGATTATGAATTTAAGAATGTTCAAGATTTTTATAAAGTGTATCAGACTCTGCCTTCATGGAAAAAGAACTTGTTGTGTGAGCTCTATTTGCACAATTTCATAATTCCACATGAAACAAAGTGGAATCCCCTACTTTACATAGGAGATGTTCACTTAAGAGTTCTAATGCCATGGATGCACAATGAAACAAATTATGATAGACAGATACCTATAGGGATCTTGAAAAGTCTGAACCAATGCCACTATAGGTTGAATCCCAGAACTCTTATGATCTCTTGAGAGATTGGTTTAGATTAACTTGTGGAAGGCCAAAACTAGAAATTAGAGAAAAAGTGTTTGAAGAAAGGGAAAAAGTTTATAGAGAATATTAGACAAATCCTAATTTAACACAACAAAGAGCAATTGTAGGGCTTAGAAATAGATGGAGGTGACTACCTAAACCTTTCAAGAAGGTTGAATCACATAGCCTTGTTAATTTTGAGGTAGTAGTTAATAGAGTAGCTAAATATATGAAATTGGGAAGGCAAATTAGGGAGGAGCTATGGATGCCACTAACTTTTCAACCTCCTACTCTTCTTTGGCCCCTGTATGAAAATAATGCTACTAGGTTAGACCCATTAGTTGAAGAACACTTGGGTGAGCATTGGAGATGAACCAAAGGATATCTCTACACCTTTAGAAGTGGGAAACAATGGACGACTATAGTGGGAGATTTCAAAGCAATGGAAAAGAAGTACAATGTTTGAGGACAAGCATTTACATAGTGGGGGGTAGATAATGAAGCATATTAATGTCTCAAATTTAATATGGTTTTTATATAGTATGCACTTACTCTTTGAGCCTTGTGAAAAACATTTCCATGATATTTTTCTTATGCTAAATGCAGCTAGAACTTATTAAACCTATGGATAATGGATATGACAAACCTTGCTTAATATTATATATAAAGTGCAATATTTCATATAAATATTTTAAGCTATGTTCTAAGATTTGAATAAGAGTAGAAATGTTGTTGTGCATATGTGTTCAATTTTTTCTAATTTTCAGGAAATAGAGAAGTGGTGCAAAGAGTGGTGAACACTATATTAAAGAAGGAGTAATGAAGACCTATTGTAGCATGGGAAGTGTAGGTTGGTTCTAAGTGTCAAGCCATGGTTGTGAGAAGACTTATTTCCAAGAGACTTGATTTGCTATGTTATTTGTAGACTATTATTATGTTGTTCAATCAATGTTTTAGAGTCGTGGTTGACATTCCACCTTTTTCTTCTAACAATGTTTGCTCATGTTTTTATGCTATGTAATAAATTTTGTCCTCTATATATATTAGGAGGGAGGGAGAAATTTAGTTAGTTAGTACGTGGATTATGAAGTTTCTCTTTTCTGTTCTCTACAAATTATTCAATCATGTAGAAAAAGAATTAATTTTGGAATACCTATTGTGTTCTTAGTTAGTTGAAGCCAACCAAGGGGGCCCAATTGGGAGGTGGAATAGATTTAGGTAGAGTAGATTCATTTCTTGTAGTTTCCAATTTTAAGATAGATTTACTATATTAGTCCTGCAGCATAGTTACTGTGAAAGTTCCTGCAACACTTGTGGAAAATGGTCATAGTGGATGTTTGAGTTGATTAACAAGCTCAGAATTCCTTTTTTTGAAGTTTTCTACAGTTATCTATTGTTAGTCAAAGCATTTTTCATTGTTTTGTACCTATAGTATAGATTCCTTTCACACATTTTACTTTCCTACAGCATAGATGTTAAGACTCAAAGGGACTTAGTGCACATATTGTGTTGACCCATTTCAAGTTCGATGTCCCTAGGTTGACAATTCAAGTGTAGTTCATGATGGAAGAGATAATTCTCAAAATAGACATAGTACCCTTGAGAGGAATAATAGTGTGATTATCTTTATCTATTGTGGAAGCCCTACATTAACTAAAGCTAAAGAGGTCACAACTGAAATGTCTTTACCGCCCAAAAACAAGCCATGAGCTGAGAAGATCCTAGACTCAAGAGTAAAGAAGAAGACAATATGTGGTGTTTATATGGAACATCTTGTTGAGATAATGTGTGTTGCACACATTGCATGATATTGTTTTATTATATTACATTAATTTTTATGTAAGGTTGCACCTAGGATAACCTAGATAGACATGCAACATGTAGAGATTCTCGTGAAATATTCTTGATGAGTTATATTATAACATTACGATAATTTTTTATATAACTATCTGATATTGGGAAAAATATTAAATGTCCAATATTAAATGTGGGGTCAATGGGTTAGGACTCACATGGTTTATGTAATACCAATTCATGGTTTTGTGGAGCTTACTTCTATAAAAGAAACCATAAGGATTGTTGTAGATGTAGCGGGAAAAAGGCAAGAAGGAAATGTCAAGCAAGACAAGGCGAGACAGGTTACCCAAGGGAGCATTTGTGAAGTTTGGAAGCATGGCATGAAATGTGTGGATTCATGCTTGTTCACATGGATTGCTTGGTTGTGGCTATGTCTTTGAAGGCTTCCATGGTCATATTATAATGGTATTTTGTTGACTAATACATCACGTGGTGATGAATACTTTTGGAGGTTGGGGTTTTTCCTTAATGAGGTTTTCCTAGGATATATCTTGTGTCACATTTTTTGGGTATGTTGTTTATTCTCTTGCATGTGGATTGCAATTGCATATTTATTTTAGATCTATTATGGTTTATGTAGAAATATTAAGATTCGGGTTGCAAGTTTCCTTACAAGTGTTAATAGACTTATGATTTTATTATTGTAACCCTAGATGGAATCCATAAGAATGCATGAAAGAATGAAAGAAAGGGCATGATAAAAGGCGTTTTTAGGTTGTTTATTGTAGATCTAAGGGTTTTGGGTTTGTTATTATGATGGGATGTTGGCAGATTTTGGGCATGTGAAATTGTTGGTCAAAAGGTTTTCTTGGATGGTTCATTTAAATGAAGATTTTAGCGGGTATCTTATAGAAATGATCACCTGCGAAAAATAGACCTCACCATTGGATCTAGGTTGGTCATTCCATAAATTTTGATATATAACAAGCCCTAGTTTGGCCATGTTCATTGAAAATGCAAAAGGGTTTTTAGTTACATCCTATGATGGCTGTCAAATTTAATCCCGTAAAAATTTTCATAACAAAAAAATCACTTTAAAAGTGGTAAAAATATTTTCTTGGTAAAATTATCATAACTTTTAGTCAAGATATTAGATTTTAGACTTTTTATAGTTGTTGGAAAAGTAATTCAGAGCATAATAACTTGTTGCAAGTTTGATTTTGTGATTTTGACATTTTGTCAAGTTTTAAGAGCCTAGCATTTGTTTTGAGCATAGATTGGAGAATAACTTGGGCATATAGAGTCAAACTTTGGAATTTGAAGAGTCAATGGAAAAATCTTGAAGGGATCTATAGTTGGTTCATATTTGGTGTAGGTTTGGCATTGGTGATATATTGATTTGAATGATTTATGATATATATTGACTATGGTAATATTATGAGTTTACGATATTGTATATTTTAGAGATTTAAGATTTGATGTCATTGTATACTCATCTTTTATTTTAGATTAGTCTTATGGTGATATGGTTATCATTTTTTGGTTTGAATATGTATAACGACTTGTTGGGTCTACAAGTTGTATAGTGTTGTTAGTGGTCTATACTTACAAGTTACATTTATGGCTTGGATATGGGTTGTCTTTTCCCATTGATCTTTTATTATTGATCCATATTCATATTTGTAGCTTGGATTTGGGTTGTCTATTCCCTTAGTCACCTGATTTAATGATTTTTATTCATGAATAAGGAATGAGATGTTGTTACTAGGTGTAGACATGGTGGAGGATTGTGGTTGATGATTGTATGATGATGAATTGGAAACTTTGAGAGTTAAATGCTTGGTTCATGGATGTAATCATGGTTCCATGTATTTTGGCATGACATGATTAGATATAGAGGTACTTCATTAGTGCTCATTGGTTTAGATTCATAATTTGGTTATGGTAGAATATCATCTTAGTCGAGGATCATGCTTATGTTGGTTTCTTTTGAGGAGCTCATGATGTGCACTTTGAGTTCTTTGATGGTTTCATGTCTTATTTGATTCTCATGGTTAGAGGATAGTTTTTTCACCATGATGTCATAGATAGCTTAGATGTATAATTTAGTGGGAGCTTGTGACAGTGATAAGGTGGAAGTGTAGGATTGATTCCTATTTTGGTTTTTATCTTCTTGGTTGGTTTCACTTGGTACTTGCACTTTGGTTTTGTGTGTGTAGACCTGGAGGATATTCATGTAGGAGATGGATTTTATGATTCCATGGGTGACTTTGTACCATTGTTGAGTGAGATTTTTTGGCATTGATATATTTATTAATTATTTATAGATATTGGAGAATGTCTTAGATCTTGTTTTTGCAGAAGCATCTTTGACATTTGCATGGTGCACTAGTTGGTGATGGTGTGTGGAGATGGTTACATCTTGAGGACTCATGGAGTTCCTCATAAAAGTGTGGTTTATGCTTTCATTTGATAAGTTATTTTTGGTAATAGGATGGTTTCATTATTATGTCATGGTATACTCTTGATATGCATTTAGAGCTTTGATGTGTCATGGTATGTTCAAATGGAGCATGTTATCTATTTGGTTGAGATGGTTGGATCAATTGTCATGTTTATGTTCTTGAGGCCATGGTTGAAACTTTGACATTGATATTTTTTTAGTTTTTTTGTACTGAGCACATTGATCATTTTTTGGATACTTCATAATATTTTTATGTCACATTTGCAGTTGGCATGGATTGATTGGTTACAAGTTCTCATGGATACTTAGAGATCGTGGTAATGTTGATTTCTCTTGGATTAGAGATGTATTTTTTTGGGATAGATGTTTGTTTTTAGTAGGAAGTTTCAGGTGCATTCACCTGATATGGACTTGAGAGGTGATTGTTCTTATATTAGTCTTGGTTGGAAACTTGGATATCTTGATGAGCATTTTCATTTTTCCCTCTTGATCTACTCAGTGGTTTACTACTTGAGAGGTATGGCCCATTGTTTCTCTTAGGTACATTATGGTTATTCTTAGCTTTCATTGATATGGATATTGAGCTATGGTACATGAGTTAGTTCTGAAGGGTTCATTTGAGAGATGTTTTAGCATTAGTTATTTCCATATGCATATGTTTCTGTTATGATGATTAGGTTCAAAAGATTCTTTTATATTGGGCATCCTTGGATTAGGAATGGTTATTCCTTGAGTTAAGAATATTTTATGAGTTTGATCTTCTTGTGAGAGGCTTACATCCATGTTTAGTTAAATGGTATGGTTTGTATGTTTTTGTGGGTTCTTAGTTGGGTTTTTATGGAGGAGATCTTAGTTAGCATAGTTTAAATCTAGAGGTATGTGTAGAAGGACATGATACATGTTATGATTGGTTTGGTTTCTTTTTGGACTTGGTTATCTTCTTGGATATTTGGTTTTAGTAATAGTAGATTTGAGATTGGTTGGAGATTTTGATCGTTGATTTGTGTTCATGTATGTCATGTGAGAGATGACATGGTTATTCCTTTATCTCTTTCCTTTGTTGGTTGTGCATAACTTGGGAGAGTGTTGGGGACTTATTATGATATTTATTCTTGCAAGTTATTGGTTTATATTTTTTGGATGTCCTTGATACTACATTGATTTACTTTTAAGAGATGGTGTGAATGCATTGGTTACACATTTGACATTATCTTTTGCAATGGGAGCTTCTTGGTTTATATGTGGTAGGTATTGCTCTTGAGGCTTGTGATTGCAGGTTAGAGATTGGATATGTTGAAGAGGTGAGATTCACTTAGTATACATTTGGAGGTATCGATAGTTAGATGGGTTAGCACTTATTATGGGTGTTATTTTAGCTATGGATTTTCACAACTATGGATACATGTGATTACCTTTGGATCAAGTGTTTTTTGTTTGGTATTTTAGGATGTGGAATCATTCATGTTTGAGATGTTGGATACTCTTATTTTGTTGAAGGTACCAGGATGGAGCACATGGTGTACTTTGATCCATGATGGTGGATGTGCTAGGAGGGATTGTTCATTTTTCATGTATGTGGCTATTGATTGACCCTATGCAATGTATACAAAAAGTGGGAGATTGTTGAGATTATGTGTGCTGTACACATTGCATAATATTGTTTTATTAAATTTTATTAAAATTTATTATGGAATGTTTCCTCTAGGAAAACCTAGATGGACATAAAATATGTAGAGATTCCCATGGAATATTCTTGATGAGTTGTACTATAAAATTGTGATAATATTTGATATAATTATTTAATATTGGGGAAACTATTAATTTCATAATATTAAATATGGTTTAAATGGCTTAGGAAGAAAATGGTTTTAGCACATTGCTTATGTAATACCACTTAGTGGTTTCTATTATAAAAGAAAGAACAAGGATAGTTGTAGATGCATGGGAAAAAAGACAAGAGTAGAAAATCAAGAAAGACAAGGAAAATTAGGTTAGCCAAAGGAGTATTTCAAATCTATTATGGGTTAGGTGGAAATGGTAAAATTTTGGTTGCAAGTTTCCTTGCACATCTCATCAAGTCAAAACATCTTCCATAATCAGAGGCTACTTGGGTTGAAAAATTGAATTCAAGAAGCTAGGAGTTGATATTACACTCTTGTCACCAAGTGTGACTTGATTTTCTTTATATAGTGGAAGGGTTTGACCCATAACCCTAATCCAATTTTGGCTTGTAATGACACTAGCTAGGTCATTGATGCAATAAAGACACTATGAAGGTCTAAGAAGTGGGTCTAGGTAAGTTTTTTGGTGAAACATGTGTAGAATCATAAATAAGACCTTTGAAGACTATGTATGGAGGTTGGATGGTGTGGATAAGGAAATTGAATAACAAAGAAAGTTGTTCACTATAAAAATATTACTACTCAAATCCATCTTCTTTATGCATCTAAATGAATTGAATATTAAAAAAAAAAATTGTAGTTATTTAGAAGTATTTGATTCCTATCTCAATGAGTTTCGGTTTGAGATGCAGTTGATTTTTATATATTTGAATAAAAGTTAAAGCTCATTATCTTGTTCACTACCAATTCCAAGATTTTGTGTGAAAAATTGCTCATACTTGAAATTCCACTATGGGTTTTCAATGGCCTTTGGAGGATGGATAGTGGAGCCAATGTATGCTACTCCTACAAACTAGGATAATTTTCTCACATTCTCTCGATGGATCCATAGACAAAGTGACCATTTCTAGAGAGCAAAATATTGCTTTCTATTTTACAAATCATTTCTTGAGCTTCAAGAGGATGAGGATTTGAGTGAAGGTTGTATTATGATTCAGAACCACAAGAAAACTAAGAACAAGAGTAGACCCATCGAAGGACAAATGAGTTTTCACCCAGAAAAATTCCAAAGTTTCTAAGGGAAACAATAATTAATTTTCAAATGTCTTCATCCCTCTATAGGTCAAAGAAGAGGTAGACAGGAAGAATTATCCCAAAATGCCTCTTTGTTTGGAAGAAATGAAGGACAACCTAACTTAGGGACCTCTAAAAGTGGTCAACTACTAGAGGGAACATTTGTAACAAGATCAAGAAGAAACACATGTTGGTCTCAGATTGGTTTTGACAATTGAGTGTCAACACACTTAACCAATTCTCAAGATGATGCCAAGTATAATACAGAAGCCAATCTACAATGTGTGTCGAGCAAGGAATTCAATAGGTGTTGAGTGATCTTTAGGTGCTAAGTGAAGTTCAAGTGCTGAGTCACTATAGATACCAAGTCACTATAGGTGCCAAGAAAAGTATAGATGTTGAGTGAAACAGAATTACCATGAGAGCTGAGTGAGCCAGTTTTCCTGTATGTGTCAAGCATCAACTAGTAAGTGTTGAGTAACATAGAATCAACATACGAGTTTGTGACTTCACAAACTTAGATGTAAACTATTTTTGAAGCTGACATGGGATGAATCTCAAAGGATCTTGAAGATAAGATCTAATCTTTTTCATTACCTATGTTATCAGCATGCGACCAATCAAAAAAATGGAGAAGGCATGCAACCAATAGGAAAAGTGCAATAAATGAGTGGGAAATGAAGATTTAATATTGATTGTAGATTCATACCTAACCTTATGTCTTCAAAATCTTTAAAAGGAGGATGACACCCATTATGCATGTGTGAGAGAGAGAAGTGTATGGGTGAATTATAGCGAAGTGCAAAAGGGTAAAAAGACTTAGTGAAAAACAGAGCAGCATTGCAGAATCTAGTTGATCAAGAAGAGAGTATCAGAACCTTGAAGAGTGACATATTAGATCAAGCAAGGATTAGAGCAGACAAAGCAGAACAAGGATCTTGAATCAACAATTGAAGATTGCAAGTTATTAGGTCAAAGACTTTCTAATACTCTCTAGCAATTATATTAGGTATGGAAATCCTATGGACTTAGGTTGGCTTAGTAGCCATTTGTAATGGCATTCCAATTGAGTGTACTAAAATCCTTTAACCAGACCTACTTTTAGCAAGGTAGTTAAATCCTTTAATCAGGTCACTTTTAACAGGGTGTAAAGTCTTTAACATGACAGGCCTTTCACAGGGTAGACCATTGGAAGTGGTCAAACATTGTAACCTTGAATAGTTACATATTGTTGTAGTGATATTTTGTGGGTGTTATCCCCACCCCAGTTTTACCTTCTCATTTTTGGAGGGTTTCTGGGTTACCAAATTTGTGTGTTATTTGTTTTCATGCATGACTTTACTTTCATGTTTATTAGATGAATTAGATGCATGTGGATGATATCAGTCAAAAGGATTTGAAAAGGTTAAAATTAGTTACTTCTGATTCACCCCCCCTCTCAGAAGTAGATCTTCCCACTTGTTAATTCCAACAATTGGTATCAGAGCCAAGTTCTCACAAAGAGGAGCCTTATAGCTTGGAGAAAAGGTCTGGAAATGGAAGTCTACAAACTTGGGAAGATCATAGAGAATTAGGCAATTGATATACAACTTGCTTTACATGCTTTGGAAGAAGCTAGAGAACTAAGAAAATCCTTAAAGAGAAGAAGAGAGATTGCCATAGCTAAGAATGATACATAGTACAAGGAGATTGACACCTCAAATCTATTTTCAAAGGGAGATTCCAAAGAGTTTGATGCAACAATTGTAGACGTGATGGAGAAGAATAGAGCTCAAGCAGAAGAAATCAGAATACTCAAGCTTGAACAAGAATCACAAGCTATGATGCTTTGTGAAGTGACTGAACAAAAGAAAAGAGCCATTGAAGACAAGGCTATGCTAGAAGAAGACAAGAGAAACCTTGCCAACAGACTAGAAGAAAAGTCAATTGAGCTTGCAAGAATCTCAAACATGCAACTAGACACCCTAAGCCAGATGATTAATGCACATCATAAATTGAATGTCAAGGACATTGAGATCTCTACACTAAAGATGCAAAATGAACAAATACAAAATGACCTGAAAAGAGAAAAGGAGATTGCAAAGAGCTTCAACAAACCCAATGAGGCCATCAAGTAATTTGAGTGGCTACTAAAATCACCAAGGGCTAGCAATGACATTTCAGGACTAGGATACACCAACATTGAACAAGGAGAGTCATCCAAGACTACAAAAGAAAGGAGTAACAAAGGTAAGAACACTAAACCTACTTGTCATTTGAAAAGGGACATACCTCTAATGTATGTGGGAGTAAGAATGCCCATCAGCATGACAAGCCTAAGAATGCAAGTCATTGTCATAAGTGCAAAAAGCAAGGAAATCAAGCACATGACTACAAGACTAGGACTATCAGAACACCAAGGTTTAAAGGTCACTACTACAATTTCAAGAAGTACAGACATAGAGCTTTTAAATGAAAATAAAAGCTTATGTGGATACCAAATCAAACAACAAGGGAAGGTAACCATGGACATCACTACAATTGGGACTGCAACACTAGGTATAGTTGTCATTACTATCAAGAATATAGACACATTCCAGAAAATTGCATAAGGACACATTTCAGAGGGAACTACAGTAGATGATTTAGCCAAACCACATGTTTTAGTTACTTGAAGACTGGTCATATCAGTAGGAATTGCTCAACAAGGTCAAAGGCACCCAACTCAAAGAGTGACAAAGGTAAAGAGAAGGTAGATGTTGAACACATCAAAAAAGAAATGAATAAGACATGGAAGAAGAAAGATGAGTGTAGCACATCAAATAAAGGGATCACTTCACCTAATAGGTCAAGTAGTCACACTTCATCAAACTTAGCAAAAAAAAGGCATGAGGGACTGATTTACAAAGCTTTATCATACATCAGTTCCTAAACAAGTAAGTACTGAAAAGAAGAGATCAGCATGAATGAAGATGCAAAGTTAAGATTTCAAAATTTTGCAAGTGTTGCCAAGTTGCCCTCAGATTCTAAGTAAAAATCCAGTACATGCCAAGTTGATTGTTAAAACAATAGGAGCTGAATGATTTGGAGCCGAGTTGGTAGAGGAAGCTAAGTAAAGAGGAAAATTTAGTTGAAGCTGAGTAAAGAATACTCTTGTGGAATTCAAGTGGTTGAAAAGGCAATGGAAGCTGAGTAATGTAGAATCCTTCAGAAGCCGAGTGGACAGTTGTAAATGCACTAAGCATTAAATGCGATGAAAATAGGGTATATTATCATATTTTTGATCATTTCTCTTCATTGTGAACAAAGAGAAAAGATGAGAAAGAGTGCAGAGTGAGTTCAAAGAAAAGAATCCATTAATTAAAAAGATTTCAACAACATTTCAGCATGATTTCATTGATCTTGAGGTATTTATGTCTGTGCCAAGTTATGCAGTTTAATATTTTCTTCATGTCAAAACCTTAGAATTGCAAAAATGGATTCTAGCTCTAGGAAAACTTAGGAGAAAGAACCTTTCAAAGTCCAACTAGTGTCCAATGAGGTCAAACAACCTAATTTTTTTGCAATATTAGAGGTAGCATATAAGAATGACTAAGCTGGAGCCCTATCTATCATACCATCCAAGGTTGTAATGGTTAAAGACATTAGGAGATGCTATTATTGCAAGATTGGAGCTATAGGTGACATGGAAATGAGGGAAGTCTATGAGAGACTGTGTGAAAACGGAGAGTCAAAGGAAGAATACCAGATTGTTGAGAGGAAGGGTTTAATGTGTGCCCTAGAATTTCCCACAATGTTCAACATTGAATGGATTAGACTAGTACTCAGCCGAATACATGATGGAAGCTTATGGTTGGAAGATGGCCCAATAAAAACCATGAAGAGAATTGTTCATAGAGTGACAGGGTACCCAACCTTAGATCGGTTGAAGACCCTTACCAATGATTCTAAGGAGGAAATTGAGAAAAACACAGGTGCTAAATGGAACAAGAGAGGGATGAAAATTAATACCATTCAAGACCCTATTGTTTTTTTTTTTATATTAGAGTCATTGCACACAAATTCTACCAATCCAACAAACTCAACAATGTGCCCTACATTGTAGTGGATGTAGGCTACAAATTGGTGAAGAAAGATCATACCTATGATCTTGCAGAACTACAACTGCAACAAATTAATGAGAATGTAGCAACTATCAGGAGAACCAAGGGAGCCCAATGTAAATTTGGTGCTATTTTAATTTGTATATTCTTTTATGTGCAGAATTAATTTCCTTCATTTGGTGAAGTTGCATGGAAAACTAATAGGTCAATCATGGCTCAAGTAAATGAATATATAGAGCAGATGGGAGCTAATTTTGAGACCTTAATGACTAGCTATTTTGAAGACTTCAAGAAATCAATGAAGCAAAGGCTACAAATTCTAGTATCATTAGTGGAGAAACATGTAAATGATGTATGTTTTCTTGTAAATATAGACTATACATACATTCAAGTTGCCATACCAAGAGTGAGATGGTTCATACCTCTTGGCTATGAAATAAACATAGATGAAGCATCAATAGTAATAACTACATTATTAGTAGAGGAAATAGACAAGGATGCACCATATTTTGGAACCTATGACATGGTGAGATCAAAGGTGGATATGGAGTTAAAAACTGCCTCCTCTTTGAAAAAGAAGGATAAACTTGTGATGAAGTTAAAAGCTAAATTTGGGGAAGGCACTATAGAAGCAATAGAGGAAGAAGGTGAAGAAGCTGAGGATGATGAAGAGGAGCAAGGTCAAGGACCACTTGCTATAACCCAAGGTATGGAGGAGGATGTAGATGAAGAGGAAGGTGCTAAGCAGGAAGCACCCAAGACTGAGACAAAGAAAAGGAATGCTCAAAAATAGCCAGTCGCACAGCCCAAGGGAAAGAAGAAGGCTACAAAGCAAAGTCCATCCAAGCCAACTACAAGGGCTAACACTAGGGCTACAACTCGGGTAGCAAAAGAGTAGGAGAAGCAAAAGGCTATAGACCAAGGAGGACTTATAGAGTAGAAGAAAAGAAGAAAGTATGTTGCACCTCCTAAATCAAATGAAGAAAGAAAAAAGTTTGATGAAGAGCAATTCAAATTGGTAAGACATTCTACCACATCTAAATTGGAAAACATTTGCAATAATATTAGAGACAATTTTGATTTAACTGGTCTAAAGACCATTGATTTTAATAAGTTTTCAAAGGAACAACAAAACATAGTGAAAGAGTCCATCTATACTATAATGGCTAAGTTCAAGACCACTCCACTTGAACTAGACAACTCAATGCCTAAGGAGCTAAGCTCATTAATTGAGAATAAATGGCATTACTGTCTTAAAATGGAAAAGGAAATAAGAGAGTCTACATTGGCTCATGTAATGCCAGACCTTACTAAAGGTCAAATAACAAAGGCTAGCAAGAAGCATGGGAGAAAATTTGCACCCAAATATAGAGCCTTTAGAATTTTGCAAAATCAAATAGAAGATGTTGTGCAAAAGTCCACACAAATGTGGAAACTAATATATGGATTAACAATAGTCAAAGAAGGGAAGGAAGACCCATTTGAAGGGAGAAATGATGGAGAAAAATGGGAAAGATGAGGAAAGAGAGAAAGAAAAAGAAGAAGAAACAGTGGAGAAGGCACAGGGTGAAGAGGCAACAGTTGAAGAGCAACAATCAAAACAAAGTGTCCAAGACACCCAATTGCCACCACCAAGTCCTCCACATGAAACACCTATAGATAAAGCAATTGTAAAGGATGTTCTTGACACATTAGGTTAGAACATCAATCCTTTAACTATAGAGGATCTCAAAAAGATCCTTCACCAAACTAAAATGCAATCACAACTATGTACAAACCCAATTTTGGTGAGTGTGGATGAACTGCAAAAGGTTGTAGAAAAAATTACAAGGGAGAAGGAAAACACTCAAGAAACACCTACACAACCTCCCATAGCTACAACAGATCAACCTAAAGAGCAAGAAGCACATGATAAAACTGCTAAGGTTGATAATAAAATTAAAGTCACAACAACTGTCGAGGAGCAAGCAAAGGAACAAACAAGGAAAGATGTTTCTACTGCATAAAGCCAAGGTGCACCTCGTCAAATCATCATTATTGATCAAAGCAGTAGAGAAAAGGAGAAAGAAGAAGAGAGAACCCCTAAAGAAAAGGAGTAGGAGGCAATACAAACATTGGAAAACTTCCCTACCTTAGGGGCTCCTACTAAGAAGCCAAGCACTGATGCAGTACCATTGCAGATTTCAGCACCAGGCTCAAGCTCCACCAAGGTTGCAAGGGTACTTCACTATGGAGACCCTGCACTTGATGAAGAAATAGTCATACCCAGTTATGAACTTAAAGGCTATGAATTTAGCACAAATAAATGAAGTGCAAGAGGCACTAGAGAGAAGGAAGAAACAAGAGATACTCAGAAATGAGTATAGGTAGAAGTAAGCACTGGTAGAAATCAAAGACATATTTCTTGATGCTTTCAACTTGCAAGTACCTGATGAGACCCAACCCATCATGGAGCAATTTTCCAACATTGTGGACTAGGTAAAAAATTAGGACCTTGATACAAATGTAAAATTATTAGAATGGTCAGAAAAGAAGTTTTAGATGAAAGTGAATGAGAAAATATCAAGTGAAATAGCACTTTCCCAAGTAGAATAGGCTAAAAAGATTGAAAAAGTGAAGATAATACTTGAGAATGTATTCTCATTGTACACCAAGTTGTGTGATTCATTATATTTCACACAGGAAACTAACCAAAGGATAATGAGCTTGGAACAAAATCTCAAGATTTCTAGCACTCACCTACCCAAAGATCCAGCTTAGAGTGAGAAGCATTTTGCAACTACAGTTCACATACAGAAAGAGTTAGTTGTATTGATAGCAGAAGAGACCAATATTAAGACCAAATTGATGCAAATTCAATCTTCCATTACCCCACATATGGAAGTACTCCATAAGGAATAGGGCTATGTAGAAACTTTTCTAAAGAAAGATCCTAATCTTTCTACTTTAGAAGGCCTTGTTCATCTTGCTGCAAAGACAATCATCCAGCACAAGTCATTGGAAATTTCTTTAAATAATTGGGATCTTTCTCTCAAGATGATTATGGAGGTAAATAAAACATTTTTGGCAAAGTATTCTATTCATTCTTAGGACCCGTTGACATAAGTGTTAAAAAGGGGGAGATGTAATAAAAAGGGAGATATAATGTTTTGGGGGAGATGTGAATAAGAATGGAAAATAATACATTCTTTAATGGAAGTAATAAAGAATATCCAAAGTGGGAGATAATCAAATTCACATTTTGAGGAAGTAATAAGTGAATAAAGCCAAAAAAGGATGTGAAAGGAGAACAGATACAGAGTATAGGAAGCAGAAATGGGGTACATAGATATAGAAACAAAGGTAGACAAGGCAAAGAGTATCAGATACATCAACATGAGACACATTAGCACAAGAATTTTGGTTATAGGAATGGAAATGGCACATCAACTCAGGGGGAGTTACAAAATTTTTGAGGTATATAGTCCTCTACAAAATTTTGAATAATTTTTTTGAAGTCTTGTACATATGTCGAATATAATATGTAGTATACTCATAGAGATTAAATTCATAACGTTTAGTTAAGTGTTTTTGCCACACATGTCAAAGGGGGAGATTGTTGGTCTCTGATTGGTTTCGACAATTGAGTGTCAACACACTTAACCAATTCTCAAGATGATGTTGAGTATAATATAGAAGTCGAGCTATAGTGTGTGCCAAGCCAGGAATTCAATAGGTGCCGAGTGAACTTCAAGTGCCAAGTAATCTTTAGGTGCCAAGAAAAGTTCAAGTGCTGAGTCACTATAGATGTCGAGTCTTTATAGGTGCCGAGAAAAGTATAGATGTCGAGTGAAACAGAATTACTATAGGAGCCGAGTGAGCCAGTTTTCCTATATGTGTCAAGCATCAGCAACTAGTAAGTGTCAAGTAACACAGAATTAGCATATGAGTTTGTGCCTTCACAAACTCAGATGCAAACCATTTTTGAAGCCAACATGGGATGAATCTTGAAGGATCTTGAAGATAAGATCGAATCTTTTTCATTACCTATGTAATCAGCGTGCAACCAATCAAAAAAATGGAGAAGGCATGCAACCAATAGGAAAAGTGCAAGAAATGAGCAGGAAATGAAGATTTAATATTGATCATAGATTCATACATAACCCTGTCTTTGAAATCTTTAAAAGGAGGACAAAACCCATTATGCATGTGTGTGAGAGAGAAGTGTATGGGTGAATTTTAGTGAAGTGCAGAAGGGTAAAAAGACTTATTGAAGAATAAAGCAACATTGCAGAATCCATTTGATCAAGAACAGAGTATCAGAACCTCGCAGAGTGACATATCAGATCAAGCAAGGATTAGAGCAGATAGAGCAAAACAAGGATCTGGAATCAGCAATTGAAGAGTGCAAGTTATCAGGTCAAAGACTTTCTAACACTCTCTAGCAATTGTATTAGGTATGGAAATCCTATGGACTTAGGTTGGCTTAGCAGCCATTTGTAAATCCTTTAACAGGGTGGCATTCCAAGTGAATGTACTAAAGTCCTTTAACCAGGCATACTTTTAGCAAGGTAGTTAAATCCTTTAATCAGGTCACTTTTAACAGGGTGTAAAGTCTTTAACAGGATAGGCCTTTCATAGGGTAGACCATTGGAAGTGGTCAAACATTGTAACCTTGAACAGTTACATATTGTTGCAATGATATTTTGCGAGTGTCATCCCCACCCCAGTTTTACCTTCTCATTTTTGGAGGGTTTCTAGGTTACCAAATTTGTGTGTTATTTTTTTTCATGCATGACTTTACTTTCATGTTTATTAGATGAATTAGATGCATGTGGATGATATTAGTCAAAAGGATTTGAGAAGGTTAAAATTAGTTACTTCTGATTCACCCCACTACCCCCCCTCTCAGAAGTAAATCTTCGCACTTTTTAATTCCAACAACACATATGTCTAACCATCTAGTTGGACCTATTCAAAGACAATTCCAAGATTGGGGCCTTATTGTCTATGGATAGACCTTGGAATGGAGGTTAGTCATATTGTAAATTGGCTAAAAAATCATTAGGGTAAGTATGTAAATATTATAGTAATGGAAAATGATTTAATTTATTTGGTTTGCAATAGTTTAGATCTAAAGGATGAGTGTTTGTATGGTAGTACTTTAGTTTTTGATGGCTATCCTTTAAAATTCCTAGATTGGACCCCCTTTTATATCCAAAAAATTGTATGACATTTGAAGTATAAAAAGCTATAGCTCTTCCCAATCTTCTCCTTAAATTTTTGATCAAGAACATACTTAGAATAATTGGTTCAAGACTAGGAACAAATTTAGGATTGGTAGATTTAGATTTGGCAGTCTCAAGCCCAATAATTATAGTGAAAACATATGTAAATACAATAGATTTCAAAACCTTATATATTAATTTAAATGGTAAAATTATTTTTGTTGTGCCAAAATGAGCTAAACATCTCTTGAAAATAAATCCAAATAAAGCTTGTACATGATCTCATATTGATAACAATCTAGTGATCTCAAAGAATATTCAAATTGTCGTGAATAATGAAGGTGGAAGATTCATGATCCACCAAGAGGATGAGGTAGAGGAAGGGGAAATTAGGATTTTCCTTCCCCACATCAAATTGGTTAATGTTAGCTCAAATAAAGATGATGAATATTTACCACCAAAGGTTTCACCCCTAGAGATGGTCTATCAAAGTGGCCAAATCACAAAGGAAAGTAAATAATTTCCATTAAGTTAGTTCGTTCACAGAAAACACAAAGTGAAACCCCAAAAAAAGAGGAAGCATAAGTCAATATCTTAATAGAAAATTTGAACAATTCAGTAACTGAGGATCTAATGAATCAGTTTATTGATGAAATCACTATGAGGAGAAACTTAAGTTGCAAAAATCTATTTTGATCTCTAAAATCTAGGAAGTACAGGAAAAAGAATGGGAAACAAGTCCCATAATGGTTAAGGAAGGTTTAGAAGAGATATTCGAGGATTTGTTAGGTCCTTTAGGTTTAAGGGCTACCCTCCCAAGAAAGGAAGGCCTAGATTGTGTGAAAGTATAAAAAAAGTGAGGACAAAAATCCCTGCACAAATTGTACCAAAAAGATGGGATCACTAGAGGTCAAGTCAAACTCACTCATTTTCTTTATGCACCATGAATGTCATGTCTTAGAATGTTAGTAGCCTTAATGCCCCTAAAAAGCAATGACTCTTAAGACATTGCATTATTAACACCAAAGTTGAAATTATTCTTCTTCAGGAATTAAACAAAATAGTGAAGAAATTTTAGAAATATTTAGTTTGGAGGGAAATAAGGAACTCTCCTACTGCAGGGGCCTCTAGAGGGATATCCCTAGTATGGGGCCCCATGAATGTTTCAATCTCCTCTATCGAAATACATAAAAACTAGATGAGCGGAATGGTGATAGGAATCAAATTAGATCTTTCTCATAGGCTTTTTAACTTTTATGACCCAATCAATAATAAGGATAATTTAAGCTTTGGAAAGAATTGGAGGTTAGGATAGAACTGGAATAGGAAGGTCTATCCATTCTAGGAGGATATTTTAATGCTATCCTCTCTGATCCTCAAAGAAAAGGGAGGGAAAAAATACCCTCTCAATGACATCTAAAGAGTTTGTAACTGGGTTAACAAGTTAGGTTTATTGGAATTGGCTAGCTCCAACGATAACTTTACATGGAAAAATAAAATTAAGGGGTTTAGTAATATTTCATAAAGATTAGACAGGTTCTTTTTTTATGGAGATTTATCACTAGTGTCAATTTCATTCCAGTTGAAGTAAAACCAATATCAGGATCGAATCACTATCCTATGGAGCTAAAAATTATGGAGAATAAATGTCCTAGCGAATTCCCTTTCAAATTTGAGAAAATTTGGCTCAAAAATGAAAACTATATTAATCTTATTAAAAAATGGTGGGAAGAAATGGAAGTCTTGGATTCTAAGATGTTCCAGGTAGTTAGTAAACTAAAAGTAGTCAAACACAAGTTAAAGGAGTAGAACAAGGTATTCTTTGGTAATATCTTTGAGGACAAGCTAACTTTGGACGATAAGTTGGATCCCTTAATGAGGAAGTTATGGAAAAAGGTATGGGAGTGACGCAATTCCTAGAAGAAAAGAAACTAATGAAACAATATGAAGAAGTTCTTGCCAAAGAAGAGTCCTTTTGGAGAAAAAATTTGTGAGAGATATGGTTAGAAGTAGAAGATAATAACACAATTCTTTCACAATAGTTCTTAACAAAGAAGGGAAGTTAACCAAATCACCTCTATCAAAGGTAAGGATGGGAATATAAAGAACTCCTCTAAGGAAATCAAACTTGAGCAATTTCTTATTTTGAAGGTATCTATAATAATCGTATTAGTTCTAACTTGTCTACCTAATGAAGTGTTCTTTCTAACATTTTGAGATTAGTCTTTGAGGAATAGAATAAGATCTTACTACAAAATATTACCAAACTAGAGGTTAGATCCACTCTTAAACTAATGAATCTAGATAAGTCACCTAAACCAAATGGTTTTCCCTATTTTTTCTTTTAGAATTACTAGGATTTCATTGGAGACAATATTATGAAGGTCATGGAAGGAGTTAGGAACTTAGTCAAATTTTTGAAGGAAGTCAATAATACCTTTATAGCATTAATTTCAAAGAAGGACAATATAAACTCTTTCAATGACTTTAGACCCATAGCTCTATGTAATACTCTCTATAAGCTCTTTAAAATCAAATTTGGCTTGCAAATTTCAAAAGATTCTATCTCATCTTATTAGTGAGGAACAAACAAGTTTTGTCCCAGAAAGATTGATATATAATGGTTTCATAACAGCCCAGGAAGCTATTCATTTGGTCTAGAATAATAAGTCCCCTGGTGTGCTCATTAATTTAGATATTAAAAAATAATACAATAGGGTAGATTGGCATTTTTTTATGTAAATGTCTTGAAGCATATGGCTTCTTTAAGCAATGGATAGAGTTGATTTTTGAATATATATCTACTATGAAATTGTCATTTTTAATTAATAGTATTCCTGTTGGTTTCTTTGGTATCTCTCATGGTCTAAGACAAGGGGACCCTCTCTCTCCCTTTCTCTTTATTTCAATGGCTGACATGTTGGGGAGGTCAATCTCATGGGAGAGAATAGAAGAGAAGATCAAAAGAATACCTATAACAAGTGGCAAGGATCCCTCTACACATTAGCATTTTTTAGATGATACTATGTTATTTGGTAAAAGATTGATTAAAGAAGCTTTAGCCTTAAAGGGATTTTTGAATAATTATACCAAAGAATTAGGTTGGGAGATTAATATAGATTAGTTATATATCTTCTTCTTCACTACTACATCTAATCCAGAAGCTCAAGTTTGTGTTATTTTAGATTTTAATAATGGAACTTTTCTCCATAGATACCTAACTCTTCCACTAAACTCAGGTTAAAGTGCATCTAAATTATGGGATCCCCTAGTAGAGAAACTTAAAGTGAAATTGATTGGGTGGAAAGGTAAATAGGTTTCCTTAATAGGTAGTGAAACCATGGTTTCTTTATTATTGGTTGTCCTACCTATTGACCATGTTTTGTGTTTGGACCTCCCAAGTAACAAACTTAATGACATTAATGGTTATGGTAGAAAGTTTTTTTGGAAAGGCACTACAGAACAAAAAAAAAATTCTACTCTCTTGGGACCAAGTCTATAGATCCAAAAGTCTAAGAGGAGTGGGCATTAAGAACATCAAACTTCAAGCAATATCCCGAGGAGCGAGATTATTATGGAAAATGATCGGATTCCCTAACCTTAAATGGGTCATAATTCTAACTCATAAACATCTCTCATTCCTCAATCCAATCAATTTATTTAGGGATGTCAATACTCTTAGAGGTTCAAATTTCTAGAACTTTAGCCTGAAGGACTTCTGGGGAGGTTACAAGCCCCTTGATCATTATCCTTCCCTTCTAAACACCAAATCTCATTTGGAAGAGAAATGGGGAAAAAGGGTAAAACATTATGTTGTCTTTGAAGAAAACGGGATAAGTTAGAAATAGAGAGATTTTGATGTAGAAGATATTCCTCAAGAAGAGAAATCTCTTCTCCATTCTATCCTTTGATCAAGGGTAATCTCCTTCAAGAGAGGGGGGGGAGACTACCTCATATGGAATGGGAGAAATAATGGACAATGCAACTCAAAAATGAGTTATCAGTATCTAGAATCCCTTCAAGGTTTCTCTAAGTCTCTCCTTCCTCTCAGAGTGTGTTGGGACAATTTTTGCCTTCCCAAGGATGGATTTTTATCTTGAATAGTCCTTCATCAAAGAGCCCTTACAATAGATAAATTTAGGAAGTTTGGTAGTCATGGTCCAATTAGATGCCCTTTATGTGAATCTAAGGAGGAATTCGTAAACCACCTATTCCTCCACTGTCCTTACTGAAGCTCATACTGGCATTGGCTATGCTTGCAACTAGGAGTTGTGATGCATTTTTCAAGTTCGATTAATAGTATGCTATCTTCCTATCCTCTATTGAGATCAAATAACATCTTCCATATCCTATGGATCTCTTCCCCTTCCATAGTTCTATGGGAACTATGGAAGGAGAGAAACAAAAGATTTTTCCAAGATAGAAAGATGTCTACTAATCAACTCATCATTGAACTAAAAAAAAAAGATTATTTAATTCTAGCATTAAACATTCTAAGATGTCGTATTGGGATGAGAAAGTGAGAGGTAGATGGATTGGTTTGAAAATTCCTCCCTTTCGAGGGGAAGGGAAGATTCTAGGAAAATAAAAAAGAGAAGAATGTGTTTGGCAAGCTTTGAAAGAAGGTTAGTTCAAGCTCAACTTTGATGGGGCCTCAAGAGGAAACCCTTGCAAAGCAGGTATAGGTCATTCTATTCAGAATGATAAAGGGAGGAAGTTGCTAACATATCCAAATATATAGGTTAAGCCACAAACAACTAGGTAGAAATATCTACTTTAGTGGAAGGCCTCATGTTATGTAAATCAATGAGTATTAGTAACTAGGAAATAGAAGGAGATTCTGCCATCATCATAAATTCTCAAAGAAAAGGGGCCCTTCTCAATTGGAGACTAAATGCAAAGCTGGCAAAAGCTGTAGAACTTTGCAAGTTTTTTAAAAGAATTATTTTCAACCATATCTTCTGAAAGGACATAGACGCACATATGAATTAGCTAACTTGGGGATCAATGACTTTCTTGCAACCTATGATTAAGAATTACTTCATTTCCTTATTATTAGTAGTTTGTATGACTCGAGGTAGTTGGGAGGTGAAATAAAAAAATAAATAAAAGCAAAGTGAAAGAACAAAGGATTAGTACAAGTCATTTCTCAATTCATGATCCCCTCCACATGTTCTAAATCTTTGTGAGGTAAGGAAACTGATGTCGCAAGTGAGGCTTTTATTACTCCTTTTATGATACCTACCATCTAGTTTTAGGTGAAAAGTACTCCATCATCATTGCAAAGAGAGGTAAGGGGTTATTTATTTTTATTAAGAACTGTCTTCACCTAGTATTCATTCCATCTCCAAGACTTGGCTGTTTAGTAAGAAATGGAAAAATCATTGTTGTCAATTGTAGAGAAGATAGTACCACTCTACGACTATGACGCAAGAAGCAACAAATGGAGGTAAACAATTTTATCACAAAAGATAGCCTAAGGGGAATGCTCTATTTTCCTCATTCCTTGGGGATGGATGTTGTGGTAAGGATGTTTGGGGAGGAATGCTTGGAGAACACTAATAGGACAAGAGTAGACTCAAACATTATGCCAATGTTCCTTGCCTTAACAATGTTTTTTGAAAGAGATAAGGAGGTGGCAAAAAATATTTACAACAATTTGTTTCACAAGAAATATCTAGTGAATATGGAGATAGCCCTATGGAACATAGAATCAAACCTAATGGCTCCAAGGGAAAAGAACTATGACAAAGCATAGGTGAATGGAAAGTCAGTTCCCAAGTTTTCAATTCTGATCCTGGACAATTGGGAAGCCTTTAAGGATAAGACAGAGATGAGAATAAGAAACTTGAATTTCTTGTTGGCTCTATTCCATGTTAAGCATCTGGAAGACCCAAATTGGTTTGCCAATTACCTAAAGGAAGAGGGGGCGGAAGGCTTCAAAAACATCTCTGATTATGCTACTATCACATATTGTTTGGAAGTGGAGGATGAAGTGGATGATTTTGAAGACGATATGTGTCCAAGGAAGCTAAAGATAATGAAACGAGAAAGGGGGATGTTGGTAGTCTAGAGTTATGAAGGGGACCGTAAGGACAATCGACCGGTGAAAGTTTAAGATTGGAATCCTCAACAACCTTTTTTGCAGAGATTGGTACCAAAATTTGCGCTCTTTGATAGTCTAAGAAGTTCCCAATTGGCATCTAGGTTTCTTAAGTTAGTTACTAAAAAATTTCAGATATAGCTAAGTCTAGGTTACGTAGGCAAGAAGTTTATGGATAGGACTGAAAAAAGTGTTTTAACATATGTTTTTTACCTATTATAATACAAGATAGTAGGATGGTTATTGTTTTGTTTTAAGAACTAATAGTTTAACCGAAGTCAAATCAAAATACCAAATACTTTTTTATGGTACTCTAAGTCTTTTGGTAAGGATTATTTTAATTACAAATGCTAGTTATTGTCTTGAATGGATATTTAGTATCTTAAATTTTAGTAATCATTCTCTATTCTTTCCAAATTCATGGTTATATGGAAGTGGGAAAACAAAGGTAAAACTGAGATGATTTCATGGATTCGATATTGATGTCTTTTATTAACACAATAAATCTGCACTAGGAATGGCTTGAATTGAAGGTTCAAATTCTTAGCTAATGATATGTATTGTTAACTAGTATCAGGTTTTTAAAAAAAAATTGTATGATTAAATGGACATTCTTCGTACTGATGTGGAATTTTAGCATCTTTAAATTTTAGGAAGTGTTCTTAAGTCTTTCTAAATTCACTATTGGTCAGGACTGATTTAATTTCAAAAATGACATGCATATTTTCTTCATTAAACTTATTATGAAGGGTTTCAATATCAATTCTCAGCAAGTGAGAAGTATTATAGAAATTACAGGAACATGATTAACTCAGCGTAGACCCTAATAGTAACCTTTTGGTATTCCCTTGAAAAGATATCAATAGTTAATAGAATTTTAGACGTCTGTAATCTCCTTTTTATGGTAATTTTCGTCCTAGATGTTTTATGTTTTATTTTTCCCTCAAGAATACTAATAGGTAGTTGGAAGGTAAAACGAAAGTAGAAATATGACTAGCCTCAACATGCATATATGAGGATTTGAACAGTCTCATCAAAAAGAAATCCTAACGACAATAGGTATCTGTAGAGCTTAGGTTGAAGCATTTATAAGATAGAACCCATGTAGCTAGTCTGGTATATCTTAAGATGAATACCATAATCAAGTTAAAAGGCCCCCATTCCCAATAGTGTTCGATGAACCAATCTCTAGCATTCGCCTGATAGCAGTCCTCCTTAATACACATTTTTCAGTAATTTGGCTTGTCTTTCGAATATTGGGTAAGGAATTTATAAAGAATATTGATTGGTGTCCGGTCCTAAGTGATATCCCGACGATGTTCATTGCCATGAAAAGTATGGTTGACATAGATAAAGGCAGTATGAACACTATGGTCAGATATCTATTTAAACCAGAATAGTTGGATAATCTGGAGAAACTAATTTCCAATCTAAGAGAAGATATCCTGATTTGCAAACCATGTCACTGTGACACACCACAACATGGTAGAAAACTAGTCACGCTTTACCCAATCTTGTCCTCTTTTGACCCAGTTAGGGTGATTGAATGGTTTCCAATCATTTGTATGAATGTTTGTTTTCTCATCTATTTTCTGCATGTAAAGAGGGCTAGAGTTAGCAACCGGTTGGAACGATATGTGGCTGAGGAGCGTATTGAAGCCTGGGAAACTTAAAATGAATTAAGTATGGAATGTTTAGAATCCCATCCCCCACACACCCCCCTCCAGCGGAGCAAGAGGGCTCAGAAGTGGAAGATTCCTCATCTCCATCTCATATGCTAGTTGACTAAACTGATAACTCTCTATGTTTCTTCCTAATATCAATCAAGGACGATTCTCTATTATGGATCGTGATGAATGTATAGTTGGAAATAACAGTAGCCTAGAATGAATGTGGTGAATCCTAGATAATTTTTCCCCTTTCTGTGGTTTTCCTTCATAATATGAGTTTTGATGGATGAATGGTATTTACTTCTGAACATTCTATGCTTTTACTTTCAAAAGTTCATCTTAATCTAACTAGTTTTATGACTACTATTTAACATTTATAAAGATTCTCAACTCTAACAAGTAGTATAGAGATGTTTGGATGGTGGCTTCTATGTGTCTTCAGGTATCTCAAAGAGGAAAGCTACCAATCTAAATGAGGTTGAATAATCATATTGCTAAGGAGCGAGATCCAATATTACTTTATCCAAGTATTATTAAATGTTATTGGGCAATACTTAACGACAATCACCCAACTTCATCCTCTTACTCCCACTTGAATTGGGTTGTATTTACTTTCAATTTAATATATGGCTTTGGCCTCTTGCTTATCAAAAAAAAAAAATGGAGGAAAATATGTCTAAAATGTTGTTTTGATATCCACTAGAACTTTTTTTTTCTTGTTTGGAGTGAAATTAGTTGCATAATAAAGAATCCAATAGATACTAAGTTGGAGATATTTTATTATAATAAGAACTTTGAGAGGGTAGCTTGAAAGTTATTAAATAATAAATTCCAAAATGATTCTTAATTACTCTCCTACCTTCCATTTATAGACACCATTAGGAAAAAACAATATGTTAATTCTAATGATGCTGACCTAACTTATAACAATCATACTTTGGGACTAATAAATGACTAAGGGCTATGTGAACTATGATTACCACATATCCCAATATAATCAATGGGTTATAAGGGCATCAATTCATCTCCATAAAATTTCCCTTAGCAAACAATCTATTTAACTAAAGTGTTACAACACTTATATTAGGGCTTGTAAAATTCATTTGGATTGGACTCTAACAAACATGTTTTATACTTCTCCTGACTAGAAACATACTTAGAAATATTGGGCACAAAAGACAAGGCCTAATGACTAGATACCTAAATGAGGCATTTGAATTTTGTTGTGCAATGAGAGCAAATATAACAATAGTAGAGTTTTTTTTAAGAACATATTCTCTTGCATTTTTATAGGTGGTGGACATCTTGGTGCAAGAGCACTCATACTAAATCAATATCAAACCTCAAATCCAAATATAAAACCTCGGATCTCAATATAAAGCCTCAGAAAGATTAATTAATAGGCATCTAGACCAAAATTGTATAACGTAGTTCCAAGATAGGCATTGTTATAAGCCCTTGGTCAACTATGGTCAAAGATGGTCAAAAGGCTTACAATCTTAGGATTTGGATCTTTTCATGTTCAGGACCTATTTGGGTCATTAGGTTTAAGTTTTCATAACTTTCTCTTATAAAGTGCAAAAAGTGCAAAAAAATGCAAAATTGCTTGAAAAGTCGTCAAGCAACTTTTTGTAAATCAAAGCAAAAACTTCTCCAATGGCCATAACAAGTTTGAAATGTTGTTGTCACTGTTGGAAGGCCTATAATAAGCCCTTTTAGGTGGGTGATAGGCAAAGATGATGTACTTTCAATTTTCAATCAATAAAGACACCCTTTACTACAAACATCTTGTTGCTATGTGTCGTACGGATTCTTCCAAAGTTTGACACCTACATTTCTGGATAGGTGGATCAAGTAACTTTCCAATGCTTCTAGTTTGAAGTCTCCATCTATTCCCTAACTCAAAATACTCACATTTTTGTATAAGTAGGTCTGGACTTCTTGCTAACCTAGGGTTTTGAAACATTCTCAAGCATAGAAGAGGATTTCACCATGGGAATTTAACAACCTCTGGTGAAATCCTAGTATTAGATATGTATTCTAAGTTGCAAGTGGATTTGCAGGGTTCATTGAGAAATGTGATGCCCTAGGCATGCATTTCCCATGTGCATGCTAGATAAAGGATGCAACATCTCCCACAACTCCAACCAGACTTGGCATCAAAGCTTGAAATCAAATTTGTAACTTGTCTAGGGTTGTCCGCACATGTTCCCATCATTGTTTTGTAGGATGGAGTCCTAGAACATGTACTTTCTTTGTAAATGGAGGCCTAATTGCCCTAGTTGCCTAAGTGAGAAAGTGAACGAAATCTCATTTGTTTGTGTCATCAAACCTTGGTGCCTTGGTGCCTTAGTATATTTTGTAAGTCCTAAAAGGGTGTCCAAAAATGAATTTTGTTGCCTAGGTCGTGTGGAGGTATTTACTTTAAAATCTGATTTTCATCAAAAAGGGCTTCTAGTCCCTTTGGATGGTTTAACACAACAACCATGTGGAAAAACTTACATAGTTTCGTTTTAACCTTTGTTTCATGTCATTGGTGACCTAATAGACTATTTCAATATGTTGGGGTCTTCCTTGGTCATTTGAAGAAGTTTAAGGTTGTTTTCCTAAAATTGGTGAATTTGTGCATTATGAGCAACCTGTGATAAGTTCTCTTGTTCATAGGGTTCCCTAGTGATTAGGGTTTTCCTTGTTTGGGTGTAGGGTTGTGATAACCTAGTATCATCCTTGTAGCACATGCGATTGGTGCTTGCACATTTGATCATCTTTACCAAGAGATTTGGTTTGACTTCAGTGAAGAGGGTTTTTGGACCAGTTGATCACCTTGTGATCAGTCCCACTAGGCTCCATTGCATCACATCTCCTCAAGGAGGTTTACAATTTCAAACCCTGCACAAACTTTCAATCTATGTGCAAATGGAGCAGATATTTAATAATTTATAACGGCATAAAGAAGTGCCGTTATTCTTCCTGATATTTTATGGATGCATTAACTCTTAGTTTCCATTGATATGCCTGCTATCCTGCCTTATATTTTCTTCAACCATCTTGAGAGTTATGCGTGCTATTGAAAAGAAAATTGCAGAAAACACTACATACACCGGAAATGCATGGTTTCCAAAATTTCTTTAATTACTTTTATAACTTTTGACATAAAAAATACCAAAAAAGTCACAACTTTCCTGCAGAATAGCCTCTTCATTCTATTCTGCCCCAGAGAAGACAAATCGACCATGACAGGATAAGGAACCTAGGAAAGTTTTTACATAAGGCAATTATGCCAGTGATTCTCAACGAGGAAGTGATTAATTTCTTTCCTACGGAACTGTTATTGAGAGCTTTGGGCTTTTGAGCTAGATTCTCAAACCAAAGCAGGTTCCAAACTTGATTGTCCCAGGGATGCAGCATACTCTCTGGCCCACAGATCGTAATGTACAATTTCTTCCAATGAAGGTTGGAGAACTAGTTCATTTCTGTGCTTGTCACACGTCTTTTCAACGACTTTGAATATATCCAAATATGAAATCCTAACAGGCAAACAAAAGTAATTATGTTAGAAAATATATATCGAAATTTAATCTGCTTCTCCTATAAAAATCACAGTGCTAGAACAATTCATGCAGTTTCTACAGCCAATATTTGCTACTGTTTATGCCTTTGTCTGTGAGACAATAGGAAATATGCAAGCTGATTAATAAAGAGTGATGTGATTATTCTTCTTACTACACATTAGATCCAAATAGACCAGTTCTAATAATTACACATAAACATTGAACATATGGCAACCAGATTGTGAACATCATACTAACAATTCCCAAAGATGAGAATTTCAACAGCACAGGTAGTGTTGCTAAAACTGTATTGGATTCATAATCCTAGTTTAAATGTTCTGAAAAGGGAATGCACCTTTCATTAATAAATAACTCAACGGCCTTCTCGTTTGCTGCACTAAGGACACCAGTCATAGTACCACCTGCTCGACCAGCAGAATAAGCAAGATTCATGGAAGGATACTTCACATTGTCTGGAGCTTTGAAGGTTAATGAACCCAACCTGCATAAAACCATATGGTCTTTGCTTATATCAGAATCTAAGCATCTAATTTGTATATTTCAGCCATTTAAAGAGATAATTTTATCACCAATGAGTACAATTCTCAACTACTAATGATGATTGCTACACTAACAGCTTCAAATTAGCAACCTTTCATATTCAAAATAAGTGCAGAAGCAAACCAGCTTGAGACTAAAAACACTTACTTGCAAAGGTCAAGTCGAGGCCAAGTGATCTCTGAACATGGAACTCTCTCGGGCCATGACATTGTATACAGTATTGGCAATCGCATGTCTGGCCATCCAAGCTGAGCCAGAACAGAGGAATCCTAGCAGATATAATTGATAACAACTCTATCAAACACTGATGACATAAGTGGAAGTGAAACACATAGTCATAAACAAGAGCAGATTGCCATAATACCTGTGTTTCTATCATTGAATGAATTATTGACTGCGGGTGAATGACAATATCAATATCATCATATTCAGCTCCATAAAGATAGTGTGCTTCTATAACCTCAAGACCCTAAAGAAAAGAAGATCCATATTAAAGGTGCAAATTTCAGAAGGAAAACATCTTAATAAAATACAAAGAAAAAGCATTCAAATATAATAGTAACGAATCATAACAAAGTAATCGTGCTTACCTTATTGAACAAGGTAGCAGAGTCAACTGTAATCTTTTTCCCCATATTCCAGTTAGGATGCTTAAGAGCGTCTGCAACTTTCACATCCTTCAGTTTCTCCACTGGCCAATCTCTGATGAGAAAAGACCCCAATTAATCATCAATTATTTTCCTTAGACCCAAAATCTGTGATTATCTCTTTCTGAAACATTTTGGGTTCCCTTTTTGATCAAAATATGTAACTTATGTCACATATAATGGATTAAGTTCAATCATAGCCCAAAATTTTTTAAAATGTGATCTCTACCTTTTAATATAAAATATCAAAATCACTAGCATATTCTTGAATAGCAAAATCATAAACCTGTATGGTTTCAAGACATGTAAGTTGAATGCTTTCAGAGCTGAGAAAAAGCAGAATTCAAAATACTATAAAAGGCAATAACAACCACCTATAAGTGCCAAGCTGATCTAGAAATACCAGATAAGCTCGTGATTGTTTAGATGTGAAAAGGATATGAAGTGACACCAAGATCTTTTCAAACTAACATGAAATCCAAATTAAAGTTGGAAGGGTTGTCAACTGCAAAGGACAACAGCAATTCAAGTGTTTGCATAATACACAACAAAGAGGAACTAAAGGAACAAACATATAGCTGGTTGGCTGTTTTTCTTGACATTTGTAAATATAGTGAAAGCATGCCTCATCCCATCAGATATAAAGAGCATCTGATGTCTACTACTACAGAACAAGACACAAGGAGGACATGGGAATCTCATTATAGAAAATTTTAGAGCACAGGAGATCAGACAATCTAAACTTGTAATATTGTAAAGACACTAAAACTTCAAAGTCCACACATTTGGTTTGAGAAAACCGCTGATAATCTCTTGATTCAGCAAAATCACAGATCACACGTTTCACTACAGAAAAATTACAGATCATTAAGATTAGACATTTTACTATTATAATCATCAATAATGACATCTAAAGAATTCAAATCAGAAGGGCCATAAATGAAAAATTTCATTGTTGTTATATGTCAACTATCCTTTCAAGAAAGCTAATAGCCATAGCATGCTGAATGGAGTTGTAAATTCTAAAATTGCATGCTTATTAAAAGGCAGAATATTTATTCCTTTAAATATATTATCGAAAGCATCAACATGGTAGCATTAATATTTACAGCATTATAAAACATCCAGAGCATATATCCATCCATGTGGATAATCAACTATATAAATTTGTAAATGCAGAATAGTTTCTACATGTGACATTGACAACTGCTGAAATTACTACAAGACCTAAACCTCTGATACCTATTTCTAGCAGAGCAGTTGCCCACAATTACACATGGCTTCTGAGCCCCCAATAGCCAGCACAGTGCAAAAAGGCTATATTTTTGCCTAGGAAATAATAGAGATACACAGATTTGCTTCCTAATTTTTTGCATCAGTTTCACACATATGAGAAAATAATGTCATGGCAGTAAACTGGATAGCACTATACATTTTGAAAATGAACTTTGCATAATCCAAAAACACAAATCATGTTAATCATGTTTTAATTGATAAAGGGAGTAAGCTATGCACTTATGCTTAAGTATGTTGAAAGAAGAATATGATGCATAAACTTGCTGAACAAAGTTTTTACACACCTGAATGATCCTCCAGAAGCTGTTAAAATGATACGTCGCAGAGCACCTACTGGCAAACCTTGGATGCACTGCACACATACAGGTATGATCTTTAAATTCTTACAATATGTCTGCAAAACTACATGAGTGGGTGTACACTATAGGAAATTGTACAGCTCACATTGCTCCAATGCTGTTAAATGTTATAATAGTCATTTTGAATTATAGCAACTATTGAATGAAAGCAGAAATTTGTTCTTCCAAAAATTTTAAATTCAAGAAATTGTGAATTCATTCAAATTCACAAGAAAATAATATGGTCTACCTGAAATATGGCAGAATGTTCAGAATCTGCAGGTAGAATTTTGACTTTATATTTGTGTGCAAGTGGCAACACAAAGGGACCTCCAGCAATTAAAGTCTCCTTATTAGCAAGTGCTATGTCTTTCCCTGCTTCTATTGCAGCAACAGTTGGCTATATTTAAACATGAAATGACATATCAGTTTGATCTGTTCAAAGAGAACTATTGAAAGTAAGCCAAAAAATCTCTGGAATTGTAAAAGAGTGAAAAAGTGCAGCCAACCTAATCAAGGTTCCCAATTCCATGTAAAAATAAAAAGATTTGGCAAAAAAATATCTATAGCCACAATGTATGCACACCCAAAATCATTTGCATTTTAATTTTTAGATTGTGACAATATTGTTAGTGAATTGTTTGTATTAGAAGCAAACACTAAAAAGATTATAATAAAATTTAAAAATTGACGGAAAGATTCTATTAACCAGCATCAAGAACATTTGGTGGCATTTATATTTGAATGACATATTTTTACAAAACAAAAAATAAAAGAAAAAATCTTGCTGATGGTGTTATAGTTGAGTTTGTGAACAGGACTATGCCTTATAAACGAAAGCCAGTAAGATAAAGATTCCACTATTCCATGACTTACAAAGCCAAAGCACACTTAAGACGAATCTATCATACTACTTTCAATAAATAAGCTCTGCTCTTCTAAATAATTCAGATTTATACACTCAGGAGTGAAAGGTTATATTGACTTAGTGAAAATCAAAGCATTAAAACAAAGGAGGAATATTGCCTGTTTGATACAAAAGGATCCAAACTTTACCTTCAAGCCAGCACATCCTACAATGCCTGTTACAACACTGACAGCCTCAGGATGTTGGGCAACCTGCATTTTACAGTTGTATATAGTTGTTAATAGGGGCAGGTTTACATATCATAAGCTTCATGATATAAATGCAGGAGAAAAAGAAATCCAGCTCAAGCATGAAAACATTAGAGTCCCTTATATGATACTCCTCCTTCAGCCACATTTCTCGGGCTCTTGGTATAGGATTGAGAAAATAATCATGGTTTCCATGCATTTACTAATTTAACCGTATAATATTATAATGATATACCTCTATCATCCCTTCCTCCCCAAAAACTATTTCTGGCTTGGGTTCAACACCTGCCAAAGCCTCTTTCAGTTCAGCAGCTAATGATGCATTACGAACAGAAACAAGCTTAGGTTTGAATGTCTTGACCTGAAATGAGAGTTTTTGTTTAGACAGCCACCAGCATCAGTAAACCAAATATTCAAAATTTGAAATTAAACGTACTAAAAATGCCAATAAATTCACAAGTTTTTAACATATCAGAACCTTAAGCAAGACAAAGTGATTACCTGATCTGCAAGTAATGTCACATTTGAGCCTGCTGCAAGTGCAACAACCTTGAACTTGTCTGGATGCTCAGCTACTATGTCCAAAGTCTGAAGTAAACAAGTTTGAGGTGTTATATTGTATAACAAATCAACAACACAAGACATCGCAATAGAATGAATTATCTAATACTAAGAAAAAGACAGCTTATAATATCTAGGAAAACCTTGTTGAACGAAAACAGCAATTTAGTGATAGTGTCAAATGGAAAACAATTTTTCTATCTTCTGTCCCCATGATGTTATTGTTGTCTTACAGACAAGATTGATTGATCCAGAGATCGCAAATAACGAATGCCTTAAGAATCAAGAAGTAAAGACAATCAATGTCACTGAGTTTGGTTACACTAACAGATGCTAAGAATATATCTCATGATTGGAGATTTCTAACTGAATCCTGAAGAACATGTGTAGATTAATCGCACATTCATTTTGCTGCTCTACCTTCTAGATCTAACTGTAGTTCTAATAGAAAACTATTAAAGAGTTAAGGAGATAAGTATAGCTTCAACTCCACTCATTATCTAGACTTCCAGGATTTTTATCTTTTTCTTCATACTTGTTTCTGACTTATTTTTCTCAGAAAAAAGATTCCAATGACAGCAAGTACTTTGGAAAGAGAATTCTGCATCCTACTTAAGGGGGATTTAAGAGAATGAAAATATAATCATTTTTCAACAAAAAAAGCATTAGCCGAGAGTTAAAATGAAATTATGAATGATTTATTGTCGGGATCCATAGTGCTCAGAATCGAAACAAATCACCACCATTCATAGAACTTAAAACTTGGAGCTTTGAAATATATATGATAAAATTTTCTCGATGTTAAAGTATACAAACCTGAGTTCCAATTGAGCCAGTTGAACCAATAATAGAGAAAGGCTTTGGACCATCCCATACTTTCCTATCTTCTACAAGTGCTGTTCCAGGCCAGGCAGGAGGAGGAGCTTGTACAGAGCAGCGGACAGGACTGGCATATGCATTCTTTGTTCTACTCTTGAAACTAAGTCCAGCTGCAAAATCCAAATGCAAACCCCTTATTTTTTTGCACAATGTGATACATAATTGTCAAATTCTTCAATCAATTATGCAGATGAAGTACAATCCATATACCAACTTTATGCTTCAAAAGTGCACAGAACTACTCGGCACCCATGCCTTTGGTTTTAAAGAGAAAATGTTGTAAATTGCCACCCTTGGCTATTTTTCATCCAGTTCACATACGAGGCAAACAAAAAGTTGGTTGGTTTGATATAAACAGATAACCACTGTCTCTTAAGCTAGGTAAGATCAATCTCATACCAGAAAAATATCATGGAAGTTCCTTCAGGAAACCATGGAATCTACTGCATTCATACAGGAAACAACTTATAATCATTGACACATTTTTTTAAAGAAAAATACGTAACATTTAGTACACCCCAACTTATTTTTGTTATCACCTGGAGCAGGATCTCAGTTCTTATGGTTAAGAACCAAAAAATGTGCTCTACTTGTTCACCATGCTCAATTGCAAGCAACAGAGCGTACTAGCTGTCTTCTATTTTTTTCCAATTTACATTTTATTTCATCCCTATCAAGATCCATTAGTGATTATGGTATAAGACAAAATTGCATTCCCTGAAGTTGTGGGTAAGGTGGACGAAATCTTTCAACCAATACACTCCCCAGGTTGTAAGATGTCCCACAAGAACTAGACAAATCTTACAGAAGGTTCAGAACAAGGTATTGTCTAAATTTAATACTATCAATTAATTTTAGCAGGTCTTGGAAAGATTAGCCAACCATTAGAGTTTTTGCCTACCGTTTTCCCTAAGGTTGTATGAAATAACCAACTTCCAACAATTTGGTAAGAGTTCACACCACGGTTACACCAACCTGGGGGATGGGGGGCGGAGGGACAAATTTCTGGGACAGGGTACAGAGGGGCCTTAATTTGGGGACGGTTGGAGGACAGCCAGGGGAGGGTGGCAGTGGCAGGGGATAGGGAGGCGGTTGTGTATAATATGCATATGGTACTTAAAATGATAGTTATGAAAAGATGTATTGCAATATAAGATATAAAGATGTAAGAGTAAATATTTGAGGAGGTTGTGTATAATATGCATATGGTACTTAAAATGATAGTTATGAAAAGATATATTGCAATATAAGATATAAAGATGTAAGAGTAAATACTTGCATGTTACATTAAAATTGGAACATCGAACATTGAACATAGATAGTCAAATCAGCAAATACTAAACACCAAGACGTCCCCCATCCTTGGCGGATATGGTGAAATCTGGTGGCACCGCTGAGGATGGGGAACAGAATCCACAAGTCCCGGGTGCATCCAAATCTCCGAGACGTGGGGCAAAAGAGGGGGGACGCGACTCGTGCTACTATCGTTCACACTAACCATTGGCATGCCTTGCCATTGCCATAACAATTAAACCCTTCCTAAAGTGACCAAAAACACAAAACCTCTTTCTGACAATTTTTCACGCTTCATTCACGCACCCGACCATGAAAACAAAAATGAAAAAGCAAATTATGGAGAACCAAAAAAAAAAGAATGCCCCCAAAATACATTTGGATGTGCTCCAAAATACGAAAACTTACATCTAAGTTTCTGTCCATTGAACTTGGAATCAGATGAGGCCAATCCAGATGTCGAACTCAACATTGAAGACCTGAAAAGTTCAGTTGGTGATGCCATTTTCAGAGCCATCTTCAATAAAAATTAAATGGTTATTTTGTGCCACTGCAAACTGTAAACCAAATCCGTCTCTCCGAAGAAGAATGAAATGTGGAGATGGAGAGGAATGTAATATGATTTCAAAAGTAGGGGTTCAATTATAGTGGGGTGACAAAATGGATAAGACAATTGGAATCAATGGATGGTCTGAATGAGATGAAATAAGTTAAAGCAAGGCAAAGGACACCATGATGAATAGATACCATGGCGCCTCTCACTATTGTCCAAAATAAAGGGATCTTGTTGTTACAGTCCGAGTAATAAATCATAATTAATAATTCATTCCATTAATGGATCCCGGTCAAAATCTTTTCATCAAAATGTGCAATAATAGCACGAGGAAAATCAGAAAATCTATTCTTGCAAGTGGTAAGGTCGGACTAGAAAACGTGGAGGATTAGGATTGGATGGTGATGCCAGGTGCTAACCAAGGGATTTGATGGTCTTAATCTAATATTATCAACCCTTGTACCCAACTTTGCAATACAAAAAATAATTCAAGAGAAATTGTGGTAGTGGAAATATTCCCTTCTTGTCGCCAAGTGTAAAAGCATTTCTGGTCCAACCAACTAAGCACTCGTCAAATGGAGGTGCTTTATCAGGTCCTGCATGCAGCAGTCGGCCGACTTTGAATGCAAACCAATTTCCTTTTAGCGGTCAATGCATGATCGCTTAAAATATTAAACCGAGGATTATGTTGATTCTTCCTACGATTAGTTATAATCTTGATACCTTTTAAGATCCATAGTTTTAGAGGATAGTAGATGGGAAGTGATTTTTAATAGATAAATCCAAGACTTGCATTAAAAATGTTTTGGATTTACGATTTTAGCATAGATCTCTTGGATCTGTGATTTTAACGATGTCATTTTTTAAAGTCATATGAGTAGTGTTTGAAAATTAAGATAATAGGAATAACAATAAGGTTGTTCAAGTAACTAAAGCAATCCTACTAGGTGGCGTAGGGTTGAGCCTCATATATTAGTGGGGTCTAGGGTGACGTTACGAATGAACTACCTTTCATCAACATTAGTTTTGTCATCCTCTTTATCCTTATCTTCATTGCTCACAGGGGAAATCATGGAGCTAATCAAGGAAGCCATTATGAGGAGTTTGAGAAACCACCACTTGCACTAGTTGTTGACCAAACACTTCTGCCACCAAAGGATGACCACTCTCTCCCTAAAGGTCACCCATCTAAGCAATTCCTACATGCAAGGAAGAAGCAGAGCATTTGGTGCATGAGCACCCACAATAATTAGTGACTCGTCAAAGCCCTAGGGACATCTAGAATAGGTTAGAATTATCATCTAAGCATCTAGAACAAATTGTAAGACCTAGTTCCAAGATTGGCACAGTTATAATCCCTTGGTCAACTATGGTCAAAGATGGTCAAAGGGTCTAGAATCTTAGGATTTTGCATTATTTCATGGTTTGACATGTTTGGATCCTATTTGGGTCTTTTGGATTAAGTTTTCGTGACATTTGCTTGTAGTTTGCAAAAAGTTGTCAAAAGTTGCTTAACAACTTTTTGCAACTTTTTGCAAACTAATGCAAAAACTTCCCCAATGGCCACAAACAAGTTTGAAAACTTGTTATGACTATTGGAAAGCCTATAAGAAGCCCTTTCAAGCAAGTGATAGGCAATAATGATGTACTTACACTCTTTCAATCAATAAAATGCCCTATTTTCCTACAATTTGACTGTTGAAACACATTGTATAGGTCTGTCTGGACACTTACAGGTCTGTCTGGACACACCTAGGGTTGAGACCCACATTTTTGGATAGGTGGATGAAGTAGCCTTCCAATGCATTTGGTTTGAAGTCTCTACCTATCTCCAATCTCAAGATATTCATATTTTTGCACTAACTGGTCCGAATTTCTTGCTAACCTAAGGTTTTGAAGGATTTTGAGGCATAGACAAGGATTTCAACATGGGAATCTAACAGCCTTAGTGAAATCCTAGTATTTACAATGTAATATAAGATTTTGTTGGTTTTAGAATTGTACTTGCAGGGATCCATTAGATATTTGATGCCCTAGGCATGCAAGACCCATGTGCATGCTAGGAAATGAATGTAGCAACTCCTACAACTTGCTCCAGACTTGGCAAAAAGGCTTGAAATCAGGTTTGTGATTTTTTTAGGACTACCCTCACATGTTCCCATCATTGATTTGCAGTATGGGGTTCTAGAACATGTATCTTCTTTGTTAATGGAGACCTAATAGGCCTAATTGTTTAGGCAAGATTTTGAACAAAACCTCATTTGTCTATTTCATCAAACCTTGGTGCCTCAATATGTTTGGTAAGCCCTAAAAGGGTATCCAAAATTGTGATTTATTTCCTAAGTTGTGTGGAGTTATTTGCAACCAAGTCAAGATTGCATCAAAAATATTGAGTGGTTTTACGAAGCAACCATGTGCTAGAAGATGCATAGTTGGATTTTAACCATTGAACCATTCCATTTATGACCTAAATAGACCATTCCCTTTTGTAGGAATCTCCCTTGGTCATTTCATGAAGTTTAGTGTTGTTTTACCAAAATTGGTCTAATACTACAATTTGAGCAACTTGCGATAAGTTGTCTTGTTTGTAGGGTTCCCTTGTGATTAGGGTTTTCACTATTTGGGTGAGTGGTTGTGATAATCTAACATCATCCTTAAAGCACTTGTGATTGGTGCTTGCACTTTTGATCATCATACCAAGACATTTGGTTGATAAGACTTTAGTGAAGAGGGTCTTAGGACCAGTTAATCATCATTTGATCTAACCCACTAGGCTCCATTGCATCAGCATTGTTGGCTTGAGATGGTCCCACCATCAGACTAGTTGTGAGGAGCCTAAGACCTAGGGATCTAAGAGTGTCGAGTAGAAGCAATTCAACCACACCTATAGTAATGAGGTGGAGAACAATCATGAGAAGCATATAGTTTTAAAAGGGGCCTCCCACAATGCAAGTGATATTGCATCAATATTGATTAAGAAGCTCCTAGAGGTGGATGACATCCAATTCCAATTTACTTGCTTGAACCTAGATTTGGAGTAAAGTAGTGTTACTGATAGAAGCTTTAGTGGAAAATGAAACACGAATATTAATAGAGAAGTGTGAAAGTATATATATCATTTCTATCTTTCCATATGGAAAAAAGAATCTCCACTCAGAAAGCATGCCAAATTTGGGTGTACTTGAAGGGGATGTTAGGCCTATCCCCAAAAGAACCATATTTTAGGAAAAGGTTATGTTTGAAAGGGGCAAAGAAAATAAATGAATTTAACTCCGTAGTTTTTTAGTGTGGCAACTAAACTAAAATAAGTGATTTGAAAGACTCTAGTCAGCCATAAAATGAGTAACAAACCCATAGGAAAGCCTTGACAATGATACAATGAGAAAAATGGGAGAGCTCAGGCTCTTTAACAATCTATCAACATTACCAAATAGACAACAATCGTTGAAAATACCAATGAGGGTTGAAAGAAGAATCCATTAGAAGGTGTGAAGGAATCCAACAAGAATTAAACATGCTTTTTAATTACATAGATGGATGTTAGAATATTAATGTTAATCCTTCAACCATGGTTTCACTGTGTGTATCCCAATTTTGTGTAGCATATTTAGATGTAAAGCCAACATAACAATATTGAATGACTCACAATCTTGTTGAGAAAGGTGAAATTGAGTGTTCATCTCTTCTATATGAGTGAAAATTCATAATATCTTGTTGGCACTTAGTTTTTTGTCGACATTGATATCAAACTTGTTAATGTTAATAACTAGGTAAAATAGATAAGTTATGCTTGTCATTGATGTCATCAATGAAAAAGGACAAGATTACTAGCAAAATATGAATTATTTTCATTAAAGTTAACTAGTTGTTGCATTAATGTTGACCTGATGAAGTGATAGGTTTCTTAATTTGTGGGAACTAAAAAAGGTATAATATTGAGTGTTTAGATGTTGTTCTAATGTCTAGCCATGATATATAATCAGTACGTGGTGTATTTGAAAGGTGATGTAGTATGGGTAGTTGAAATATGCTAGAAAACGTATTTTGAATTCTTTATGGAAGAATGCTTTGTATTTTTCCACATAAGAAGTTAGAGGCTTGCCAATATGGAGTTCATGACTATGGTTTACAAATGTTGCAGTATCATATTTTTACGTCCACAAAAATTCAAAACTAGTCAAAGTTGTTTTTGATTGTTTGTTGATAGTGAGGGTAGTTACCAAGACTAGTTAGGATAGGTTTGGATGATGCTCCTCATTGGTGTTTTTGGGTGTGTGTCTTTGTGGACATGTTCCTAACATTTATACAATATTCTAGTTTAGATATCTTATGTTAGTTTTCTCTACAAGTGAAGATATAGCGTTTTGTGTTTGACATCATTGCCTATTTTGATCTTTGGCTGACTCAGTGGGTCATCTTGATTGAGTTAATGAGCTTTTAGTTTGAATATAATTTAGAGGAAGAGATAAGAGGTTGATATGGATCCCACCATACCATGGTCAGTTTACATTATGTTATGTGCATTGGCAAATGTTTTTGGCTAATTGGTTAACATGTTTTAATGTTTTTCTACACATTATATTTGATGTTGTTAATAGGGAATCTTGAGTTGTGCACTTCATTTAATTTAATTGTGGGAGGTGCACTATGATGTATTTGGTCATCTTTATCTCTTGTGGTGGACCACATTAAGTGAAAGTATTCATGGTTGTTGACTTTGTGTAAACATTGTTTATCCTTGCTATGGCTAATCTTGTTGATATTTTTGATGATCAAGTTTGTGTGTGTGTGGATGTTAGAGAATAGCATGAATTGAGTGTGGATTGAATGAGATGTTAGTGTGATGAAAATGTGGAAGAATAGATGTTTGAATTGATAATATAGTTTAGAGTTAATAGAGTTATGGTTGCAAGTGTTTGGCATTATCAAGAGATACTACATCTTTTCAATTCATCAATTCTTTGTGCAAACTAGAAGATAGTGAGATCTTTTGGCACCTTGTACTTGACCTTATATCTTTTCTTGGGATCATGCATAGTCATTTTTTCATGTGTTTCCATATTCATTGCAATATCATTTTTTGATGATTAGTTAAATAAATATAATGGATAAGTGTTTGTTTCAAAAAAGAGTTCAAGTTTTAAAAAATGATTCACCACCCCCTCTCCAATCTTGTGGTGTGATCAACATAGTTTTGGTGAACAAATCATGGGGGGTGTAAATGGCTCTTTTTTGAAATGGAAAAGATAAGGAAAAAAACAAGACAAATAGGCTATAGGATGGCCTTCAATTTGAATAAGTGAAGTCCACTATAGGTTATGTTGGTTAAGATAGATACCATCTTGAAAGCTACATTTAACCCACCAAAGGTAGGTATTTATAACTTCCTAAGAATGCCAAATTATTTTGGTGACATAGGTTCCATCTATTTCATAACCAACGGAGTTGGAAATCTAATCCCCTTCTACCTATAATTTGATTGACTAAGAAACTGGACGAGATGCAATGCTTGAGTAGAACTTTCTAAGCTTCATCTCCAAAAATGGCATGACCAATCTATTTTTCATAGAGAGATAACCCTTGTTATTGGGCAAAGAGGACCCCACATACATCCACCAAAATCATGTTAGAGACAAAAAAAAATCCCAAAAACTCAATAAAAACCAATGTGGTCTTTCAGAGAAGCCCACAAAAATCACGCAGGAGCTTCTTGAATTTCATCTAAGAGCCTTAAGAAGGGGCCCAACAAGAAGAATAATAAATATGGGTGGCTACAAAATTTTAGAACCCACTTTAAAATTTACCATCCAATAAAAGTGGTTTGTTGATCCAATAGTAAAGATTCTTCTAAATTATTGTGAGGACTACATTAATGGGATAGCTTGGGCTCATTAACAATCTATTAACATTTTTAAATAGACAAAGGTCGTTCAAAATGTCATTGAAGGTCGAAAGAAGGCTATGTTAGAAGGTATGAAGGAATTCAACAATAATTAAACATGGTTTTTAATTGCATAGATGGATGTTAGAATATCAATGTTAATCCTTCTGCTATGGTTTCATTATGTGCATCTCGAATTTGTGTAGAATATTTAGATGTGAAACAAATATGACAATATTGAATGTCTCACAATCTTGTTGAGAAATGTGAAGTAGAGTGTTTATATCTTCTATATGAACAAATATTCATAATATCTTGTTGGAGATCAGTTTTGTGTTGACATTGATATCAAACTTGTTGATGTTGATGATTAGGAGAAAGAGATTAGTTATTCTTATCACCGATGTTGTTATCAATGAAAAAGGGCAAGATTACTAGCAATATGTATATTTTTTTCATTAAAGTCAACTAGTTGTTGCAATAATGTTAAGATGATGAAGTGATAGGTTTCTTAATGTTTGGAAACTAATAGAGATACAATACTGAGTGCTTAGATGTTGTTCTAATGTCTAGTCATGATATTTAATCAATATGTGGTACTGGTGTATTTGAAATGTGGTGTAGTATGGGTAGTTGAAATATGCAAGAAAAAGTATTTGAAGTCTTAATAGGAGAATTCTCTACATTGCTTCACAGAAGACGTTAGAGGCTTGCAGATATGGAGTTGATGACTATGGTTTGAAAATGTTGCACTTGTTAGAAATAGGGAATATGTGGAGGGGGGGGGAGTGGTTGGGGGTGAATCAATGTTCCACAATTTTTTTTTCCCAACAATGGATATCATTAACAATCTTTATATATGTATATATCATCAAAATAAAAAGTAAACATAACCATAACACAATGCAACTCATAACACCATTATTTGTTAAGTAGTGAAACCTTGGCCAAGGGAAAACCCCGGTGGGGATGGTACACATGAAATGATCCATTAATCAAAAATATCTTGTAAAAGATATTGACCCTATTAGGAATCTATTACATATATATAGTGTATATGTCCTTGTTAGAAAAATCAAACCTATTAGGAGTTGGTATTACAATGCAAATAGCAAGCTAAGCCCATAGCCCATACATGCATATACAATAGTACAATATGTATACAAAAGGTGTAGATACAAAAACCTTATACACAATGTTGATATCTTCATTATCTTATCTGTCATTGTAGCTCTATCTTCCAAATTGATCATACATCCATACTACACTATACTATCACCAATTTTTCATTAGTACTGATCATACAAAGTGTGCATTCAGACATTAGATCATTAAAATACAATGCCACACTATTATAATTAAAAAATTTCATCCTAATACCAAACCGCTTAAGTAGTCAACCTTCAATAGCTTGCATGTTTTCCAAAACTTGAAATTAATTTTTGATAAGTGTGTGTTATCATCTAGGATGTCGCCCCAACCTTGTTAAGTCATTGTTTTGGTTAACCAAAACAAATACCTTAACCAAAATGTCTTTACTCTGTCATTTGCTCTATTTTGCATAACCTGTACTTAGAAAACTATCTATAAATATGTCTATACATCTGCACATTTTTAAAACTTTTAACCAAATGATATATGCATTTATTATTACCTTTCCTCAATTATTCATATCTTCAAGTGCTTCTAGTAAACCATGCTAAAATAAATACCTCAACTGTTCATTGTTTTGTTGAATAACACTTAGACAATTTAAGTCCAAGTATCCAAAAGTCCACAATATATTTTTCCCTCTTAATAGTATTTTTATATTTTCATAAATGACAACTCTATATCATCCTCATACATTCTCTTTTCCAAATTTCTAACAATCTCCCCCTTTGGCATTGATGGAAACATAGGAGAAAATTGGTTAAGTTACAAAATTGTGACCTTGTGAAATTTTCAAAAACTATGGATCATCTTCAAAATGTATACCATCTTATATTCATACTATACTCCCCTTTTGATTACAATTTTCTCTACTTTTAACTCCATATACTTCACTATCTTCTTATCCAAAACTCTCCCCCTTTGACATCAATGGCAAAGGCGAGTCAAAATCTATACACATATCAAAATTGTGTTACCTTCTTATCTCTGTGCTTGCTAAATTCTCATAAGTGTCATGCACTCTCCAAAATTATTCTTAAGGCTTGTAAACTCTTTCTCCCATGTGTCATTGACTACCTTTGAGACACTGATTGATACACATAAGCCATAAGATGCAACTTCTACTACATTAAGATCATAATATACCAACTTTCCATAAGATTCTTTTGCATCTGTGCATTCTTTAAGTTGTATGTGTACTTGATTAATTTTCAAAGTAAGGTGTATGTTCCATAAATGATAACTCTATATCATACTCATACATCCTCTTATCCAAATTTCCAACAATGCTATCATGTTTTTATGTCCACAAAAATTCAAAAGTCAAAGTTGTGTTTGGTTGTTTGTTGATAGCGAGGGTAGTTACCAAGACTAGTTAGGCTCAATTTGAATGATGCTCCCCATTGATTTTTTTGGGTGTAGGGCTTCTGGACATGTTCCCAACATTCATACAATATTATAGTTTAGATATCTTTGTTAGAAATATTCAAGATATGATAAGTCATTGAGAGGGGAGGGGTGAATTAGTGACTTCAAAACTTTAAAACAATTCAACACTTTAACCATATATACTATTCTCCATTCATTCATCTAATCTACTGCATATATGAGAGAAAAAACATTTATAACACATGTACATAATGATTTGATGACCCAGGAACCTTCCAAATAGAAAGTAAAACTGGGGTGGGGATGATACCCACAAAACTTCATTACTGTAGTATGAAGTTGGCTTGTTAAGGCTTACATTGATCACTTCTGGTGATCTACCCTATTAGGAGCACAAAGGATTGTTAGGTCCACCTTGTTAGAGGATTTACAAACATACACCGAAGTATGCACTATGTTAGGAGATTTATACAAAATATTGTTAACTAAATATTCTGCTCTACTGCTGATTCGCATTTTTTCACCTCAAAAATGTTACATGTCCATTCCTTGATACTCGGATTGATATACCATACATCTTGCAAATGATATAATACACTACATATATATCATTTCAATAATTACAATTGCAAGGTTAGCCAAAACACAAGTGAACAAAACATTACTGAGTCGGCCCAATAGTAAATAACTCGAGTTCTTCAAGCTGACTTGGTGACCTTCTAATACTCGGCATCCACTACATTACTCGACATCGTCATGCATTCGGTAGAAGTAGAAGCTCGGTCCATACTAACGACACATCATAGCTTGGAACTCGGTAACCATTGGAGACTCGGTAGATATAGTGTCACTCAGTAAGAACTAAATCCTTTGTTTACCTTGATTTCACTCGATAAACACTATACTTCCGTTACTCGATAAACACTGTGAAGCTTGGTAAACATTGTAAACTCTATAGACATTGCTGGATTGCACATTCACTCGGTAGCTTCATGAATGCTCAGTATGAACTAATTAAGTGATGAACCTACAACGTAACCACTGAATGCTTGGTATACACTGTAGACGCTCGGTGTAAACTGCAAAGCTCAATTAACACTAGAATGCTCAGTGTGAACTGCGAAGCTCGGTTATCATTGGAATGCTCAATGTGAACTGCGAAGCTCGATTAACACTAAAATGCTAGGTGGCTATACTGATGTAGATAAGTGTTGTCACTAATGGCAATAATAACTTAATGCTAACAATCTCCCCCTTTGGCATTAGTGACAAAACACTTATAAGCCAAAACATATGTAGATAACCTGACTCAATGAATTTTGGTTTTTCAAAATTGATCTTTGTATAACTGCTGCATATATGTATATACAAAGATACTTATGTACACGTGCTAACTCTAATGAGTGCTAACTCCCCCTATCACTTATAGTGATAACTCTCCTCATTTATTATGCTAAAACTCTGAATCTCTCCCCCTTTTTGACAATAATGTCAAAGGACTGCATATATACAATTTATATGGCTACACCAAAGTGAGATAGAAATTCTTGATGTACCTTAAGGATGGTTGCAAAAGTACTATCCCAAGTTTGCTGCAAAATTTGACAGGTGGAGAGAGCAATTTGAACTTCTGCTAATAATTGGATCAAGTGATCAACCACTGAGAAGTTCTGATCGTGGACCAATGTTTTGCAATGAGCAAGATGTTTCTGCATTGTATCCATGATAGGAAGGATCATGTGTTGATGATAGGAAGGATCATGTGTTGGATGTCTATGAGTGTAGATCGGATTCTTGCTTCCTCTCTCAATAGTTTAGCCTAAACCTCTACCAAATATCTGATTTTGGTGTGATGGGAGGTTGTGGAGGAGGAGTCCACCTTTAGCTTGGATACACTAGATTGCATATCAATGTCAATCTTATTTAACTTATCCTTTATTTCTTTGGTAAAACTAGAAACATCACAAAGTTTAGCAAAAAGTGATGTTGCATTATTAAAAGAATTTTCAAAATTTTCCAAAAATGTTGACAATTCAACTTGCTTTATTGCTATCTTTTGAGCAATATGCTTTAGCACCTTATTATCAAATTTCTTTTTAGCTTTCTCAATAAGTTTCTCTTGACCGAAAGAATCTTCATTGAATTTTTGCATAGCCTCTTCTAACTGAATCAAAATGTGTTGAGTAGAATCTACTTCAACATTTATAGCATCTGTAATTATATTATTGGCATTTTCAATTATTCTATATTCCTTATCCCTTTCTGATCTTAACTATTTATGCATAGCTTTCATCTCTATGAGTTGACTGGCTAACCTCATCTCTTCAATGGTAGCATTGTCATAATCAATCTTTGGAATCACTATCTCTATGTCTAAGTCAATGTCTTCTGCAATTTCCTTTCTAGTGATCAGAAGTTTTAATGGATGCTTTTGTTTGACTTCTATGATGATTGGTTTGACCTTAGGAATAGACACAATAATGGAGATAGAAGGGCTAGCAGTGAAAACTGGGATAAGACTTGAAGATCGAATGCCAATAGAAGAGCTAACCAGATAAAAAATTGGAACACTTCCCAAAAATGGTATCATACTTGATAAAGTACCCATAGTAGAATCAGAACTAATTGGAGTGGAAGTGGATACAGATGATGCTAAGGGAAACAAAACTGTAGAACTTACTGGAATTGATGAAAAAAAAATTGTGGAAATTACTGATACACTCACTGATGATGAAGGAACTGAGGAGGCTAGCTCGGTAGCTGAAGAAGTGATAGACAGCTTGGTAGATGAAGTGCTTGGCACATCTATTTCAGATACTTGGAGTTGGGAGGTGGTTGATGAAGATTGAGCACTTGATGTGGCAATTGTGCTTGCAATCTCACTTGTAGAAGCTGTCTCCATAATGGATGTAACAGTCTTTAGTGGAGAGTGAGGAAGGGATGCAATCACTTCTGCTGCAATTTTAACTGGATCCTCTTCATCTTTTCCTTCCTCGTGTGCTTCTTCCTCCTCATCTTCTTCCTCTTTTTCTACCATTAGTGCATGCAGCTCTCCTAGAGTAACTATAATGGATCGAGTGCTATCAAAATCATCACTGTCACTGCTGTCATCATCCTTGATTTCAACAGGGTCATCACTGGGCTTGTGCAGATGATAGATGTTCTTCCACATGTTTGTTGCATCATTTACAACATGCTCAATGTCCTTAATTAAAATCAAACATGTGTGAAATCTAATCATCATTTCCTTCATGGTTCTTCATTGCTGCCTTTATTTCTGCTCCAGTGAGACTCGATAGAAGATTCTTTAAGGATTTCTCATATATGTCTTTGGCCATTTTGGTGGCTGACTCCCATCTTGGTTGCAATCTCTCCAATAGTTCTTTGGAGATTTGAGGGGCGAGTTGGTCTGGGGAGTATTTCCATTTTCCCATCTTATTGAGTACCAATTCCTCAATTTGCATTTTCTCAGCATCAGTTCTTGTTTCAAATTTCAATGCCTTGAAATTTGTGATGCCAACTCCCTCTTCCAATTTTTTAAGCCTTTCCTCAAATGTGAGTGGAGGCCTGACAAGTATAGGTTCCTGCTTGCCTTTTTTGGTTCTTCTAGAGAATACTGCAATAGGCTTCTTCTTAGGTTTGGTAATAATTGCCTTACCTTTCTTCTTTGGCGGTTCCTCTTTAGATTCATGTTCTTCTTTTTCTTTGCCTCCTTCTTCTTCATCATCATCTTCTTCATCCTCACCTTTTCCTTCTGTAACCATAAGAGGGCCGGTAGCAATTTTCAACTTAGCTATCTTCCTCTTGCCTTTGCTTATAGCCTAGGGTAGCTTGATTTCAAGCTCAATTCTGGCCTTTGCCTCATCATATGTTCCAAAAATTGGTGTCTTTGGGTCTATTGGCTCATTCACCAGTGCTTCAATAATGTCCTTGGCCTCATCAATATTAAACTCATAAGGAAGAGGTTTCACCCGTGCAACTCGAGGTCTAACTGCCTGAATGTATACTTTATCACATTCAACCATAAAGCATACATCATCTTTGTAGTCTTCAACTAATTTTGGTGGAATTCAAAACCTATTATCCATCCTTTCCTTGAAAACTTCAAAATAATTATCCATGATGCTATCAAAATTTTCACCCATTTCTGCTACAAACTCATTTATCTGATAAAGAATGGGAATATCTTCTCTCCACCTATAGTTCCTTTAGAAGGAAAGAATTTTTGAATATAGAAGAATAAACAAGTCAATAGATAACTAAATTTATAGGGATTGTTCTTTGAAGTCCTTATACTATCCATGTTCTTGTTTAATTGTTTCAATAGTAATTCCGATAGGTCAAATTCAAGGTTCTTCTTTACAATTTTGAAGGCTAAATCCACAGCCTCATAGGGTACACTATTCAGTCAACTAGAGCTATAGATTTTGTGGACAATGACATGAGTGCCAAATCTTAGTTCAACATTAGATACAATGCTAACCTTCAAACCTCTACCATCCCATTCAGCTAGGGTTTGCTTCTGTAACTCATCCCGTCCTAGGGTTTTGGTAACCTTTACTTTGTTGAGCATAGGGAGACCCGTGATTTTGTGAATCATCTTCTTTGTGATTAACACTGGTTACTCTAACCATAGTTGCCCATTATGCACCCGACTCAAAATATACCTAATCCACTTGGTTTGGAAGCTTCTTGGCATATGTGAGATATGAGTCAAGCCTTTAGTTTCAAGATGCTTATGCTCAAGTTTCAAAGAGCCATCAACACTCATTTCTCCTAGCGCATTTTCCATCTCTAGGTTTCCAATCTCTTGAACGAAATATTTAAAATGTGTTCGAATATCGTTTATAATGAGTACCTTTGGTGGAATTTGAGATTGAGCACCGTTAGGGTCAAGTGATTCTACAACGGCCGAAACAATTTTGAAGTGGGGCACTTTCCATTCTATACCCTTTACCAGCATCTCTAAACCCTTCTTTGCCTTGGTGTCGCTGATGCTCTCGAATGCCATTAATGCTCGGTAAAAGATAGAAATTTTTTGAACAAATCTTTCATTAGAAAATTGCTTGGAATTGCTCGAAATTGCTTGAATTGCACCTGAAAATTTCTTAGCTCTGAAATCGCGATGAAGAATGAAATCAAATTCTGCCATTTTGATGAATTTTTTTTCATTAATGCTTGGTACGAAGGAAACTGAGATGACAAAGTGGTTGACGGGCTGTCATTCACTTGCTCGGTAGAAGTTTACAACTCGGTGATTAAATAAAACTTTTGTTGCTCCCAACCTAGCTCAGCAAGGTCTCCAACCAACTTTCCTTGGTAGATGCGACTCAGTGAAAGACACACTTTCTTTGATCTTTGTGTATCTGGAATACTGATTTGATCATTTTGCTTTCTTTGTATTTTGGAACTGCTTGAGATATTACTAGAAGATGCAATTCCATATTACTATCCTGCTTGGTAGATTTAGGAATCCACTGTTGCCTCATTTTCTTTGGAATGTTTTCAGCTTTAGCTTTCTTTTCATCTTCAACTCTTCCTATATTCATGCAGTTTTTAGCTATATGACCGAGTTATGTACATGTATAACATCTTACTGTTGTATCTCTTTCTCTCAAGTGATGCCTTGAGCAGTCTTTTCCAATGTGTCCATATTCTCCACAATAATGACATTTGCACCAAGTATTGTAGTCCCATCCAAATATTGCTTCAACAAGTTGTTCAACTGGATTGAATGATTTAGATCTGCATTGGAATGCCTTGTGACCATGCTTCTTGCATTTGTGACAATTTCCTTCAAATTTTGATTTCTCCTTGCATTCATTAGCTTTATGACCATGCTGACTACAATTGTAGCATTTACCATTGAATTTACCTTTTCCATTGCTCCAACACTTGTTTGATGTGTGACCTAGCTTACCATAGTGATTGCAAGTAGGTCTTTGATTCCTTTGGGCACCTTGTTTGGAGGTTTCACCTTCTTCCTTATAACCAAGTCCAGCTTTACCTTTTTGTCTATGAAGATTTTGCTCACTTTGTTGATTTAATTGAGTCATATCTACTTGAAATTTCATCATTCTCTCATTGACTTGTTTTTTAGTGATTAATTCATTTTCCAAACTTTCATTGATTTGTCTTTTAGATCTCAAGTTGCTTTGTAAGCTTTCATTGATTTCTCTTTCAATGATTAGATCATTCCTCAGGCTTTCATTTTCAGATCTCAGATTCATAATTTCTTCATTTGCATTAGATAGTTGATCCACAAGATCTTCATGTTGAAGGGATTGATTATTTCTTGCCTCTAAGTCTTTAGTTGCCTTGTTTCTCTATTCCAAAACTTCACATAGCCTAATTGATTGAATTTCTTGTTCTATTTTAAGCTTTCTTACCTCTTCCTGCAGAGAGCCATTCTTTGCTAGGAGTTCCTTGATGGCCTCATTTGCTTCATTTGATCTACTTGATGGTAAAAGGTCTTCAATCTTTTCTTCAACATACTGATGGTCATTCATTTGTCTTGTAAGTTCCTTCCTTCTCTTCAGGGATTGAGAAAGATGCTCCTTTGCTTCTTTGAGTTGAACCATGGCCATTTCCAGATCTAGCTTTTCATTTTCAATAGCTTTGTCAAGTTTAAATATCTCCATTGTCTTTGATCTTTGCTCACGCTTTCAAACTTTATCCTGAGAACCTCAAAGCTCTAATACCAATTGTTGAAAATATTCAAGATATGATAGGTCACTGAGAGGGGAGAGGTGAATCAGTGACTTAAAAACTTTAAAACAATTTAGCACTTTAACCATATATACTATTCTCCATTCATTCATCTAATCTACTACATATATGAGAGAACAAAAATTTATAACACATGTACACAGTGATTTGGTGACCCAGAAACCTTCCAAATAGAAAGTCAAACTGGGGTGGGGATGATACCCACAAAACTTCATTACTGCAGTATGAAGTTGGCTTGTTAAGTCTTACATTGATCACTTCTGGTGATCTGCCCTGTTAGGAGCACAAAGGACTTCTAGGTCCACCTTATTAGAGGATTTACAAACATACATTGAAGTATGCACTCTGTTAGGAGATTTATACAAAAGACTGTTAAGTCTACCCTGTTAAAATATTTACAAAACTAATTCACCTATTAGGATGAAATAGTGGATCTACTTACAAACTTGATTTGCTGATTAGATCCTTGAAGTATAGATCACCTCTTGTGACTAATGAATCTTTACTGTTCCTTGTTGACCTTGCTGAATATTCTGCTCTACTGCTAATTTGCATTTTTTCACCTCAAAAATATTACATGTCCATTCCTTGATAGTCAGATTGATATACCATACATCTTGCAAATGATATAATACACTACATATATATCATTTCAATAATTACAATTGTAAGGTCGTCCAAAACACAAGTGAACAAAACATTACTGAGTTGGCCCAATAGTAAATAACTCAGGTTCTTCAAGCTAACTTGGTGACCTTCTAATACTCAGCATCCACTGCATTACTCGGCATCATCATGCATTCGATAGAAGTAGAAGCTCGGTCCATACTAACCACACATCATAGCTTGGAACTCGGTAACCATTAGAGACTCAGTAGATATAGTGTCACTGGGTAAGAATTGAATCCTTCGTTTACCTTGATTTCACTTGGTAAATGCTATACTTTTGTTACTCGGTAAACACTGTGAAGGTCGGTGAACATTGAGATTGCACATTCACTCAGTAGCTTCATGAATGCTCGGTATGAACTACTTAAGTGATGAACCTACAAGGTAACCACTGAATGCTTGGTATACATTGTAGATGCTCAGTGTAAACTACGAAGCTCAATTAACACTAGAATGCTCAGTGTGAACTGTGAAGCTCGATTATCACTGGAATGCTCAGTGTGAACTGCGAAGCTTGGTTAACACTAGAATGCTCAGTGGCTATACTAATGTAGATAAGTGTTGTTACTAATGGCAATAATAACTTAATGCCAACAATCTTATGTTAGCTTTTCCTCCAAGTGAAGATATGGTGTTTTATGTTTGACGTCATTATTTATGCTGGTCTTTGGTTGACTTAGTGGGTCATGTCAATTGAGTTACTGATCTTTTGGTTTGAATATACTTTGGAGGAAGAGATAAGAGGTTGATCTGAATACCACCATACTATTGTCAGATTTCATTATGTTGTGTGCATTAGAGAATATTTTTGGGTGATTGGTTAACATGTTTTAATGTTTTTCTACATATTATATTTAATGTTGTTAATGGGAGATGTTGTGTTGTTTGCTTCAGTTAATTTAATTGTGGGAGGTGCACTATGATGTATTTGGGTTGTCTTTATTTGTTGGGATAGACGACATTGAGTGAAAGTATTCATGGTTGTCAACTTTGTGCATTGTTTATCCTTAACATGGCTAATATTGCTAAGGTTTTTGATCATCTATTCAAACGTCTATTCTTCCACGTTCACATCATAATAACATTGCATTCAATCTAAACTCAATTCATGTTATACTCGAACATCCACACACACACATACATGTTATATACACATACACATACACATACACATATAAATATGGATATATATACATACATATATACATGTATATATGTATGTGTGTGTATGTATGTATGTATGTATATAGGTATGTATATACATATATACATATATGTATATGCATATATAGGTATGCACACACACACACACACACACACACATATATATATATGTATGTATGTATGTATATATATGTATGTATGTATATACATATACATAAATATATATATATATATATATATATACATACATATATATATATGTATATGTATATACATACATACATATATATATACATACATACATATATATGTATGTATATATATGTATATATATATGTATATATATGTATATATATGTATATGTCTGTATATATATATATATATGTATGTATATATGTATGTATGTGTGTGTGTGTGTGTGTGTGTGTGTGTGTGTGTGTGTGTGTGTGTGTATTTATACACACACACACATATGTATATATATTAGAGTTCATAGAGCTTATGGTTGCAAGTGTTTGGCATTTTAAAGAGATCCTAAATCTTTTCAATTCATCAATTCTTTGTGTCCACTAGAAGATAGTGAGATCTTTTGGTTCCTTGTACTTGACATTGTATCTTTCCTTGGGATTGTGCATAGTCCTTTTTTCATGTGTTTCTATATTCATTGCAATATAATTTTTTGATGAGTAGATGGAGATAATGGATGAGCGTTTGTTTCAAAAAAAAGTTAAAGTTTTAAAGGAAGACCCCCCCCCCCCCTACCACTTCAATCTTGTGGTGGTTCAACTTAGTTTTGTTTTGGTGAACAAATCACAGGGTTTGAAAATGGATCTTTTTTGAAATGAAAAAGAAAAGAAAGAAAACAAGATAAATAGGCTATAGGATGCCCTTGGATGTCATGAATAAGAAAATTCCACCATAGGTTTTGTAGGTTGAGATAGAGACCATATCGAAAGCTATATTTAGACCACCAAAGTTAGGGCTTTATAGATCCCTAAGAATGAAAAATTCTTTTGGTGACATAAGTACCCTCTATATGAACATCTTTCATAACCAAAAGGGTTAGAAAACTAATGCCCTTCTACCTATAATTTGATTGACTAGGAAGATAGAGGAGATGCTATGCTTGAGTAGAAATTTCCAAGCTTCATCCCCAAAAATGTGATGTCCAGTATATTTCTCATAGAGAGATAACCCTTGTTATTGGGTGGAGAGGATTCCACATCCACTAGAATCATGTCAGAGACCAAAAAAAAAATCCCAAAAAGTTAATAAAAACAATTGTGGTATTTAGGAGAAGCCCACAAAAATCATGTAGAAGCCTTTTGAATTTCGTCTAAGATCCTTAAGAAGGGGCCAAATAAGAAGAAGAATAAACATAAGTGGCTACAAAAGTTTACATCCCACATTAAATTTACCATCCAATAAAAGTGGTTTGTTAATCCAATGGGAAAGATTCTTCTAAATTATTGGGATGACAACATTCCAAAGGTCCATTAGGGAAGCCTAAAAGGAAAAGGAAATTTCCATAAACCAAAAAAGCATTCCCCATGTCCAATTTAGTTCCAACTATGATAAAGAAGACATGGTGACATAAGAAGGATTAGAAATAACATTGAGTTTTATGTCCCTGGATGAAAGAAATAAGCCATATAAAAGGTGTGGAGGCATTGAAGGGACATTTTAATAGTTTTATACTCCCTAATAAGCATGAGAAAGGATTCATCTGGTGAATCTCTCCTTATCCAACTAGTTAAGTGACTCTGGCTAGGCAATTTGGTCCAACCATCTTCAAGGAGATAGAGTTTTCAAACAAGTACCCAAACCCTTAAGAAACAAGAATAAATAATGGAGTAGGAGGAAATGCCTATGGATTAAATGGTGAATCCCAAAATCTTGATATGAGAAGTCATCAGAAATGATGCACACAAAGACATCTCCAATCTTTTTTTTTAATAAATTGAATAAAGAGAGGGCCAAATACTAGGGCACCTAGTGTATCCAAGATGAAAGGATATTCAATGTAGGTATAGACATTGGTGAAATCAATTTTAAGAAAGAGGATTGTTAGTTACATCGTCAAGCACTTTTCTATTTCTCATAATGAGGACCATGAAGTTGACAACCTCTTTCTATTTCTTTGTAGAGGGAGATTTCTTGTAGAATTAATTTTAGGCCTAAAAAAACCTATGCAAGACAACCTTGAAGGAATATTGAAGAGCTCTATCTCATTAAAGTAAAGCATCCTAAGTAGTCAATACTTTATTATGATGACAAAAAAAAATCTTAAAGCTTGAATAATATCATAGAGAGAATCATAGAAAATTCCTTTATTTTATTTTTGCTTGATGAAAATGGGTATAAAGAGATAGAAAAAATTGTTTGGAAGAGTGGGATAAGGAATAAGGATCTACTAGTCTCAAATAGGAATCAATTTTCAAATTGATTGCAAAGTTATAGGTTCAAGAAGAGTGGAAATTATCCTTATTTTGTGTGGATTGAATTGAATTGGATTGACTTAATAATAACTAGAAAAAATATATAAAATTGCATACTAATTAACATAAGTAGAGAGTTGTAGGTATGATAAATTTGTATTGACTATAGATTTAGAAAGGAAATCAAAAAGGAATATGCCACTAAAAATTTGGGCTTATAATGGAAATAATATTTTAGTAAGCAACTTAGTCCCAATGATTTTGAATGATGACATCACTGACTGATCCAGAATTAGGATATTCCTTTAATGCTTTCCCCAAAAAATCTTAAAAAATATGTCAAACTGTGTCACTAACAAAAAATCATTTTAACACTTGGCAACATCCTACCCTTTTATTATCTGAGTCTTTTCTCAATCCACCCTTTTTATATTTGTAACAATTCACTCATAAATCTCAAATCTTGCACTCAAACCCTGAGAGGATTCAACCTTCCCCAAAACAATAATAATTAGGAAATATGCTTAATTTTTAGTATAATGTTGAATATCACAAAATAATACCTCAAGGTTTATGACTTTGATGAATGTTAAATCTTTCTAAACAAGGACACATAATGTATAATTCCTGCCTCCTACGGATACTACATCTTAGTTGAAGGTTATGGTGAAAGTATTAAAAATGTATGCAATATAGTTATGTTAGTAGAATGTCAAATGATTTCTTCCTACTTATATGTGCTTAAGTTATAAATAAAAATTAAATTGTAATATAGAATGTTCAATCTTGTATATTTAATATAAAAAATTATTCCAACATTTAAATATTTTTATTTCTTTTTTATGACTTTTACTAAACTTTGATGCTAAAATTTTTGTAAAGTCTAAATTAATGTCCTTTTATAGACTCTTCATTTTGAGTGAAAATAGTGCACGAGCATTGTTCAATTACACTAATTAGTTTCACTAAATTAAAAATCTATGATTCATGACAAAATCAATATTGTAATATAAAACTACAATTAACATTTCAACTTAAAATCAATTATAATATGTCACATGAACAATCCAAATAAAATGAAATCCGAGTTAAAAATAATTTTAAAATCATTTGTCAAATTGTAATAAAAGATAGTCATTCAAACATGATTTATAATATTAATAAATAATAATCGAATTAAATATATTGACAAAGAACACTGTGTTCATACAAAATCCAATAAATATTAGTGAGGAAAATAGTAAAATAGAGAGAAAATACAAAGCATATTAGGGGCACTAAAGAAACTTATTGCCTAGATACATCACCATTTAGATCTGCTTCATTGCCCTAGCTAGTGCAGAGTATCTTAGCCTAGTGGACATAAATAAAATTCTTCTTATTTTTGTTTTGCATTATTGTAAGAAATAATTCTTCAATCAAATCTGACACTAAGTTTCACATTTTGAAGGTAGAAACAATAGATACATCCCTAGTTGATAGTTTCAAATTCAATGCACAAAATTAACCCAGCTATTTTCTGGATTAAGCATTGGTGATGACTCAAACTAATAAAAACTTTGTCCTTATTTGTGTTTAAAGACACATCCTACAGCCCTAAGTATCAAGACTATTTTTATTATCTATTGTACTTGTTGACACACATTTGCGAGTGCAGAGAGTACTACTTTGTTCTACTCCAATTTTTTTTTTTAAAGATCAAACCAAATGGATGGACAACAAATAATGGGCTATGAATTTGAAGGATGGTCACCCTTGTGCAAAGATGCAAAAGGGGCATGTTCCATAGCCAAATCTAAAATGTATATAATCTTCTAGTCTAGGATGTCATTATCTTTTAGAAAAATAGTGAATGGAAGTTAACAACATCTTGGTATAACAAAAAAAAGTCACTACGGCCAAAAGTTTACAATGATTGATTTGTGAATAGGTTTTCATAGAAAATGGGGAATTAAAAGAGCATAATAAGAAAGGGTTAAAACCATATGTAGAAAACTAGACAAAAGTTATATGAAAAATTATGCATACAAATTTAAATCAACTGAAGAATTGGAAAATTAGAAACCTTGAAATAAATTTAGCCACTTTGTTGGAGTTACCAAGATCCAAAACTTAAGGCTCATCTTAGCTATTTTTCCACATATACAAATAATATTTAGTTGGTTAGAGAATATTTTTAGTATTGGAGCGATCTTTCTTTAAAAAAAAACAATCAATTTGTTGTTGTGCAAATTGCTGACATTCAAGTAAGTGTAAGCCACGAGTTGAGGGGGAATCAACCCTATGAGTTGATTTAGTGAGATTCAATATGATAAGATTCACAAGAAACTACACTTCAACTAGAATCCCATGTGAAATATTGAGTGACTACAAATTCGTGTAGTTGTAAGTGAAGGGTGAAATTGAGCTTGTGAGTTAGAATTTGGAAGAGTTGAGCTTATAAACCCTCTTTTAGTTGCAAGTGACACCTTCGAGCTCAAAGAATGTGTCATTGCAAGGTGCCTATAGCTTTTTCTTCATCCAATGCCTAAGCCTTTGGGTGAGGTCCTCAATCGAACCCATGACCCTCAGGAGACAAGCTATGTCTTTAGGATTGATAGATGCATTGTGCAAATCAAAGAAGAAACCAAAAACCTACAAGACCATTAGTTTGTTTGGCTTTTCAATCGTATGGAATTTGAACTTTGGATGGCTGGGTTCTCAAAGTATCTACATAAAAAATACCAAGAGAACAACAAGGTACAATAAATTTTCCCTCATTTTTTGGTGAGGTTTCTACTAAAGGCACTAAAGTAACAAGTAATTTCTGATAAGATTTCATGACAAGCGCTCATAAGATTTTACTAGATTTTTCTAGACTGAATAGATTTTTCTAAAAGAAGCTCTTATTTTTCTAGAAATTTACATTGTGAAAAAGTCTAAGATTGAGGGAAGAAATATTTTAACTTAAATTAGAATATAAAAAGATTTTGTGTGAATTATGTATTATATTTTATTGAGTTGTCTCATCATATTAATGGTAGCTATAAAGTTTGGAAAAAGAATTTATTTTGAGTAGAAAACTAAAAGCCAACTCATGACTATAGCAAGGCTACAACCAATAAGATTGGAAATAAATACTTTTTCATAGAATTAGTAAAATATCAAAATACATTAGAACTATATAAAATTGAAACTTTTTAAAAAATAAAAGATTTTGATTGGACAAATTAATTGAAAAGATAGCATTTCACTAAATGCTATAGTATCCTGCTTATGACAGAGACTAATAATATCTTGAAGTGTTGATGCAACACCATGACATCTCAAAACAAGATCAAACATATAAAAAACTCTTTTAAAGGATGGTTACTACAATGTATTTATCATTATGCTTAGATCAAACAAATTTTGCAAATAATTGTTACTTTAAAGGACTTCTAGAAGAATGTGGATGTAAATGAATGAAGAAATTATTCTCTTATATAGGATATACATGGTATAACATAAATTAGGTCAACCTATAAATGACACATGTACAAATATTGTGATTAGACAATAACCAGAGGTAACCATCATATTACCATATTCACAATTGTGCCTAATTTGGAGGGACTATGTCACTTTGTGTCAAAGTCCACCAAAAGTATGGTGCTAAGAACCATAATCTATAAAAAGGGTTGGATTAATGGAAAATAGAACATGCACGCCCCAAAACATAGGATTTTATCTTTATGTTTAGCAAATGAGACTAGTTTGATTGCGTCAAAGAGCCCAAAAATAATACTAAAATGACAATGATGAGACACTTTAAGGAAAGGGAAGAAAAAATGGTGTTTGAAATTATAAGAGGTTACAATATATAATACTACCAAAAGTACAATCACCCACCTTTAACTAACTTAATATGGACTTTATCTAAGCCTCTCTAGCTACATGATTGCTAGAAATGTGATTTTGGTGGCAAATTTGAGCAACCTAAACTTCTCAATTAGAGATAAAGGAGTAGGATCAAGTGTTTATGTAGAATGGTATTGTACCATATTATATTGGAAGCACTTCAATTTAATGATGGCGTAGGAGGGATGCTATGATCCATTCATAATCTTTATAATTAGATGTTGCATTGAAGGAAAAAAAATCACAAGTAGAAAGAGCACGCCCATGAAAAGAGTTAGTTAATGTGATGCCATCATTTATTTGCATTTCTCCCCTTTCTTTCCATATCTCCTTATTACTCCTAGGAAAAACTAGGGTAGGACCTAATAGGTCATCCTTAGTATTCCTATTTCATGGAATAAAACTTGAGGTAGGCTCTATTCACTTAAGTCCTCCCTTTCCTTCCTTTAATTACTCAAAATCCATTTTTCACACTGAAATAGACTATTTCTAAAAAAATGATGCTTGATTTTCAAAATCCAAGACCTATTTTGAGATCCCAAGGGATTCCAAGAGGTTTTAGGACCTAGTTAGTAGGGATGTAGTGTGTCCCTACTTAATCAAGGACATAGTGAATTCTTACTAGTCCAATTAGGGGTGCAACGCATCCCTACTTGGGACCCATTTTGGGTCCCCTTCTCAACTCCTGAGTTTGAGATTATTCATGGTTCAAAATTCTAAGTATAGTTGGCTGAGAGAAGAAATTTATTCTAGTCCCTTATACACCCATGCATTTTCTTCATTTTTCATCATGCATTCACAAGACCAACACATATCTATAGGAGTTGATAAGAACTTCACAGAATTCATAAGATCTCCCACAAGAAAATAATCTATTAGAAGGAAGAATGAAGTAAAGGAGAGGAGAGAGGCTCTCAAAGATTAAATATGTATTTCATGAGAGAAAATAATGAATGGTCAAGTTACAATATACAAGGAGATAATCCTTATAAAGGATATCAATCAATATCAAAAGGGAAACCCCAAAGAGATAATGTATCATTTAATAAGTGAGAATAGTTAGTGAATGTCAACCTCATAAAGTGAATTCTTAATAGTGGATAAATGGTAATAAAGCTTTTACTCTAACACCCACCCTTAAGATGAGAGACAATGCACCTACAAACAATGCATGCAAAAGTAAAATTGGATCCTGACAACATGGCCTCATGAAGTACCCAATCACAACTGGATCTCTCTAAAGAGGAGAAATACTAAAAACCACATGAGAAAAAATCTACTCCAAAGATAGTTGAAGAAGCAAGCTAAAAACATGAAAGGAAGGAAGGCCTCACTAGGACCCCCAAAAGAATCCTTCATCCCAAGCATGGTGCACAACCAAAGATAGCATGATGATGCAAATGATTTAGTGAAGATTTCTACAACCTACTCTCCTATAGGAATGTAATCCAAGATAACACCATCTTGGACCAAGTGTTTGATGATGTGTATGTAGATTTTTATATTCTTAGAACATTGATGCTCCACTAAGCTGTGGGAAATGTGAATGACACTCTAATTATCACACCAAAGCACAATGGGATTATCAAGAGGAACCAAAACTCAGTCATCAATTGTCAAAGCCAAAAAATCTCTTGACTAGCAAGAACTATTGCTTAGTATTAAGCCTCTATAGATGATAAAGCAATAGCATACTTCTTATTGAAATACCATGTGATAGACCAAAACCAAGGCAAAAAAAGAAGCCAGAATCAGACTTCCTATATCAACATCAACATCCCAATCTAAGCCAGTAAAGCCAACAATGTGTGGGGATCTTGTAGTGTAGTGAATGCCATAATTTGTAGTGCCCCAAATGTACCTCAAAATATATTTGTTCACTTGGCAATTTATCTCATGAGCATCATGGGAAAACTAAGAAACAAGACCAACTACAAAGGAAATATTAGGATAAGTATGTGTCAGGTATAACAAACTACAAACCAACTTCTTGTTTAAGGTGGATTCCATAGAAATAGTAGTGCAATCAACATATTTAATCATTGGAGCATATCAAGAGCATACTTAGTCTCATAAATATAATACTATTAGAAATCTAAGTAATTGATAGGCCCAAAAAATAACACAAAATACTATGATCTATCATCTCAAACTACTCCATCTATGCTCTCTAAACACTCTAAATCATAGAGGATGAGCTACCTTTAATGATGAGATCATCAACATATAGCACAAGAATCACAATATCAACCCCTAGCTGACACTAAATGTACATAGCTCATTATGATAGTGTGTGAGGAGTCAAGAAACAAAGAATAAGTTTATCTTATCATACTAAGCCCAAGGAGCTTGTTTGAGACCATATAATGAACGTCGAAGCCTACAAATTAAGGAAGATTCATGCACAAACTTGGAGGTTTCTCCATATAGATCTCCTTATATAGGTCACTATGCAAAAATTCATTCTTCACATCCATCTAATGTACTAGCCACATATGGGAAGTTTCTAGTGAAAGCATAAAGAAAATAGAATTCATCTTGGCCACATGAGAAAATATCTCAAGGTAATAAATACCCTCTACCTGAGAGAACCCTTTTGCACATGGGCCTTATACTTAGAATTTTTCCCTTTTAAAAGAGAACAAAGATCCCAAGTTTTATTAAACATCAAATAAGAATACTCCTCATCCATGATCATATCCCACTCTGGGTGTCAGCTCTCCTTTGAAAACTTTTGAGGATCTTATAAAATAGCATGAATCAAAAGATTAGAACTATTGGAATTCTTTACAATAATTGAGAGGGAGGGGGGGTGGTGAATCAGTTATCCAAGGTCTAGGCATACAAATAAAACTTTTCAATACTTAGTAGACCCATACCCATAAAACCTTACTATGCATGTATCCATTAGATCATACAATACTTAAACTTTGTAGGTTACTATCCTAGGTCAAAAAAACTTTGAAAAAATATAAACATGAAAATAATAGATTCAATAACATATTTGACACAAGGATTTTACATAGAAACCCAATTTGGAAGAAACCACTAGTAACATGCTACTAATTCTCACTCTTTTAAAGTGGTGCCCTGTGAAAAGCTGACACTATTAAAGGTTATAGTACACACTGTTAAATGTGACTTGGTTAGAGGATTTCAATCACCTTGTTAGGAGTGAGCCTTATTAGAAAAATTTAGATCATTCACTTGGAATGCCACCTGGTTAAAGGATTTAAAAATTATTGTTATGTCAACCTTAATCCAAAGGATTTAACCTAGAACAATACAATGATTAGAAAGTAATAGTAAGGCTTGATTTGATAACAAATTATAACTCACTTGCAGATTATCGATCTCTATTTCAGTCCTCCATTCTACATCACTTCCACACACTTTAACTCTAATAGCTTGCTCACCCTTCAAGCAATCATACTCTTAAGCCTTCTTTCTTTGTATGCCATTTGAATTATCTTCTATTTGGCCACTGAATAAAGCAATACCCTAGATTTCTTATCTTCCTTAGCTTCTCACACATGAAAACCTTTGCTTCTAACTAGCTCTCTCTATAAATAGAGATTTTAGATCTTTTGTCATTTAACCTCAATCATCCATTTTAGGGTTAGGAAGGGTTAGGTAGGATACAATGAATCTACCCACTTTTCCATTTGGTTCCTCTAGAAACTTCTTCTTCAATCCTTCCTTTAATTTTCCACAAAATGGTTTATCTTGAATTCTATGCCACCAACTCATCATAGTTATCTTCCACACACTTCACAGTTCACACAACTCAAGAAAACAAAATAGTCAATTAAGATTTGTCAAATCTACAATTTAACATGAATACTAACACTTGGCATCAATATGTTGTCACTCGGCTTCTATTCTCTTCTTTCACTCTTCTTCCACTAGTTCACTCGGTGAACACTAAAGTTTATTGATGCTCGACACTAATTAAATTTTACTCAGCTTACACTATATTCACTTGGCATACACTAAATCTTCACTTTTCTTGGCTCCAACTAATTTTCTACTTGACTTGCACTAACTTTTCTCAACACGTACTGTGCACTCGATCAAGCTTGGCAGACTCAATTCTTCTTTCTTGTTCTTCTTGACTTAATTAGTGTATCCAACTTTTGTAGCCTTAAGTAAACAATACACTATATCATCACTGTCTTAACTAATCTCTATACTCCTTTTTCATATCATAACTCAACCTTTCTTCTAGGTGCTCTTGTTATCTTATTTGATCAAACCCTCTTCATCAATAAAAAAGTGATAGTACTCAAATCAAATAAGTAGATGTCTTACTAGTAAGTAGTAGGTTTGACATTAGCGACAAAATAATGATTTTTCCATTACAGATTATTCACTTCAAAACAATCTCATATCAACAATTCTCCTCTTTGGCATTGATGGAAAACCAATATCAATAAAAATACCAAAAAGAAAATAATTCCTTATACAATGTTTGATTCACATCAATTGAATCATCATTCTTTGACAAATTGTGTCTTATCACCATAGGTGTGCTAACTGGTTTTAAATCTTCTAATCCAAATTTTTTCAATATTTCCTTCACATACTTAGACTAGTTGATGTATATACCATATTTCATCTGATTTACTTGCAAACCAACAAAGAACTTGATCTCTTAAAACACAGACATCTCAAATTCTTTCTTCATTTCATTTGCAAATGCCTTGCATAATCCACCTTGACCTCCAAATATGATATCATCCATAAAAATTTAAGCTAGTAAAATATCTTTACCTCCTTCTATCTTCAAGTATAGATTGTTGTTATGATTAGTTTTCTCAAATCCAATCTTCATAAGATAATTGTGAATCCTTTCATACCATGCTCTTGGGGATTTCTTTAAACCATATAAAAATTTGTGTAGTCTACATACCATGTTCTTGTTGTTATCATCAACAAATCCTTCTGGTTGTTCTATATAGACCTCTTCTTCTAATCTACCATTCAGAAATGTTGACTTCACATCCATTTGTTAAAGTTTGAAACCTTTGTATGCAGAGTAAGCAAGCAAAGTTCTTACTCCTTCCAATCTTGCAATCGGGGAAAATGTTTCTCCATTGTCTATTCCTTCTTCTTTTGCATATCCTTTGCAAACTAATCTTGCCCTATTTCTTGTGACTTCACCATTTTCATCTAACTTGTTTCTATACACCCACTTCTTTCCTATCACATTCTTATCCTCTTCTCTAGTAACTAGAGTCTATGTCTTGTTCTTGTCAATTGTTTCAATCTCTTCTTTCATGGATTTACTCTTGTCCACATTTTCTAAGGCATCTTTCACTATCTTAGTTTCATGCATTCTCAACAAACATGTATCTCTTCTCAGCCTATTCCTTGTTATTGGTCTAGGATCTTTATCTCCAACAATTTGTTTAGTAGGGTGATGTCTTTTAACATACTTTGATAATCTTGGTTCTACTCTACTTTCCTCATTAGGTATGACAACTTATTAATCACTATGTACTTCTCTATTAGGTAATCCAATATTTCTTTCATGTACACTAATCTTAGAATTAGAATGTGTGTCAACTTTTGTCTGCAACTCAGGACTTGACTACAACTCAATTCCTGATTGCAACTCGATATTCATTGTATGTGTCTCAGCAGCCACTGAAACTTGCTATTGATTTACAATTTGGTTTACAAGACCTTCATCAACAGACATACCTTCATGAAAGTATACACAATATTTTTATTCATTTGGTTCCTTCATAGGTTCAACCTTATGTACCTCTGTATATTCATCAAACTTCACATTTTCACTTTCCACAACTTTCTTAGTGTTAGTATTTGGCTTTACTTCTTGTGGAATAACCAAGGAATATACCTTATTCACTTTTAGCATCTTATTTACCATTCTTGAAATCTTTAAGAATTAGCAATTTCTTCCAAACACTTTAAAATATTTTACATTGGGTGGGTATCCATACCATAATTCAAAAGGTGTTGAATGAGTACCACTCTTGACTTGCACATAGTTCAGGGTATAGACAGATGTACTTACAACCTCTCTCTAGTATTTCAAAGCAACATTATTCTTCATCATCAATGTCCTATCACAGTCCATTATAGATCTATTCCTCCTATCAACAATTCCATTTTATGGAGAGGTCCTAGGTGTAGATGTTTGTCTTTTGATTCCTCTATCATTACAGAACATCTCAAACTCATTTGATGTAAATTCTCCACCTCTGTCAGATCTTAGACATTTCAAGATTTCCCTTGTCTCCTTCTCAACTCTTGCTAAGTACCACTAAGACATTTGAAAAGCATCAAATTTTTGTTTTAGAAACATAACTATGATGATCCTAGAATAATCATCAACAAATAGGATAATGTACTTGTCACCTGTGTAGCTTTGCACATTAATTGGTCCATACAAGTCAATATGAACAATCTCAAAAATTTCTTTATAAGTGTGAGTCCTACTTTTGAAACTAGATTTGTTCATCTTGCCTAACTGACATTATTTGCAAATTATATTGTCAAGTTTCTTTGATTTAGGAAAACCTCTAAATCTCCTCATGTTATAGATACTAACCAAGTTGTCAAAGTTAACATGACATAACCTCTTGTGTAATAACCACACATCATCAAATTCTATAACAAGAAACACACTCAACAAATTATAGTTATGTCCTTCAACATAATAAACATTGTCACATAAAATCTTTTCTATGAGTTTGATAGATCCTTTTCCTTTTATTAGACATGGTGCATCATCACCAAACATTACACTATTTGCATAACAATAATTTAGGGTAATGAACTTACTTTTATCTCTAGTCATGTGATGTGAACACTCATTATCAATGATCCATATGTCACTCTTGTTCACATAAGACACTAGTACAGTTACCTCATCGTTATTAGATTCTTCCTTCATTACAACATACACCACATCATTATCATGATCATCAGATCCAACTTTGGTTTCCTCCTCTACAATGTAGCAAGACTTCTTACCTTTGTCTTTGTAATCTTTATTGTCCTCATCTCTTTTACTTCTATATTTGTTTCCACTTCCATTTTTCTTCTTCTTAGGAAATCTAGCAACAATATGACAAACCTCATTGAAATTAAAACACATGATAGGTAACTTATTGTTAAATTTTACTTTGCATCTGTGAAATCTCCTTTCTAGTAGTGATTTAAGTTGTTCTACATCCTCCTCATCTACATCACTATCACTAGAAACATATTTAACCTTTTTCTTCATCTCCTTAGGTTCCTTTAATGATAACTTAGCTTTGAAAGTAGATTCAACATTGTTAGTTTTAAAGTTATCAAAACTAGATATTTAAAAGGCAATGAGCCTACCTACCAAACCTTCTAGAGTTAGATTATAACTTGGTATATATCTCAATTCTTATATGGTAGAGACTCTAATAGCATAGATGGGAAGTAGTGTTCTCAAAACTTTACTCAATACAATATCATCATCAATAATACCATTGAATCCTCTTATAACATTAACAACATCTTTTATTCTAGAGAAATATTGAGCAATGCTCTCACCTTCTTGCATCCTCATATCATCGAACTTACCTCTAAGACTTTCATATTTGGCTCTTAAAACATTTGTGTCTCCTCCATAAATAGTGCATAGAGTATCTCACATCTTCTTTGTAGAATCACAACCCTTGATTTCATCGAACTCAAAATAACTTAGGGTAGAGACAATCTCCAACATTTCCTAATTGTGTTCTTTCTTCTTTTTTAGATCATTAGTAATTAGGGCTCCAATAAGATCAACATGCTTAGTGATGATGGTAGATTTTGCATGGTCTCCAAGACCTCCTAGGTGCAGCTTCATCAAACTTTTCCATGAAGGGAAGTTTTCCTTGTTAAGTTTGGGCACCTCTCTTTTTGACATCTTGATCTTTTGCTTCTAGTACCTTCAAACTAGTCGTCTTAAGTAGATGGATCCGATACCAATTGTTTGAATTATTTAGAATAATTGAGAGGGAGTGAATCAATTATCCAAGGTCCAGATGTGCAAATAAAATATTTTAATGCATATTAGACCCATATCCATAAAACTTTATTATGTATGCATCCATTAGATCATACAATACTTAAACTTTGTAGGTTACTGTCCTAGGTCAAAACAACTTTGTAGAAATGTAAATATGAAACATAACAAATTTAATAACATATTTGACACAAGGATTTTACGTGGAAACCCAATTTGGGAAAAACCACTAGTAACATGCTACTAATTCTCACTCTTCTAAAGTAATTCTATGTGAAAGGCCAAACCTATTAAAGGTTACAATACACACTATTAAATGTGACATGGTTAGAGGATTTCAATCACCCTATTAGGAGTGAACCTTATTAGAGGACTTTAGATGATTCACTTGGAATGTAACTTAGGTCAACCTTAATCCAAAGGATTTACCCTAGACTGATACAATGATTAAAAAGTACCAGTAAGGCTTGATCTAATAATAAATTACAACTCACTTGCAGATTACAGATCTCTATTTTAGTCCTCCATTCTGCTTGGCTTTCACACACTTCAGCTCTGATATCTTGTTCACCCTTCAAGAATTCATACTCTTAAGCCTTCTTGCTTTGTATACCTTTTCTTTTGACCAGATCTCTCTATAAATAGAGATTTAAGATCTTTTTTCATTTAACCTTAATCATCCATTTTAGGGTTAGGTAGGATTAGGTAGGATACAATGAATCTACACATTTTTCCATTTGTTTCCTCTATAAACTTCTTCTTCAATCCTTCCTTTAATTCACCATAAAATAGTTTACCATGAATTTTGTGCCACCAACTCATCATAACTATCTTTCACATGCTTCACACAATTCAAGAAAACAAAATAGTTAGCTCAAATTCATCAAATCTATGATTTAACATGAATACTAGCACTTCACATCAATATGTTGTCACTCAACTTCCATGTTGTTCTTCCACTCTTCTTCCATTAGTTCACTCAACGAACACTAAAGTTTATTGATGCTCAACACCAATTAAACTTTACTTAGCTTACACTATATTCACTTGGCATACACTAAATCTTCACTTTACCTGGGTCCAACTGATTTTATGTTCAGCTTGTACTAACTTTTTTCGGCACCTATTGTGCACTTGATCAAGCTTGGCAAACTCAATTCTTCTTACTTCTTCTTCTTGACTTAATCAATATATCCAACCTTTGCAGCCTTATGTAGATAAACAATACACTATATCATTGTTGTCTTAACTAACCTTTGTATTCATTTTTTATACTATAACTCAACCTTTCTTCTAGGTGCTCTTGTTATCTTATTTGATCAAACCCTCTTCATCAATCAAACAAATGATAGTACTCGAATCAACTAAGCAGTTGTCTTACCAGCAAGTAGCAGGTTTGACATCAGTGACAAAAAAATGATTGTTCCATTACATATTCTTCACTTTATACTAATCTCATATCAATAAGGATCAAATGTCCAGATTGAGTATAATGTGTATCGAAAGGAACCCCTACCAAGGATCCAATTTCCTCAACTATAACATGAGCCCACTCGGGAAAAGGTTGAGAAACTAGTAGTGGTTGTGATAGTAGTGGGTCATTATCTACATCATTGTAAAGAGATGTGTAATCCTTAAGAGATAAAGAGAGAGGAGTAGGAAATGAGGAGGAATCTAATGATGGAAAATCTGTAAGAGGAAAGCACACATCAAACTGGATATCTCATCAAAGCAAGACCTATCTTTTGACCTATGCCAACAATATGAGTAGTTGACTCTTTGTCACCATAGATTTAGTCTAAGCATCAAGACTAAAGGTCCATGCCTCACTACCAAAATCTTAGAATGTAAAAACATTAGGCTTGGAATGAGACTGAGCCTCCTCAAGAGTCATATGTCACAATGCTTGTAGGGCATTTAATTTTGGATATAGTTCGCACAATCAAATACTCTAACCCAAAATAAAGGTTGAATATCCCGTGACTAAATCTTGTAATTGGTCATCTCCCATAGTGTTTTTTTCTTTCTCTCAAGAACACTATTTTGTTGAGGGGTATGAGGGACTGAAATCTAATATAGTAAACCATGCATATTGATCTATATACCTTATTTACATACTTGCTCCCATTATTTGTGTGTATCCATTGTGTATAAAAACCAATATTGGTTATCCACAAATGTCTTAAATATTTGAAAGGAATCTTGGACATTAGGTTTGTACTTAAGGAAGTACATTAATGTATGTATGGAGAGGTCATCAATAAAGGTGAGCACATAGCAAGCCCTTAAAAAAGATGGAATAGGAAAGTACATAAGATCATTGTGGACCAATTCCAAGGGTTCCTTATCATGTGTGGCTATTCCTATAGGAAATGAATCTCGATGACATTACCAGCAATGCATCCATGACAAATAACATCAGTGCAAGAGATCTATGGTATGCTAGTAACAAGTTCTATGTACTCATTTGTTGTAGATATATGTAGTTGACATGACCTAAATGCTCATGAAAAAGCTTTCTCACTATGTATGCATGTGTAATAAAAGAGGAACCAAATCTGTCTTAACTCTCAAATCCATCAAATTGATATAAGTGATATTGAGGATTAACATTTCTAGTAGCAATAATTAAATCAAGATCACGATGGTATCAAATAACCACATCATGTGGTGAGAACTCAACTACCTTAATAGAGCTATAATGAAAAATCTAATAAATGTAAAGGAGGTTCATTGAAATGTTAGAAATAAGAAGTACATCTTGAAGAGATCTACCATCCAATGAAACTAAACTTGAATTGATAACTAGGAGTTGTGTTGAGTCACCAACTACAATATTTGAAGTATCACTATGTGAAAGTGCAATGACCAAATCCTATGAATGTGTCATATGGTGTAAAGTACCAAAATCAATTATCCAATAAGAACCTAAAGGTAAGGCTTGTACATGAAGATCATGACCTTTCCCTACAGAAGGAGGATGAGGTAGGGAGATATGATGTTGTTTAATGGCTTCCTCTAAAGCTTCTGACCCTTTCTAAAACCTAAAAATTGGATGTCCTTCCTTGCCACAAAAAATGCAAGGATCAACTATGAACTTCTTAGTCTTGGAGGAAGACATGCCAGACTTAGAAGATTTACCTTATTTAGGATAAGATTTTGGTTTTGAAGTAGACTTGAAAGGTGGCTTGGAGGAATGCTCACAACCAACTAAATCTCACTTGGTCTTCATTTTTTGCTTCAAAATCTCCTTAGATGAATGAGAAACCAATGTTTTGTTCATTGATGCTGGAAGAGAATCAAATTGAGATAGCTTGGCTTGCTCATGTGTCAAAAATTTGCAAAACACCTCAAAAGTAGGCATGATAAATTGTGGACCCAAATCATCCATGGTGGCATAGAAATTTAAATAGATGATCTAAAAAGAGCCTTGAAGCTTTCAAAGAATCAAATAGATGCATTCTATGTTAGTCTTGTTCTTGCCACAACCATATAAAATAGATCTGATGGATTTGAATTTTATCAAGAAATCCTTAATTGAGAGAAATGAATCAAGTACCAATGAAGTTACCTTTCTCTCAATCAAAAGTTCTCTAAACTCATTTATGGTGCCAAAAAGTCCCTCAAATTTTGTCTATATAGCCAAGGACTGAGATAACTATCTAGATGAAAGAGTAGAATGTCAATGACATGCAAAGATAACAAAAAAATAATAGCCCAATCCATGTTATTCTTGTCTTGCATGATCTCAAAAGCATATGTCAATAGAGGATAAACCTCATCCAAACAAGACCATAACCATCGTGACCTTAGAAGTCTTGTCATATGAGCTTTATAGAGACAATAATTTCATAGAGACTCAATAGAAGATAAATCTTCCATGCTAAATTGTGTCTTAATTACTTTTATTTTTTGATTATTAATGATCTTTCAAAACTAGACAAAAGATGTAGAAGGGTTTTTTGTTTTGTGTTTATAGATTTTTGTTTTCTAATATAAATGATAGAAATATAGAAATAAATAATGTTTATAAATTATTGTTAGGTCAACCTTAATTTGAAGGATTTTATCCACACTAGTATAGTTGTTAGAAAGTAATAGTAGAACTTGATTTGATAAAAAACTTACAACTCAATTGCAAATTATAGATCTCTCTTTTAGTCCTCCATTCTACTTGGCATTCATTCTCTTTAGCTATGATAGCTTGTTTACCCTTCAAGTATTCATACTCTTAAGCCTCCCTTCTTTACATGCCAACTATAGTTACCTCTGTTCAGCCATTGAATGAAGCAATACCCTAGACTCCTTGTCTTCCTTAGGTTTTTGCACATGACAACCTTTTCTTTTGACTAGCTATCTCTATAAATAGAGAATTTAGATCTTTTTCCACTTAACCACAATCATCCATTTTAGGGTTAGGTCAGATTATGTAGGATTCAATGAATCTACCTACTTTTCTTTTTGGTTCCTTTATAAAATTCCTCTTCAATCTTCCTTGAGTTCACCTCAAAATGGTTTACCTTGAATTCTCTGCCACCAGCTCATCATTGTTATCTTCCACATGCTTCACATAATTCAAGAAAAAAAAATGGTTGGCTTAGATTCATCAAATCTTTGATTTAACATTATTTTTTTTCAATCGACATCTATACTAGTTCACCTGGCCAACAACAAAGTTTATTGATGCTTGATACCAACTAAAATTTACTCAACATGTATTAACATTCACTCAGCTTGCATTTTTTTTCATCTTTTCTCGACACCTCTTATTTTTCACTCAGCTTCTAGTAATTTCTTCTTGACTTGCACTAACTACTCAGTAAAGCTTGGTAGACACTTTTCTTACTTAATCTTCTTCTAGTCTCAACTTGAGTAATCTTTCATTTCAAACTTTAAGTAGATAAACAATACACTATAGTATCAATGTCTTACTTGGTCTTAGTGCTTCCTTTACATACCAAATAACTCAACCTTTCTCTAGGTGTTCTTGTTATCTCCTCTCTTCAAATCCTCCTCATCAATCAACTAAATCATAGCTTTTAGACCAAAATGCAATTTTCTCACCAACAGGTAGCAAGTTTGACATCATTGACAAAATAATGATTGTTCTATTACGGGTTCTTCACTTCAAAACAATCTTATATCAAAAAAAAGAGTAACCCACTAGATCCAACCAAAAAACACTAAAAAACATAGAAGGAGCCTCCAATTGCAACTTTGGCCAAAATGGACAAATTATTTATAAAAATGAGGGTTTTATGGCACTATGAATTCAAAATTGAGGTCCATTTGGATTCAAAGTGCACCAAAAAATAACACTCATTTAGAACCCAAAAAAGTATATGAAACCTTCAAACCATGGAAGCTTCAAAAAATAAGAACAAGCACTTGTAGGAATGGATCTTATATTATGTAGAAGTTGACAAGAACAACTTCACAAAACCCACAAGATCTCTTGCAATAAAATAACATATTACAAGGAAGAATGAACCAAAGGAGAGAAGGGAGACTCTCAAATATGAAAGATGTATTTCATGGGAGAAGTAAATTATTGAGTCACAAAATACATGGATATCATCCTTATAAAAGAGATCAGTCAATCTCAAAAGGGAAACCCTAAAGAGATAATGTGGAATTTAATAAGTGAGAATAACTATTAAATGTTAACTTCATAAAGTGAAATCTTAAGAGTGGACAAAAGGTAATAAGCCTTTTACTCTAACAACATAAAACATTCACAATATCATCTTATCGTTTGTATGCTCAATCTCTCAAGCATTCAATGCATTCAAGAAAGCTCTCCATTGAAGATCAAGGATTCAAGTATTCAAGAAATCAAAGGAGTTTAAATAAGATCTAGAATTTTATAAATTATGTGAGAGAAACAAACTGCCTTCATAATGTAAAAATAAATTATACATATAATTATATTTTTGGAATGCATGAGATGGGATTAATATTATAAATAAAAAGTTATAAAAAAATATTTTTATAAGTTGTGTGATTTCATTAAACTACCTTTTTATTTGGTCAAGCTTCAAGCTCTAAGATTGGTGCTTTATTTCTTTTGTTTTTTAAAGTATTTTCCTTGTTGATTACTCAAACTACATCACCATCAATAATTATCAATCTAATTCCTAGGGTATTCCTCCTTTAATTTTTCAATGTTTTTCCTTAGCCCCTACCTTCTATGTATTAGTTGTTGAAGGCTTTGGATACCTTTTGTCTCTAATTGTGTGTTAAGAGCTAGTGAATGGATTATATTTCCTAACTCATTGGTCCATCTTATTAATGATTACTTTAAGATTAATCATTATGCACTCTCATTGAAGAGGGGTATAATGTAAAGGAAGAACTTGACTCTTTTGATAATTCAAGTCAAGATTTGAGATATACCATTCAATGACACAAAACTATATCCTAGAAAACTAGTTTTACTAACCCCTTGGATAAGTACATTTATACATAAATTTATTGGTTGTATTTATGGGAATCCTGTTTTCCTTCTATAATTTGGTAATATCCTTGTTATGAGAATTTATTTGTATAATTTTAAAAATATTGTGTTTTAGATCACGATACCCCTTTTTCTTACAATGATTTTTCAATTTCACTCTAGGATTCTAACAACTACCTGTTTGTAGAACTTTTCTCATAGTGATCTTTCTAAAGCCTCTTACATGAATGTTGATTTTTTTTTTTTGTGATTTAGTTTGGGATTCCTAAAAGAACCTGTCATGCCCAAAAATATAGGGCAAAAACACACATAATTTATTTTATTTTTTTAATAATAATTAAATCCACTTTTTAAAGTTATCACACTACTCAGTTTGATATGTTTAATTGCACATGATAAAGTATAGGCATAATGAGAAACATGTACGTGATCTCCTAATGATGTCCTGACATTTCCATTTAAGTTTATAATCAATGAGAAGAAAAGATCGCTAAATCAGAGCATTCGTTATTAAATTGATTTCAACATTTGTTTTGTTATGACTTTAATTTAGGGTAATCAATTATAATTAAAATAAATAAATCAAATTATCTTAAAATTGTAATACTGAACAACTATCTAGATGTATATTCAACACTTAAAAATTTAATCTAATAATCTAACTTAATTGTACACCCTTTTCTAATCTAAAACATTTATTATTAATTTGATATCAACATTTGTTCGTATTTTAAATTTGGTCCTACTAAAACACCCTCACTAACCTTCTTTATTACTAACTCATTGTTTTAAAGTAAATCTTAAATTTCACTATGTATTAGCATTAATATGGTTAATGTCGACAAACTTAAACATTACCATTACCCATGAACATTTCTTGAAGAATTTTATATATATATATATATATATATATATATATATATATATATATATATATATATATATATATATATATATATATATATATATATATTACATTTAATTTTAAACCATGTATATATTTTTATTTTATTTTATTTTACTATTAAAAATTTCAAGCTAAAATATTAAAGATCATCCTATTAATAAATATAAAACTCTGACCAATCAAATTATTGATTGACAAGCAATTGAATCATTAATAACAAATTATATAAATCCAAACTAACTAATACAAACATCAAAATTCAAATAACTAACTACTAAATTAGCATCTATCTAAATAATAACTAAACTTTATTTGACTTCTCTCTAAGCTAATTACTAAACTTTTACTACCACTATATTAATATTTAAACTCATATTGACTAAATTAATACTAAAAGAACATATTGGATAAATTGCTAAAAACAATTAAGACTAACTAAAATTTTAAAACTTTATTCAAAAACTTACTCATCTAACATTAATTAAAAATTTAACATTTACTATAACAATTTAAAAATTACTAGGATGAAATAACACTAAATTTAACTTATACTCCAACTAACTTACTTAAAAAAAAACCCCCATTTTTAAAATAAAACTTACTAACCTAAGAACAATAAAATCCAACACTAATTAAGAAGTCTACTAACACTTTATTAATATCTAACACTAATGCTACAAGCTAACTTTCTAACATTTAAATTTATTTAAAGAAAAACTACTAATCAAATAATACTACTACCTACCCTAAACACTAACCTTACTAACAATTAACCCTATACCTACCCTCCACTATGCTTAACCGACCCCCTCAACTTTATTAACTACCCCATGACCCATGCCAAACTCACTGTCGAAGACAAGGTATGCAAGTTGCAAGAAAGAGGGATTAAATGGGGATATTTTTTTAATATCCTAGTCAACTTCCAATAAGATCTCACTTAATGCCCTTACCCTATTGTCAAATCACTGACATGGCAGATACTCAACTCCCCATGCAGACCAAGATGGAAGGAAAATGCAACCCAAGGAGAGGAACGCGTCAGGTGAAGACAAGGAGGAATAAAGGAATAAGGTGGAAGCAAAAAGGTAAATTTACATTGTATACAAACTTGCAACTTGCTCCATTAAAATCTTTTCCAATCCCAATTTCCTAACTTGACTGTCATGACAATCAAATAGACTTGCGCCTAGGAACATGCAAGGGTGGGGTAATAAATGTTAAATTTTAGTGGTTGAGTCAAGGGTAGAGTGATAAGAGTGTCATGCATATTTTTTATTATTATGTTATATATATATATATATATATATATATATATATATATATATATATTTAAAATTTTTCTTTTATTATTTCTCTTGCAATTAATATATTATTTTAAAGATAAACCAAAGATAATAAGAGTATCCAAAAGGAATATGCTCTATAAAAAAAGACTCTATATTTCCCAATAGATATTCCAGCATCCTATAGGTGGATGTTTTTTTGAAAGTTCTAAATAGCCAAATTTATAAGATTTTAGTTTTCAACTTTCCAATGATAATATTTAAATCAAATTTCAACAATTTAAAGGATGACTAGAGAGGTAAGAAGCATGTATCTCAACTCATATACAAAACTAATGATTTTTTGACAAGTCTAAAAATAATTAATCGCATCCAAAGTAGGTTATCCAAACACTAAGATTTTGATTTAATTTGCACTTATTCTCTTATAAAACATTCACACAAAATATACTTAAGATCTATCGTTCCATCCTCTCTTCATTTGACCTAATTAATATTAATCTTATGAATACGATTTCAAAACATAAGAATGCCTAAGGAAGAGTGAACATCATCACATATAATTTTTAAATAGCATATGCAAAACTAAAGAAAAAAGCTATATAACTCATATGCAAGAACATTACTCAATCTTTTTTCTTCTTCTTCTATTAATCAACCTAGTTCAAGGCTCCGTCAGGAAAGAACCAGTAAGAAAACTCGACATCCTTGCCACTTCAACACAAGTTTAAAATACATTTTTACAAAGTAATACAATACATTTTGAATTCTCTTCTTGGTCCTTAATAAGGGATCTTTTCAATATCTTCAATGCACCAAGGGAATCATAGAGAAGACGAGAACTGACCCAGAGACAAATCAAACAAAACATGAAGAACAAATCAAGCATGCATTCCCATCCCAATTTGCACAATAGGTCCAACATTGAACTAGACTAGGGAGAAGGTGGATTTTTCCAATAGGAGACGTCGACCACAATATCATAACATAGCCCTTTCGAGGCTAAAATCTTAAGAACTTTTGTTCTTCCAAAAATGCCCTTTTGAGGCCAATAATACAAGGATTTTCATTCTTTCGCTTCTTCATATTTTACAATTTCAAAACATGGTATGTGATGAAAAGTAGGCGCCCATAAAACCCTACCCTCTTTCCCTCTTCTCATCATGAGAAGAGACTCTACACTATCAGGGTCCAACTAAAACTCTTCCCCTGTACATGGCCACTTCTTCCCTATCCAAGGGTGAGTAATGCCTAAAAAACCCACAAAATCCCTTTGAAAATCAAGCAAAACATGAAGGAAAAGCATTCAAGAAAACATGTTTCAATCCCTCCCAAGCATACCCAACATACATACAAGCATACCAATGAAACACACAATAGCATAAGCATGAACCAAGCATGAACAACATGAACAACATGAACAAAAGGGATGAAGAACTCCTACCTCTACAATAAGGTTATGGTAACATGAACCAGTTTGAGATGAGCTCTTCCTTCCTTCCTTCAATCTTCAAAACTTCTCTCTAAAACTAGAGATTGGGTAACAACCAAAACTTCTCAAAGATGCCTCTAAATATGATCCTAACTCAACTAAACATTAGGTAAACCTCAAGGTGGAGTCAAGGTTACCAACACAAGAAGGAAGCAATCAATTTTCGCACTAAAGAAAAAATGGACTTTTTGAGTGACCATAAAAGTCAACCAGAGGAGCTAAGTGGGTGGAAAATGTCCCCAACCCATACCCATACCCCTTAGGTACTTAGATTTAATGATTTTAGGCTTTTAGGATTAATTAGAGACATATCAAAAGCTAGGAATATTTTAGGACTTACTAACAACCTTAAAATGCAAATTAAACACTAATCCAGATTAGGGGTAATTAGTCTCTATAATAAACTGATTAGCAAAAATAAATGGTAACTAACCTAGTACTACTTAGATATTTAGGGTACTCGGTTAACCCTAACTATCATGCTGGGATGTATATACAATTCACGAGTGTCAAGCGACACTATAAAAATAATGTTACGAACATTAACATTTAAAGATTACAAAATGATACATTCATTCAATCCACGATACAATTAAAGCATGAACAACATGGTTTGCATCTTTTATCAGATTCAAACCTGGTTTCCACAATTAGCACATAAGGTTCAGTTTCTTTCCCCGTTAGATTTCCTGACTAAAATATCCTATACACTCATTGCACACATCAATAGCTCAAGAAATCACATGCATATATTTAAAACCTATCTGGATAGATACATAAATCAAAACATGAATCTTTCATAAAATCAACTATTTAATTCATTTTTTCTTACATTTAATCATCAAAAATTACAAAATCAATATAACATAACTTATATGCTAATTCAGATTAAATTACTAAAATTAATCATCGTTAGGCATGCATGTACCTAACATCATAAACATCACCAGTTAAGGAATACTGCACTATCTGAAGGTACAAAACCTAATCATCGAGGTACCAAGGTCAACACACTTATCATCAGGTGAAAATGTCTCATATCATCGTTAGTGAAATTTCAATGTTTAAATAATTGAGGCACTAGTACACTTGGGTTCATTTTTCGACCTTTATTGGTCAAAATTTCAACCCATTTTTCGACCAAATTTGACCAACGAATTGGTCAATAATTTTTTGGTTGAAAATTCAACGAACCTACTAGATGGTCAAAATTTTGACCAATATGTTGGTCGAAAAATGTTTAGGTTGTTGAGCCATTTTCTGCCATTCATTGGTCGAACTTTCGACCAATGCTTGGTAGAAATCTGTGGGACATTGGTCAAAATTTTGACCAAAGCATGGTAGAAAACTAGATGGCATTGGTTGAAAACTTTTTGGTTGAAAATTCAACCATCCAAGAGGTTGGTCAAAACTTTGACTAATACGGTGGTCAAAAAATGTTGGCATTGTCAGCACATTTTCTACCATTCATTGGTCGAACTTTCGACCAATGCTTGGTAAAAATCTACAGGGCCCATATCATGGACATCGATATCATGGACCCACTTCCCATGTACTAGGTACAAAGATTTCTTATCATGAGATCGAGCCAAGATCAAAGGGTGGCGTTGACTCGCTATGAAGAAGTGCTCAGAAGTTAAGTATAGCGAGTTAGCGAGTGTGGCCCACCACTGTTGAAGTAAAATTGATATCCACAAGATCGAGTCTGGATCGATGACGCTTGTTGACTCACTATAAAGAGATGTGCAAAAATTAGGTATAGCGAGTTAACGAGCAATGGACCCACCATCATGTTCTTAAAGGTTGTTTCAATTGTCTACCACATGATTAAAGTAAGATCAGTGATCATCGCTAGCTTGCTGTGGAAAGGTGCTCGAGAATTATGTATAACGAGTTAGCGAGTTGATGACATGTGTCTGTAGTCATCCATGGGCCTGGTTTGAAGCGCTAGCCTTGAAGGAAAGGTAGAGGTGGAGGTGTTTTATTGGCTTGACTACCAATGTGTTAAGAAGAAAGTTGAGTTAGCTTAGTTGTCATTCCCAGATCGTAGGATTTTTCAAGGATCAACGACACAAGTTTAAAAAATAAAGTGCGATGCCACTCTATTTTTCTATTCGGCACATTTATGATAAGTGAAAGCTTCGCGTGTGTGAGAAATAGAGTATAACACAAAGATTTTCATTAATTCTAGTCCCACGTGAACAGAGATTGCAAATTTTCTGAGCACAAGAGCTTGATTGATTGTGTCGTGTTAAGCCTAGTAAAGGTGTGAAATTATTCTTCTGTCATTCGAGAGAAATTTTAGAAGTTCAGAGAAGAACAAGTTTAGCAAGTCAAGTAAGTACTCATATTATAACCTCTGTGGCATTCCAATTCTCTCAATACTGTCAAAATGCCTCCTAAGAAACCATTCTATGGGCAAATTAATTATATGGATAGGAATGTCCACGATGATTTATTAGAATTACTCTCAGAATCTACTATATAGCTTGCACAAGTCAAAAAGTTAATTTCCTTAAACCCTAGGCTTAAAATTGGTGATGGCCTATATGACAAGGGGAACTAGGTTAGGGATGCAACAACTACTCAAATTGGCCTTATCTTGTTTAAAAAGTGGTTTTCCAAAAGAAAGTTGTTTGCCCTGCATGCTAATGTCTGGAATTTTGATTTGGGAAAGTTAGTAGTCCCAAGTGTTTTCATGGATTATGATTTGCTTGAAGTCATTGCTAAGAATTATGACCAAGCCATTAGTGTTGTAAGAAGAAAGGATGGTGTGCCTCTGGTCTCGATTACTCCTGAAGAAATTAGAGAGTTTCTTCACCTGAAACCATTATCAACTACCATGTGCAAATCAATTTGCTAGAATTAGAGAATGAATATAAAGCAAAGAAGGATGTAATTAGGGGAGGTGCACTAAGGGAACATATTGGTACAATAGGAACTTTGCCAGTAATTACTGCAACCTCTAGAGAGCCTTTTAAGAAGAGTCTTTTCACTTCCCGAGCTGTAGAGATATACAGGACCTTATGCCGAGTTTTTGGTGAAGATGAGCAAGAATTTATGCCCATTGGTTTCATGTACATGATGGTTCAGATAGCTTCCTTTGGTGTAGATGTTATTTTTAATTTTGCTTCTTTTTTGTTTGAAGAAATTCACATTAGTTTAGTTGGGATTGCGAAGGGCTGTTAGAATCTGAAAAGATTAATAACCCAAAAAACTAGTGCAAAGAGTAAATATCTAAACTATGAATGCAAATGATACAAAATCAAAATAGCATCATAGAGTTAGTCTCCAAGAGAGTAATGCAAATGCTAGAAGAAAAATAGCATTAAGAGGATGCAAAAACAAGAGATGCAAATACAAGCCAGGTAGCATGCTTATATAGGCTAGGAAGAGGGAGGAGGTGGCAACACCAACCAATGAGGAGCAACCATCTATTGGACTAAAGATAGCAAAGTATCTTCCCAAGATAGCTAATGGATGCTCACATGTAGGAAGGTGACACCTCACAACCATTCAGCTAATAAGATATGTTTTATTAACCTAAGCGAGATTATTAAAAGTGTAGGAAAAACCTAGCAAAATAGAAAAAATAAAAAACTACACTAACACCCCCCCATAAGCGAAGCTTAGGTGGATGTAGAAATGGGTCCCGGCAAGTCAAGCCTAATGAGGTACCCATGTACATAAAATTCCCCCAAAAGAGAGAGAAAAGAGACTCCCCAAAGAAAATTAGGACTCCAAGTGAGAGGAAGAGGCCCCCCCAAAAGATGTAGCATCCTGCACCTCCAACAAAGCTTGCAAATTTTGTCCGGTAGATCCACTTACATCAAAAAAAAATTCTTCCCTTAGAAAAAGGGACAAGATCCCAAGTGTGGTTCCTCATCAAGGAACTATACTCTTCCTACATAGTTGTATCCCACTCAGAAATACTAGAAGCCTCATGAAAGAACTGTGGATTTGAGGTAGTAGCAATGAAGATATGTAGAGCATCCTGGAATTGTGAACGAGTCTACTTGGTGTCTGATGGATCCCCAACCCAATCACTTGCAAACTGCAAGGTCTTTCTAGCCCAAACTGGACCAAAAGATGGAGAATCTAGAGGAGAATCATCAACCTGTAAATGATGACTAGGAGAGGAAGGAGGTGAGTCCTCTAAATCACTCTCTGCATCAAAAGTGGAGGTAGAAGATTGCTCAAGTGAATCTGACCCATTAGACAATCTATCATGTATTCCAAGTGACTCCAATGTCAAAGTAGAAGGAAACCCTATGACCATGCTCTACTGGTTAAGCTGATGCAGGTAGTGGAAGTTAAGATGACCAAACTGCTCATGCCATAATCTGCTCACATCATTAGAGTGAGTGAGTGAAACAGTCAAAGGAGGATCAGGAACAAAGTGAGAAAACATATAGAATCATGACTGATGATCTGCTCTCCCAACTACAACTGTAGAATCATTGTACACTCACGTATCTGCACTGAATCAGGAGTGAACTCAACCCACTTGCCTAAACCTATGTGAGTGATCTGGTGTACCGATAGGAGATTAGTTGACAATGAGGGTACATAAGGAACATCATGGAATGTGTCATCCCCCACATCAACAGACCCTCTCCCACACACCTCAACAAGAGTGTTATCACCCATCAAAATAGAAGGCATAGTACACGGCTCCAAGGATGCAAGTTCTTCCTTAGATGAAGCCATGTGGTGTGAAGCACCTGAATCAAGAACCCAAGTGGATGGTGAGGAAGCAACTACAAAAAGGGCCTTGCCCTTTCCTTTCCCCTTGCTGTTTTCTTTTTCCTTGTTAGACCCTTCATTAGAACTTTGTTTGATAGACTCAGGAACACTGATATTATTCTTCTCAAGAATGTATGTCAAGTGATCAAGTTGTTTCTGCAAACATTTATGTTCATCATGACCAGGTCTTTCACAATAGGCACATTTGACCTTTTCTTTCTTAGGCTTATTGCCCTTGGAAGATGGTGTATCAATAGTTGCTTTTTAAGAAATCGATATCTGATCCTTCTTCTCCTCGCTATTCTTTTGTTTCTTATCCTTACTATTGTTGTTACTACTTTGTCCTTGTTGTTCTTTTATGCCTTGGTTGGTAGCCAAGGCATGTGACTTAGAGGATGTAAGAGTGCCCATCTAGATTACCTTGTCTTGTTCTCGAGTGAAATTGACAACAAAATCATCTAAAGATGGCATGGTGAATTGAGTACCAAGTGCACCCTTAGTAGCATAGAAGGTAGAGACAAATACAGAATATTCTGAACTTAGCTTAGAGAGAAGACTAAGAATCAGTTGTTCATCTTTCTTTTCAATTCCACATTGTTTTAACTGCAGCCTTAGTGATTTCAATTTGGTGAAGAAATCTTGGATTGTGTTGAAATTGCCTGGACTCAAACTAATTAATTCATTTTCCAACATATGACCCCTCATTGAATCTTGTGTGCCAAATAGTGCTTCTAGCTTTGTCCATACTTCATTTGGTGTATCCAAAGACTCAATGTGAAATAGAAAGTTAGGAGAAACAGACAAACACAATGTTCCAAATGCCTCATCACATTTGTTAAACCACTTAAGCTTATCTTCATCTTTAGCAGGTTCAGTTTCAAGTCCCATAGTTATCCTATTTAATTCAGCTTTCCTTAAGTGAATTGTCATGCGTGATTTCCACTCAAAGTAATTGTATGGAGTTAGGATGGGCATATTTGTTTGATCCATGATGAAGAAATGCAAAGAAGAAATGCTAGAAAGAAGAGAACCCAACCACGACCATGCCCCCCCTTTTTACTCAATCAAAGAACACCCCCCCCCCTCTCCCCCCCAAAGAAATATGATTTGGAACTTTATTTTAGTGCATTTACAACTACCACTAAAAAAAAATACTTAGTGGTCTTGATTTCAATGCATTACAAACCCTCATGAAGAGCATATGCTAAAAGTGAAACTTGGGCACAATAATCAAGGAAACAAATAACACCACTGTAATCTACTCAAAAAATCATGCACTTTCAAAAAAAGAATCACCTCGATACGAGGTCGTATGAGAAAGTTATGATCCTCCGAAGTTTTCAAAACGAGAACTGTGCATAGTCACGGCTGAGAATCTGCAATTTCTAAAGAATTCATGCATGAAAATAAAAAAAACAACTCCACTAGTGGATAGATCACAAAAAAATAGCCAAGTTCATAACAAGAATCATCAAAATCGGAGTCTGTATGAGCAAGAATGAGACATTTGAAAACTGCATTCAAATTTGTGACTGCCAACGGAGAGGGGTATGGCTGTAGCCTTTCATGCTCAATTTTGCAAAATATACAGCTTGCATGCAAAATCTAAAAGATACCCAGATGGTTTTTTGGGGCTGTGAACCAAACCCAAAAAGCATTTTTCTTTCTAATGTACCGAAGATGTTGCTTTAGTGTAAATTAGATGCCTTTAACAGTAAAAAAATGGCTCCAAAAATCAAAAAATGACCCCAGCAACTAGAATATGACATGCAAATGCTGGATCAACTTCCTAAGTCCATCAATGGCATGTTGGAACCTGCAAAACTGATTGAAAACTCCAAATATGCAAGTTGGTTGTCAGATTTGAGATTGAAACCCTAGAGAAAAACTGTTTTTGTCAAAACTTTTTTGATTCTCAGGATCATCCAAAGATGCAAGAGAAGAGCATACTTCATTTTTCAAAAAACTACAATAAAGTTTATTTGCCCCCCTTGAATCTCTCAAATAAGGAAACTAAAATCTACTCTTGCACATAGAAAAGCTCTGATACCATTTTAGAATCTGAAAAGATTAATAACCTAGAAAACTAGTGCAAAGAGTAAATATCTAAACTATGAATGCAAATGATACAAAATCAAAATAGCATCATAGAGTTAGTCTCCAAGAGAGTAATGCAAATGCTAGAAGCAAAATAGCATTAAGAGGATGCAAAAATAAGAGATGCAAATACAAGCCAGGTAGCATGCTTATATAGGCTAGGAAGAGGGAGGAGGTGGCAACACCAACCAATGAGGAGCAACCTCCTATTGGACTAAAGATAGCAAAGTATCTTCCCAAGATAGCTAATGGATGCTCACATGTAGGAAGGTGACACCTCACAACCTTTCACCTAATAAGACATGCTTTATTAACTTAAGTGAGATTATTAAAAGTGTAGGAAAAACCTAGCAAAATAGAAAAAATAAAAAACTACACTAACAAGGGCAAGGTGGAAAAAACTTTTGGTCACTACTCGCTATTAATGCATATGTTTTTGTTCAAAGGAGTGACATATTTTGGTAATGAGATGGAACTAAACAGAGAGGAGAATGGGGAAATACTACCAATCCAGTTGTGGAGTGTAGATATGACCTGGGATGCAAGTAATGCTAGTTTTGTCAGATTTGATAGATATTTTGCTACTAAATTGAGATGCCTCATATTGAGTGACAATCCCAAAATCCCTAGGGTACTAATGAGTCTCATCAAGCCTATGGATAACCCCCATGACTTGAAAGTTTCACATAATTGGGGAGATATCATCCCCTACCCTGTTTCTACTATTTTTAGAATCTATGGTTTCAAGGGGAACCCTCATGTTTTGCCTTACCAAGTTCCTTTGAAGGTGGGAATGACTGAAGTTTTATGGCAGTTACGGGGAGTGGAAGAAATGTTTTTGTTGAAAAGACAATTAGGGTCAATTTTCCCTACCTACACAGTGGCCCATTAGTTTGTGATTATAAAAGGGGGATGGATCTTCTTGCATAAAATTTTGGAGCAGTATATGATGGTTGTCTCTCATCCCCGTTTTTGTGATTCTGAGAGATTTTTCAATTAGATGTTGAGGCATAGAATCAAGTTGGGACCGGTCAAGCACAATTCTTATTATCTAGAGGATATTATAAGGAATGAATTCTCATTGCAGGAGCAAGAAATTAAAAAGGAAAAATGGAGAGTTTATTCCCGGGTCTTAGAATTCATTCATTGTTTTGATAATAAATATGATCCTTTGGATAATGCTATTACAGAGGCTGACAAAATAAGTAAGCTCAGGAATACCTTCCCTGAAATAATGGAGGTCATGAATGAAACGAAATAATTTTTTATTGATTCATATCCTGATAAGGCTAGAGAGGTCATGAGGAGGTTGGTTTTCACTCCAAATGTGAAAACTGATAAAATAATTGTACAAAAGAGGCCCAGATATACTATAATTTAGAATTAAAGGGTTCCTATAGACAAGGGCAAACAAATAATAGGATCTACCAGTATAGCCCAAGAGGAGAGACCTGAAGAGCCTAGTCCTAAGAGGAAAAAGGTAATGACAGAAGAAAGGCCTCAAGATAAGGAATATTCACCCACCCAGTACCCTTTGAGGATTGGAGAAGAGCAGCTCACTGGTGAACAGGTTGAACAAATGGGATCACAGGGAGATATTTTTATTACTCAAGCAGAATTAGATGAGGATAACCCTCCAGAACTTCCTCTCCCAAGTTTGGATCTAACAATAGCTGATTATAGAGGTAGGGAGTTGGACCTTGTATTAGAGTAGGCAAGTCATCAATTTTTGACTGATGACAGTTTTGTGAAATCAAGGGCTTTTCAGCAGTTTGCATGGAGGACAAACATGAACATTTTCGAGGAGAAATGTAAAAAGATGAAAATAGAGCATCCATAAATGGATGAAACTTCCATACAAAACCAAATTAAAGAAGAAATGATGAAGGAATTACAGAATATAAGCCCTGAGGAGGGGAGGAAAATGATAAAGGCATCTAACATTTTATTATTTCCCAATTGGGATATTGCAAATGCATTAATTTTCAATTCTATTTCAAGAAGATTGGAGTTGCAAGACCTAAATAGAAGAGACTTCCAAGGTACTTCATTCATTGAAGATCAAGCTGCATTGGTCAGTTAGTCATTGAGAAAGGGATCTAGAGCCACACCATCACAATTAGATGAGTCTAGGTTGATGAGAAATATACTTGTAAGAAGGGTTACTGACACTTCACATGTACAGGCAGCATATTGGAATGTGGATTCTTCTAAGTTTGTGTTGGCCACTGCTAAGAAGGAGGAACAAGTTATGTCTGAGTTACAAAATAAATATGAAACACTTCTTGAGGCCTATAATAGGGAGGTAAAAAGGAGAATTGAACTTGAAAACAAGGCAATGGGGAAATCCATAAGGCCAAGAATAACATACCCCCGTTCTCCAGTGGAACCTTTTAAATCCACCCCCCTTGTAGAGATACCAAACACACCTCAAAGGCTTGAATATTATACAGTTGAGGAATTTGAAGAAGAGAAGAGCAAACTATGGGCCTTACATGTAGAGTTAAATATGTAGTATGAGGATAAGCTTAGAAAGGCTCTAATGTATTTAGTGGACAAAATTGAGTGGCCCTTATTCTTTGATCAGTTGGTAAAAATAATAGATATATGGGAGGAATTGAAAACTCATGATGATACCTTGAAGCCTATTGTTAATAAATGGGGAAGAAGGGAAAAGGAAATCACCCTTCTATGTTATTCAGTTATAAAGTCTTCCAATGACCATGTTGAAAAAATGTATGATATTGCTAATGACCTGTAAGATTTTGATAATAGGAGAGTTGCTCTGCAACTGAAAATTGTTTCTTATTTGAATAAGTACAAGAATAAAAAATTTGATCTATTTCCTTGTGCCTTGGATAGAAAGAAGAAATTGAAAAATAAGGAAGAGTGGAGTAAAGAAATTGATGACCTTTTCTGCACAAGGATAAACAAAGTTATTAATGAAAAGGGGCATGTCTGGTGGGCCACCACGATAGAGGAATTGGTTAAAGTCCAATTATTTTTTGATTCTTTGAAGCAAGAATTTGTTGGTTTTGAAAAGGAGGCTAGTTATATTTTTAAAAAGTAAAATGATATCCTATAGTTCAGCTGGCTAGATGATATACAATTTGACACTTGGATGGCAGATCTTTTGTTGGACAAGCAGTTAGAGGAAGACAGTTCAGATGATGATGAGAAACAAGAAGGCAAGGTGCAGGTTATTGACACCTTTACACCAGAACTAAAAAAAGAAGGGGAAAAGGTAATAATGCCTACTCAAGGTGAAAGCAGTAAGAACCCACAGGAGAAAACTTATTTGGAGGTATCACAAGATCATCCTTCTTTGGCTAGCTTGGTAGCCATGTATTCTGAGGAGCCAAAATAATGAGAGACAAATCAGAAGTTGATGATTCACAACAAAAACTGGAACGAGCCTACCTGAAGGAATATTTGATACGCATGGCATTTTGTTGTGATTGTTTTTGTCTTTTGTATGATGCTTTGTTCCTTGGACACTTGCCAGATCACAACTGCCCTTTGCTTGTTGCAACTCATGCTATATAAATGAGTTTTCAAGGCATTTTGATGGTTTGAGACTTGTGCAATTTTTTGTTTCTTTAAAGAAGAGTAGATATTTAGTTGGTCCAATACTATGCAGAGGTTTTGAGTTTTCTTCCATTGTACTTTATAATAAGCAAATTGAAATGAAAGAAATGGAAATCTATTCTGGGCATTCAATTGGTTTTCTAATTGTTATTGTATTAGTCATATGAAAAGGATAATACAAAGGGACCGTATTTACACTATATTTGTGGATCATCAATTTCTGTCTCCAATTTATGGGTTTGTTTACTTTGAAGTCATTTAAATAAGGTTTATTTGGCTGAATGTAGTTTGGATGGGTTGTATGCTAGTTTTATTGTTGCTTTTAATTCAAGCAATTATATAAATGCTTCAGTAAATCAGTAGGGTTTAGGAGTTCATAAAAGGGATATTGCATAAGAATGGAGATGGGTGATTGCAATCGATTAATTCTTATACAAGTTATTTGAATTAGATCTCCCGCCAATAGTCAATTTCTTGCCCAATGGATAAGGCACTAGTCTTATAAATTAGAAGTAAACAAGGATGAATTTTGCTGCTGCATATCAAATCATCTTACAAAATCAAAATTATTTTCAATCCTGTTCAAGAATTATAAATGCTGGTCTCAACTCATTTATAGCTAATTCCTGAGTCTTAGGTAGCTGCTATTTCCAGAAATATTTGTAAATTTTAGGAGAATTATGACCAGATCTGCTGATAAAGGATGTGTATAAGTTTGAGAGCACTGAAGAATTGAAGTGAGTTGTGTATGTATGTGAGGGTAACAGAGGAGAATTAGAATGAAACTAAGATAATTTCATTTTTGAATTCTACTGCACCGTGCACTTGTACAGATCCTTTCTTGTTCCTCTTTGTGCCCACCACTTAGCCCACATAATTGAGTGTCCTATACAAGAAAGTCTTATAGCAAGCAATTTATCCAAGATTCTTGGAGTTGTTCCACTATAAGATATGATGAAATCATGAACTAATTGCCTATTATTTAAGAAAATGAGAAACACTATAAGACACTTTGTAGTGCTGCAATAATAGCCAAATCACCAAAGTAGGCATGCTTTTTGGATCATATTCTCTCTCAAACACATCTGTAACATGCATTTTGGTTGCAGGTGATTTCTAGGAGCTTGGGGTTCACTATCAATTCCAACACCTTTGACTAAAATTTTTGAACAAGTCAAAAGTTGTTCCACTATAATGATTACTAATAAACTTTATCATTGTTCAAGTCAAAAGTTTATCATTAGCAAAAATGGTAGATAATTTTGTTCATGGTCTCAAGGAAAACAAAGACTGCTTGACAATAGCAAGAAACAACATAGATGACTTAGAAATAGTCTATAACAATGAAAGACATATTTTGCCCATCATAACACTAGCAGTGCTCTACTGTCTCATTTTTGGTAACAGAGACACCCCCCAAACATGAAGGATTCACCCCCCAAACATCTTCAAACATGAAATGATCCACTGTCTATTAGACTGGTGTCTAATCCAGGCTAAACCTCCATCAGCAATTACCATCCAACATTGCACTTGCACAAAGTTTTCCCACTCTCCTGCATTTGGTTAATATAGTACAAATAAATTATCACAACCTCATTGTCTCCCACCAATAACAGTGACTACAGGTGGTAGGAGAGAATCTACATTGGAAACTTTAGAATAAGTACAATTGACTGTCCCTAACCAGTCACTGGTTTGAATGCACCAGTCTATTATTCCTTACTCAACCCGCAATGAAAATTAAAATAATGTGTGGACAAGATAACAAAAATAATAAAATGTTCTCACATTAAATATTAGTCAAAATGCATTTGATACATCATAGGAACTCACTGTTCCATGGGACAGAGACTAAATTGCAGCGAATAGGATTATTTTATTGATTATAATTTTTTCACAATGCCTTGTCTCACCACCCCAACTCTACTTCTCCCCCAAACACTCGATAAATCCCTTCTAAATAACCAAACAACAGTAAACAACCACTGCTGTCTAACTATCTGACTGTTACCAGTTAGTTATAAACTGAAATTTGTTGTCTAAGTTGACACAAAGTGTCAACTTCGATAACTTACAATCATATATGCCTTTAATATATTTTACTAGCCTTTTCAAAGGGTTTATAACTTCACTAACCCTTCCAAAGACACCTAAAACCCTTACGAGCTGTACTAGGCCTAAAGACACCTAAAACCCTTACAAGCTTTTCTTTGCATTTTTTCTACATTTGATACTTTTCTTATAGGTGGACATGTCTATCACAAACATCCAACATGTCCATCTTTAGACTTCATGGCAAAAACCCTACAAACAACACAAAAAAAATAAGGACATGAACCATCCAAACATCTCTTATAGCTTTTGGATATCCCAAAGATGCATAAGTGCATGACTTGTCAAAACCAAAAAGATAAGACTAACTTGTATAACAAGCGAATAACCAAAATGATTTTATGTCTGTGTTATGTTTGATAATGACAATGATATTTGGATTCAAGTATGAGGAAATTTGTATCAATCAATTCAATAAATATCATTTGAATACAAAGAAGATTTTAAGAGATTCAGGAGCATAATTATAAGCCAAATTTGTGGAAGACCTAAATCAGACCTAAGTGAACAGACATGTAAAGGCTTATTTTGAATATGATGAGCAGATCTAAGGCAGAATTTTTATGAAGGTATATTCCAAGTTTAGAGCATTTATTGAAAAACACTATTTCAAATCTTGGTGGATTATTCATAAGTACAAGGCAGATTTGTTGAAGACCTTGAAGGAGATCTAAGGCAAATCTACCTACATTATAAACACTTTGCATTTCAAAGGTCAGTTCCTTCTGCATTGCAGGATTTGAGGTTAGTGTCTCTTGCTAATTGAGTCTACACATTTGTTTGAAGTTATATACATACATACATATATGTGTGTGTGTGTGTGTGTGTACAACACACACAATTCACCTACAAGGATTTCCATGCTAAACAGTATATGCATCTTGTCTTCTTTTGTTAGACATCAACTATGTGAATGCTTTCTACATTGCTTTCAGTTGACTAAATATATATAATAAAATATGCAGGTTTCTATGCCAAACTAACTCCAATGTGGAAAAATATCTAATAATTGAGATTTAAACTAAGCAAGAACTATATGTTCAAGGAACCAAAAGATGACTGCAATGAGACTATTACAAGTGAAAAAACTTCAGTTTCGTTAAAGAGAATTGGGATGTGTGTTTGAAGACTTAACAAATTTGAGCCTCACTTGGTTTCAAGAATACTATAATATTCTCTACTTAACAAGGCCAACCACATGAAGGTGGAAGCTCATCTAGCCTCACCCCCCTCCCCCTAACATCAATCTAATGTACCCATTATCATCTAATTACATACTTCATTCATTCATTCATCCATTTATGAACTATAACATTCAATCAATACAATCACATAACATTCATTAATATGATATAAAAATCATTAATACACAATACTAATCAAAACTTCATTAACACATAACAATATTCATTAACATAAAATAAAAATTTGTATTAATACGCATCATTCATACATAATTACTTAAAAAAAAGTTCTTTCATTATCCAACAAGGTTTATCAAAGAAGATTTTTAAAACATCATTTTTTTTTCCCCTAAGCTCTCTTAAGAAAAGTGCTCATAGGGACATCCATATCTACTTCATTCTCCTCCTCTTCTAGCACGTGTAATGTCAAATTATGATGGCTCCTTCTCTTTGGAGGAGCAAGAGGTTGCTGCACTAAAGGGGGCTCTGTTGCAAAAATAAGTGAATGTGATAAATTGGCATACTCTTTTTCTTTTTCTAACTGTTACAAGTTTGTAATTAAGTACAAGTACAACATAAAATGCATTTTTCTTACCTGACAATGCTACATCATCTACATTAACATTTTGATCTACCACCGCATCAACATGTTGAACACTTGGAACATGGTCCAATCCTTCAACATGCTCTGAAATATTCAAAAAAAAAATACACGTCAAATTCCAATTGAAGATGTTAAATTGTATTCATAATTGCATAATTAATTTCCAATAGCAAATTAATACCTCCACCACTATAATGCACATCATGGCCTTCGTCAGGAGTAGGTTCTATGGTAGGATATGAAGGCTGCAATAAAATGTTATGCACATTGTTATGTAGTCAATTTACGTTTAAAACTAATACCAAAAAAGAATCTTCTCAACTATTTAATTTCATTTACTTTTCATCTAACCAATTTACCTGTGAGATATCATTTGGTGCATAGGATTCTTGGGCAAGGCTTACAGATTCTTCATGTAGGCCCGCAACCACAACTTTATAGCCTTCCTTCAAGGCAATTTTTCTATCTTCATCTATGACCTCCACATTGAAATCTGTGCCCTGTGGTTTTTGCTTGATAAGGTCAGTTTTCCATGTATGGTTTCATTAAAGAAAACTATTTGCAACATTATATTTAAAAAAAAAACAATATTCATTGCTCTACTTACAAGTCGAGACTGCAGATTCATATAGCCACCAGAGCCAAGTTTGTGTTGGCCAACCTTTTCTATTCTCGCTTTTGTAGCCATGAATGTGTCCTGGAATCTATGAACAATTTCAAATTTCTTAGATTATATATTTAAAAATATCAATAATTAGTGCATGATTATAATGTACTTAATACTATAATGACATACCTCTTTTTGCCCTGTGCTGCTTCATTATCTCTATCTTCACATAGCCTTTTCTCCTTTGCATCTTCTATTATTTCATTCCACTCCATTGGTGGAATCATAGGAGGACGATCATACTTTGGGTTATCCTTAAGATCCATTCTATATTGATCCCTCATAGTCTTTATATGCTTTGCTACTCTTTTCAGAAGTAGGCCAGTGTCAAAAATGTTTTTCCCAAATTTCTCCTCAATGGATGCAATCAGCTGATTTTTTAATTCCCCAGCTTGTAAATTCCACCTTTTTAAAAACAAATAAATTGTTAGATCAATCACTTTAATATATTACAATAAATAGAAGAAAATAAAAATTATGTAGCAATGATATGAAACTACATACCTTTTACGTATGGTGGGTCCAAACAATCTCAATGTCATATGAAAAAGATGTTCAAAGAAAACATTATTACCTACAAAAACATAAAGGATTTATCAGTCCAAAATGAGTAATGTAAAAGTAAACTAAATTTACACTGTAAAAAATATCAATTTTAAAGCACCTGGAATCTTTCATTCTCTTAATGGAAACATAGTTTTCTTATTCAGCAACAATGTCCCTTCATAAGAACCAGTACTAATCACACGAATTGCTCTAAGAAATGGATCAGCTTCAGTAGTACTGCTCTTTGTTGCTCTATCAACTGAAACATCATAACAATTAAATGACAATTTTAGTACTGCTCTCTGTTGGTCTACCTCCCTGCCTATGTCCATGTCTCTCTATGTGTGGCTGTATATATATATGTATGTATGTATGTATGCATGGTTTGTATATGCATGTGTTTGTGTGTATGCAAGCTTCTATAGACATCATTTAAGCACTAATGTGTTACTTCATTGTTCATCAACTTGTAGAAAGACATTACAAAATATAGCACATTACAAAATATAGCAAAACAAGGTTTTACCAATTCTACTGGGCATAGACGATGATGTTTGCATGGTCCTTGTTGCCGACAATGCAACAAACAATAGTGGACCGCCAATCGAAGGAGGAGTCTGCACTTCATCATGAGCTGAAGAATAGAATATTGTTAGCAAAGATATTTGCAATGGATAAAGATCAAATGGGATACTAGTGAGAAACATCGACAAAAAAAAAGGTAAGTGTTATAATGTTGATCAAAACAAACAAAGTGTTACTTACATGAAGGTACTGTGAAACAACCCTGACCATGTTCAATATGTGATGTCACAACTGGCACATATGTCTATACAAGAACACATAAAATCAGAGATCATGATCCATAAGATACTATAAAATATTAATATCTATTGAACTTCTATTACTGCTTTAGTCAAATTACTGCTTACTTTCAATGATTGGATTCTACGGTCCAATTCTATTCTCAGTGCCTCTTTCTCCTCACTTCTGTCACCCTTGATGATAATTTGAACAAGCTCATTACTGTATCTTTGTGTAATTTTTTGGGTGATGAATACAGGGTCAGTACTAAGGCCAATGTCATGTAGATATGACACCCATATTTTAGATTGCATTTGATCAGCAATCATTATAGCTTTTTCCTATCATTTGTGACATCAAATATTCGTATACTTTCATCAAAATAACTCCAAAGCCATAAAGAAAAGAACATAATAATAGGACATTTTTTTCTATATTAACATTAAAATTTACAATAATTAATGTTTACCTCTACTGAAGGTGTCTGATATGGTGCATCCATATCGGACTATGAAAAAAATTAGTAAGTCTTAGAAATCAACAGTGAAATTAAAGTAATAGACTTACCAAAAAAAATATTAATAATAAAGTAGATTGTATATGTAAATCATTTGTCTTAAGTTAAAAATTTAGCATAACTAATGTTTATATCTAAAAAATATTTGGCATGTTCTACTTAATGTTTATATGTGCACATATGGTTTGGAAAGAAATATTTGTTCATACAAGACCCCATCATAGTTGACATTGATTGTACCTGAAGATTTCATTGATCATCATGATCATCATCTATGTCATCATCATCATCATCATCATCATCACCATCATCATACTCATCACTTTGATCATCGTCGTCACCACCACCATCTTCATCACCATCATCATCTTCTTGATCACTATCATCATCATGACCATCATCGCCATGATCATCACCATCTTTGTCACTATGATCATGATCGTCATCAGCATCATCATCATCATTATCACCATTATCATTAGAATTACCAAAATCATCACCATCTTCTTCTTCTTCATCACTGGGTAACTATCGTTCATAATAATCATTTACTTCCTCTTGTGCTTCTTCAATATCTTCTTCTTCAATCACATTATACTTTACTAGCCTTCCTCTTGGGTCATGTCTAACAACAAATGACCAACTTGGTTTGTCTGGAACACCAAAGTAAAACACTTGCTCACATTGACTTGGAAGAACATAGGGCTCATCTCCGACTAGCTAAAATGACCTTGTATTAATCATAGTAAATCCATTGTCGTGTTCAATAACAGTCCTATCGGGACCATTTCGATTCAGTTGTAACCTAAACCATTTCACAAAAAATAGAACTATTTTGAATTAATTAAAGTCACACTCAAGTATATCATCCAAAATGCCATAGTATCAATTTTCAGATTGTTGAGGATGTATGTCAATTCTAGATGAAATATTGGTGACCGTGAAGACAACACTTATCTCAGAATCACACATTTTCTTTGTTTCATCTAACTTTTTTGTGTGGAATTTATAGCCATAGTAGTACATAGCTTTGTGTTGTTTGACCTGCAATTATTCAAACATGTCAAGAATCTTCTCATTGATCTATGAGTTGATATTAAACTTATGTCTCATGATTAGTAATCTTATGCATACCTTTGTATCTCTTAAGCCATATATTAGATCAAGTACCATTGGCGTAACATTGGGATCTCCATTACGATAAAATTCTTTAACCAATGATGCAACACCATCCCATGTTAATGAGCAACCATTTTCTTGAGAATGTTCAATCTACACTGTCATCCAATCAAGATTGTTTGCAATATACAAGTGTAGTGCATCCCACTCACGACCAACTATAAAGAAGACAATTACACCAGTTAGAAACAACTTATATATATTGATGATGGATAAGAATTGTTAAATTACAAAAAAAAACTTATAATTACCTTTCCCCGTCAGGTACTCCCTTTTGAATTTGTCATTACAGTTGGGATCCCAAATGTGATCTCGATGGATACCTGCTGCAAATCTTGGAAGATATTCACTGATATACACCATGGTTTGGTATATCATATATCCTTCTATCATAGAACCCTTAGGACATGCTCTTTGTCAAACCAAGCCCTTCATAAATTTCAAATGCCTCTCAACCATCCACATTGATCTAGCTTGTACAGGTCCACACAATTCAATCTCCTCAACTTGATGTATGACGTAGTGTTCTTGAGGATTGAAAAACATTGGAGGTAAACACTTTTGCATTTCACACATAAGCTATGGAATTTTTCTCTTCCAATATTTAATATCTTTTTTATTGATTTCTTTATATGATAACCACCTAAATGAGACTCAACACACAAAAACACATAGAAGAGATTTCAAATAAAATTATACAATAGATTTCAAATAAAAAGCTACAAATCTAAGAAAAAACACTCTTCTAACCTCATGTATTTTCCAAGATCATATATAACTTGTTTAATACTGTTGTCAAACTATTGTGGAAGGGATAGAGGTAAGATAAACTACAATCATTAAAAAATTATCATTTTAATATATTATTAAATAATGTAACTGGTACTACATTCAATCTTACAAATATACTGTAAATAAAAAACATGACTTACCTTGAGGAAGGTATGCCAATCATGTGTCTTCAACCCTGGCCCAAAATCACCTTTCTTTGATAGAAGAGTGCTTATATTTGCAACAAATCCTGTTAGAAATTTTGTTTTTTTATAACTTCTTTTAATGCATCACTTTGTTGCTCTGTTAATAACCAAGGAAGGGCACTTGTATTTATGTGATCTCCATTCCTATTTGATTCAATGAAAAATTTTAGTGCATGATTAGATTCATGAATGTCAGTACAAATTTTAGCAATTTGTTCTCTATCACACATTCCATCCAACATTTTTCATAGTGTCTCTGTTACATTCTTTCCAATATGCATTACATCAAACAAATGCGCGATTGGGAGATCCTTGTAGTATGGTAACCTACTAAATTGAGTAGGATAACTTTTCATTCCTCTAGGAAGTTGGTCATTGATGCCTTGACGACCTTCACAAGCATCAGTTATAGAATTAGTAAATATAAAACAATATCGAAATACAAATTGTAAACTTTGGACGATAAATTGGAAATTACCTCAACGATTTAGTCAATCGTATTCCAACTTCCATAAATGAGGTGTCATTCTTCATGGCCTTGATGATGTCTCTTCTTTTCCATTGAAAAGATGTTTTTCAAAAATTTGACACCTATGATTATTGTGGAGAAAGTGTCTAAACTCATCAAAAACTTGCTTTCCTAAACTTCTCGAATGACAACATTTTATCTTCGGACCACAAACTGGACATGCAAATTTTCCCTTTGTCTGAAGACCTAAAAGATCATGTATAATTGGATCATGTAAAATTATCATGCGCAACTTAAGCATTTTATAGTAATGTGTAAGCACTATAACAGACCAAAAATTTGTGATCTTAACAATACAACATACCGCAAAAATTAGTTAGCCCAAGGGCATCATGTATTGTCCATATAAGCATTTCATGGAATTGAAATTGTCGATGTCCTATCAGTCTAGAGATGTCATACATAGTGATGTCATTCCATAACTTCAACAACTCATCAATTAGGGGCTCAATATACACGTTCATATCTTTAACTTGGTATTTACCTAGCAATTGAATGAACATAAACATTACGTAATTATTATAACCATTTTCATGCACTATTTATAAATTAATTTAGATAACTATAAAAAAAAAAAATACCTGGCACAATCATTGACAACATTATGTGCTCCCTCTTTATGGACATCCAAGGAGGAATTTTGTTGTTAATAACAAAAATAGGCCATATTGAGTAAACAGATCTCATATCTCCATATGGATTGACACCATCCACTGCCAATGAAAGTTTCAGATTACGAGGTTCTTCTTTAAAGTGTGACCATGTTTCATCTATCTCTTTAAATGCAGAACCATCGGCAGGCATTTGCATAATGTCATCCTAACTTCTATTGCATGCATGGTAATCCATAAATTGTGCCAAGCTAGTGCACTTGAATAACCGTTCCAAACATGGAATAATGGGAATGTACCGAAGAACCTTGTGAGGCACTTTTTTTGTTATTTGATCTGACCGATATCTACTAACATGACAATTCGGAAATTCTGTTGCAAATTCATGTTGTTTATGATATAGAATGTGATCATTGGGACATGCATGTATTGTCTGATACTTCATTCCAATCTGATCCATAATGTTAGATAATTCTCGGTATGAACGAGGCAAAATGTTTGATGGTGGTAACAAAAACTCACTAATCAACCTACAAAAACAAGTATGCATTGTTAATATAATGAATAGTAATTGTGTGCTAACCTTGAAGATGAAAAAAATGACATACCTTAGCATACGTGACATTGCTACATTGGATATGCTATTCATAACCTTTAAGTTCACCAACAACACTATAGCTGACAGTAGATTTGTTTGGGAGCCTGGGTATAAGGGCTCGTGTGCCTTCTCAAGTAAAGGTATATCAAGACCATCTTCATCATTATTATCAGATTCGCTAGTACCATCATTGTGAGCCTCTTCATCACTTGCCCCAATACCATCTTCTTCAATCATGTCCTTTGGCACATTATCATCTTCTTCCATGGGAGCGTTATCCTCAGCTTGGATATTCACACCTCCATGTTCCTCCAGTAGGAAATCCACATTCAGCAATGGACAAAAATGGTGGCCCCCTTCAACATGACCATATTGCCTACAATGACTCTGGGCTTTTCTGATTAGAATTCTTTGATTCTTTAAACCCTTACACTTTTTGCAAGGACAATAACATTTATCAAGTTTTCTTTGGAATTGAGCTCACAATGCAGCCATTGTCTCATTATTTTCTTCTAGATTCATATTGTCAAGCGTGGTCTTTCTTCATAGGAAAATACACCTACAAATAAATTGGATATGTTGTGATTAATGTTTATATCTACACATATGGTTTTTGAAAATTAATGTTTTCAAATGTAACTAAAATGATTACAAACATATCAAAAAGGACCTTCATAGGGTCTTATTACATCAACTGTTCTAACATGGTCATGTTGGTTATCTTGAGACCTTAATGTCTTCTCATGCCTTCAACCTTGACCTTGATGCTCCTGCATCATTCTCCCAAGGATCAAGGAAAGTTGGATCATCATGGAATTGAGTAGGCTGACCTTCTAGGAAGTTGCAATACTTCAACCTTATAAGTGTCACATCAATGCAATGGGTACTAAATAAACAATTTAAGTTGATGAGAAATGGTTGTTATGAATTCAAATTGTAAGCGTCACCTCAATGCATTGGGTATTAAACAAAAAATTCAAGCTGATGAGTATGGGTTTTTATGAACCACAACTCATGAAATATGCAATCCATACCTTCTGTTTACAATGAGTATGGGTTTTTTTTCTAAGAACATACCTATTGTTTACAATCAGTAAGTTTTTATATCCTCTAACAAATTTGAAGCAATGAGCCAAAGTCACACGGTTGAAGATGATCATTGTCCCCTCAAAGCGCCATCGTTTGATAAATTGTTGCATTGAAATATGATCTAGAAAGGGCCTTTCTACATAGTATGTTGGCACTATTTGGCAATCATCGATCATGTGGTGCAAAGAGGCTAAGGACCAAACATGGAATCATGGAGTTAGTGCATGGATGTACAAGGAAAATTTGTTGCTCTTTAGCTACTAATCTTGCTTTGTGCTTGTCAATTAAAACATTATTTTAAAACTTGATCTTAATACTTTTTATAATCAATGGCTTTCTTTCCAATGTCTATCTCTCAACTCAACACATTTTTTCATTTTTCTTTCCTTCTTTCTTCATCATAAATACTTGGTTCACAAGCACTTATGGTGTTCTTCTTGCTAAAATTATGAAGTGGACAATGAATTTCAATCTAGATAATCAAATGTTTGGCTCAACTTTCTTGGGTAAGTGTGATGATATGTAGTGCACTATAAATTTTATCTTCAATGAAAGGATTAACACCTCTAATTTTCAAATGGTAATCAACTAGAACTAGTTGACAATCTAACCTAAAAAATACATTTTATGCCAAATTCCAATCACAGTTAAAGACATTTAGCTATTGGAAAATGGCAAGATTATGTCTTATTTTAGATATGCAATAAAATGGGCAAGAAATGTGGAAGAATGTTAATTTTTTATCCACCAAAACATGAGTAAAATTTTATAAACTGAATGTATTTTTAAAAATAATGTCAATTCCCTTCAAAAGAAATATTTTGCATGCAACTTACTTGCTGAAGATATTTCAAGTTCAGTAACTCTTTAATCACAGGATCCACAATAGTTGGAAGCTTTGACCTGTCTGTTAGCTGTGGCTTGGCCTGCAGCAACAAAAAATTCTTAGTATATGCATCTCAACATTTAAAAAATACATCAAGCAATTTAGGTTAGTTACAGTCTATAAATTAACTGGCATTTGTTTCTTCTTTAACATATTTGACAATCAAGTACAATTAATAGGAATACAAGAGCAAAACTTGGAATTCTACTAATGTCATCAATGTTAATCTTGGGTACTAGTACAAAGCCAGTAAAAAATCTGTAGTTGTACCAACCAAGATATTTACAAGACTTGATCACAAAAGGTTCATTTAGCACAAAACAACTTCAAAAATATTGTATATATACACTCTTTGATGCTGTCAAAGGGAACAATTATTTTAATGATGTTTTACGTAAGAATTGCTAGAGGAAATGATAAGCATGAAATATATTCAAGTTTTGACACCAAGGAATTGAAACATCCACACTCAGGAATTTTCTAGAATATTTAAATTCACTCGAATTATGCCTTATAGCTTCTTTGAAAAACAATGATTTAGATATTCAGTGGTATCTTAAGTACTATATATATACTAGTGCTTGCAACAAGCATAGGTGCAAGAGTATAGTCGATAGTGGCATGCAATTGATCATTTTAGAAATGTGGCAACTAGTAGCATTGTTTTATAGAAAAGCCCTATACTATTATTTAGTAGGAAGATAATTAGAACCAAAGTAAACATGGTGTGCACAACTAGCATCATTTGATTGTTTTCTATTTTGAGGTGTAGAATATTTGGTGGATCTTAATTTTTTTGGAAACTATTTTGAGCAAGGATATGCTAAAAATGAGTTCTTCTTCTACAACCATAAAAACATTATCAGATTCACCATCCAAACTATTGAGTTTCAACCAAATATCAATATGTAGTTTACGAACAATTGGCCTAAATGGTTGTTGTTATAATTGAGAATAACACCGAGCTTGATTTCATGAGTTTTTTTTATTGACTCATAAATTTTCTAATAATTCAATAGATTAACCCATTGATAAAAAACATGGAAACTCATTAGCTATTATTGTGGAGTTAGATCTCAACATTGGCTCTAGTATTTCTTTAGTTGGCAATCATGCTTTGGTTACATCTGGATTATCACCAACTATTGCAGATGATGGAAGTGATACTATGTATGAAGCTTCTAATATAGAAACTCCATGAGAAGCTACAGATAATTTAATGGAGATTTGGTGATGAAAAATGGGATCTCTAAAGATGAATAGAGCTCGTTGAAGTTAAAAGGGCTCGTCAAAGTGTTTGTTGAATTGTCCTATGTGTTTTTTGACAAGTAGGATTGGTTATAAAGTGTAATGTCCTCATTTTAGCTTGCCATGGTTTATGTTTGGATTGACCTATTATTGGCCCTCGTAGGTTAAGGTTGATGGCTAGAAGGCCCCATCTGGCAAAACAAGAGGATCTTTCCCTTCTATAGTACAGAAGTGTTTACGATTGCTCCTTGTTTGTTTCAGTTAGGTACACTTACAATTTATAGTAAGTTATGTATCCAACATTTCTACATTTGGCAAGGCGCCTGGATTGATCTCAACGCAGTGACGACCCTTGGCACTACTGATTTTATCAAATATTCAGGGAATTACTAGTTATAGTAGGTTAGGAGTTAATAAAGAGAACCATTAATATTTTTAGTAAGGTAGTTGGTTGTGTGATGGAAGCAATGATTGACCAACTGGTTCAGATGAGACAGAGAGATGATGAGTAATCAATGAGATATTAAAATTATAGTAATAGTAATAAAGTTATCTATAATGGTTATATTGTAAATTTATTACTTATCTTCATAAAGTATTATTGAGGAGCCATTATATTTAATGGAAAAGTATGCCTTTAATAATGATATAACTTAATTCAAACACAAAAAATAGTTATATAAGTCATTAAAGTGAATATTGGTGAAGCCTCATGAGTCAAACTTTATTCAGGAATTATAAAAGCCCTAGAAATGAAATTGATTGATTTTTTGTTTATGAGTTTTTACTTTTTTATTGGATGTTCCAGGGAAGAGTGCAATGTGACCTAGGGTTTTATATTGGATGTTCCAGGGAAGAGTGCAATGTGACCTAGGGTTTTATATTGGATGTTCCAGGGAAGGGTGCAATGTTGAGTTACAAAACATTATATGACTACTCTGAGTCTTTATTGCATTCAAAGCATGAAATTTAGTACTGGTCCTAAGTTTTCATAGCAATCAAACCATGGATTTTGTATTGATTGATTCTAAGACTTTATATTATTCAAACCATGGACTCTAATGTTAATTCTAGGTTTTTATGGCATTCAAAACATGAACTATAGAAGAATTTATATGGTCTAAAGGGATGCTGCCCCACACTTCTCGTCACCACCCTTGTAGTCAAATGTTGTTCTTGGACTCCTGGGATATTATTATTGGGTAAAGCTTAAATGGTCTTGAATTTTTTTGTTTGCTTTTTCTATTGGGGGTTCTTTGGAAAGGGAGGAGATCCTAGCAGCGGCAAGCCCAAACTTTAGATTGTTGTTCCTTCTATGGCTTTTGGTGGAGCATTAATAAGTTTTGTTCATTCTATGAGAAGAAATACACATAAGAAAATAAATTCATTCAAAAAACCTGTGACAACTTATCATGACAAACAAAATGGAGATGATACCTTCTATTTGGCAAATAAGTAAATATCTCCAAGGAAATACCAAATTCAAACTCATGCTCAGGTTGCATGTGTCAACATTCCCCATCGACCTTAGTCGCAAGGCTAACTAACTTATCAAGAGTGTGTATCCCACAAATGAAATTGGTATAAATGTTACAACCACCAAATTTGGAGGGCATAGAAATTTAGTCATCACTATCCTATGTAGTACACTTAATTTCATATGTTGGAATCATTTTGTGACTTGTACACATGATAGTCCAATAGTTTTTAATGTCATCTTCATTACAATTTTTCTATGATAGTCTAATAGTTGCAGGTGGCATCTTCGTCACAATTTTTCCATGATCGTTTTGTTGGTCTAAATTTTTGCATAGTCAAATTCCTTTGTCCAAGGTATAGAAGAATTCAGATTGGGATCCACCTATGGTGAATAGGGTTTCTAGCCAAGTCATATTTTGTAGGTCTTTGAAGCAATTTTTTGTCGAAACTCTAGGTCTTTTTTTCTTTTAAATTTTTCGTGCGCGAAACTAAAAATATACGAAGATTCCCATCCTTTTCAAACTTTCTGCACCCTGAGTCACATCTTTTCTTTTGTGTTTCTGACCACTCGATCCCTAAAAGATCTACTGTAATCACTATCTCGCTATGAAAAGATACAAGTATTTTACCCTTAGCGACATACTGACCACTGCTAAGTTGAAAAGTAGTACCATCAAGTAGAAATATGGTGATCGAAGATTGTATTGTTTTAGAGATATTTTTTCATGTTTACAACAGACATGTCAGAACCTGAAAAGGAATTCCAACATTGAGGTACAAAAGGTGTCAACAGAAATCTTAGCTTTTTCGATTAGTTGCTCTATCACTATCAGAGAAATTGGGCACTTCATCGTTAGCGACATGATGCCTTCACCAAAAATAATGGCCGGTAGTCACTTTTAAATTTTTCGATGATCGTAAGTTTTTTCAGGCTGCGTGGTGCACGTGCTATTTTATTATGTGTCAGATGCATTAACAAGGGTAGTTATGACTTCACTTTCCTTTATCTTTTCGACCTTGAATTTTGATGAGTCACCAAAAATTGCTATGTCACTATTGAAGAATTGGTGTCTCTTGCCATTAGCGACATAGCGCCCAGACAGAAAGTAGTACTGCGGCAACTTTTCAGAGTAAGTGGGTCCCAGAAAGTACTCCATCAGATATCAATTATAAAGCTTTGGAACACGTTGGCATCTAATGGGCTACATGTATACGCCAAGAAAATTAAAGACACTGGGATTTGCTATGTCGCTATCGGGAACTTGTTCTTCTCGCCATTAGTGACATAGCGCCCGATCGAGAAATAAACAAATATGGGCCCCAAACAGTAGGTAATATAGCCAGGATTTCATCACGTCATCAATGATTGGACCCACGCCCTATTCACAAAATATATGAAAGACTAATCGTTAGATCTATCTTAGATCCATGATCGTCACTATCTTGCAATGGCTAGTTGCACGAAGGTTATGAATAGCGACATGGTGACAAGGGGCCCACCATATTTCTTTTGAGCAATGCATCAAATGTCATCCGCATGATCAAATCAGGATCAATGATGGGCGCTATCTCACTATGGCAAGGTGCTCACTCTTTATGTATAGCGAGATAGTGCCTAAGTGACACATGTCCTCAAAGTTCTGTGGGTCTAGTTCAGAGGCGCCAACAATGAAGGAAAGGTACACATGGCAAATTTTCATTGGATTGACTGCCAGCTTGTCAAGAGGAACATGAGTCATCTTTGCTTGCATCCCTAGATCATAGGATTTTTCATAAATCCATGGTGTAAATTTGAATATAGAAGGTGATGCCACCCTGTGCATTTATGAGAGATGAAAGCTTCATGTTGAAGAAAAATAGAGTATAACACAGAAGATTTTTTTAATTCCACCATACCTAAAAAAAGATTCAGAGCATTTCTAAGCAGAAATAGTTGTTGAGAAGACCGTGCTAGATTCGGTAAGATTGTGAAGCAGTTTGTTTGCAAAAAGATTGCAGTAACACTGAGAAGAACTAGAGCAAAATTCAAAGTAAGTACTTGCATTATAATCCTCCTATTTTTTCAATCCCTTTGAGAGTTAATTAAAATGGCTCCAAAACAGAAAGCATTTTCTGGTCAAGAGAACTATTTGGATAGGAATGTCCACGATGATTTGCTTGAACTGCTCCCTTCTTCCATTGTTGAAACTACAGAAGTTAAGAGGCTAACTTCATTAAACCCTAGGCTAAAAATAGTAGATGGGCTATATGACAAAGGAAACTGGGTTAGGGATGCAACAACTTCACAGACTGGTCTTGTTTTATTCAAAAAAGGTTTTTAGAGAGGAACCTTTTTGCCCCACATGCCAACATCTAGAATTTTGGTCTAGGGAAAACAATGGTTCCCAGTTTTTTCATGGATTATGATCTTTTCGAAGATGTAGCTAAGAATTATGACCAAGCCCTTAGGGTAGTGAGGAGAACTGATGGTGAAATCTTGATTACAATCAGGGCAGAGGAGATTAGGGAAGTTTTTAGTTTAGGGCCTGTCACTGATTATCATGTGCCCATTGATTTGAAAGGGTTAGAAAATGAGTGTATGTCTAAGAGAGATACAGTTAGGCAAGGAGCATTGAGCGCACACATAGGTAGAATTGGAACACTGCCAGCAATAACAGCATCCTCCAAGGAGCCTTTCAAAAGGGGATACTTCAATTCTAGGGCTATAGAAATATATAAGTCCTTGTGTAAAGTTTTTGGAAGAGATGAAGAAGAGTTCATGCCTGTGGATTTTATATATATGATTACTCAGATTTCCTCTTTTGGTGTGGATATAATTTTTGATTTTGCTTCTTACTTAGCCGAGGAGATTCACATTGGACTGATTAGAATTGCTAAGGGTAAGGTGGAAAAAACTTTTGGCCATTATTCTCTATTAATGCACATGTTCTTATTCAAGGGAGTAACATATTTTAGTAAAGAAATGGAATTAGAGAGAGAAGAGAGTGGGGAAGCATTACCAGTTCAATTGTGAAGTGCAAATATGACTTGGGATGTAGAGAATGCCCGTTTTGTCAGGTTTGATAGGTATTTTGCTTCAAAGCTGAGATGCCTCCTATTAAGGGACAATCCCAGAATCCCCAAAGCATTAATGAATCTCATTAGGCCTATGGACAACCCAAGTGGTTTGAAAGTTTCACATAATTGGGGAGATGTCATTCCATATTCTGTTTCTACTATATTTAGAATATATGGTTGTAAAGGAAGCCCTCATGTACTACCCTACCAAGTGCTTTTGAAGGTAGGAGTTGCTGAGATATTGTGGTAGCTGGGAGGAGTGGAGGAAGCCCTTCTATTGAAAAGACAAAAGAGGTCAATTTTTCCTACTTGCACAGTGGCTCATCATTTTGTAATCACAAAAGGAGGTTGGCTTTCTCTGCACAAGATTTTGAATCCTTATAAGATGACCACTTCCCATCCTCATTTTTGTGATTTTGAAGGATTTTATCATTTGGCTCTGAGGCAGAGAATTAAGCTTGGTAAAATTGAGCATAAATTTTATTTTCCTGAAGACTTAATAAGGAATGAGTACTCCTTGCAGGAGCAAGAGACTAGGAAAGAAAAGTGGAAAGTCTTTTCTAAAATTTTAGATTTCATTCATTGTTTTGATCTAGATTATAGTCCTTTGGATGATGCAATTACAAATGTAGATAAGATGAGAAAACTTATGAATAATTTTCCTAAAATAATAGAGGCAATGAATGAAAAGAAGCAATTCTTTATTAGGTTCTACCCGGATAAGGCCGGGGAAGTAATGGGAAGATTGGGTTTTACTCCCAATATAAGGGCAGGTCAATTAACTGTCCAAAAAAGGCCGGGATATACTATTGTTCAAAATAAAAAGAATACAGTGGACAAAGGCAAACAAATAATTGAGTCCACTAGTAGGGTTTTGGAAGAGAGGCCTACTGAGACCTCCCCTAAGAGGAGGAAAATAATAAGAGGGGAGGATTCTCATGTTGAGGAGTATTCACCTTCACAAACCCCTTTGAGAACCAAGGAGGAGCAACTCACTATTGAGAAAATTGAACAAATTGGATCATAAGGGGGAGTTTTTGTCACTCAAGCAGAGATCGATGAAGGGAACCCCTAGGAACCTCCTGTGCCAAGCCTCGAGCTAACTATAGCTAATTTTAAGGGAAGGGAATTGGACTCTATTTTGGAACAAGCCAGCCATCATTTTTTGTTAGATGACAGTTTTGTAAGGTCTAGGGCTTTCCATCAATTTGCTTGGAGGGAAAACATCCACAATTTTGAGGAAAGATGTAAGAACATGAAAATAGAGCATCTAGAAATGGATGAAGCCTCCACCCAAAACCAAATAAAGGAGAAAATGATGCAAGAATTCCAGAACATTACCCCTGAGGAGGGAAGGCAAATGGTAAAAACTTCTAACATACTATTGTTGCCTAATTGGGATATTGCAGATGATTTGATTTTCAACTTTGTTTCTAATAGACTGGAGTTACAAGACCCAAATTAAAAGGAATTTGCAGGGACTGCATTTAGTGATGATCAAGCTACTCTTGTTATGTGGTCATTAAGAAGAGGATCCAGGATTGTATCAGCACAGCCTGATGGTTCAGGACTGATAGGGAATATTATTGTGAGGAGAGTCGCTGATACCTCACACGTATAGGCAGCCCACATGAATGTGGATTATTCTCAATTTTCCTTGGCTACTGCTAAAAGGGAGGAAAAGGAAATGTTTGAATTACAAAGTAAATATGAGGCAGTTGTGGATGCCTACAATAAAGAGGTAAAAAGGAGAGTTGAGCTTGAGAACAAGCTACCTGAGAAAGTCCACCAGGCCTAAAATAACATACCCTTGCCCCCATGTTGAACCTTTCATATCTACCCCCCTCATTGAAATACCAGACACACCCCAAGGGCCATAGAATTACACTGCTGAGGATTTTGAAGAAGAAAAGAGTAAACTATGGGCCTTACATGTAGAGTTGGAATCTAAATATGAAGATAAACTAAGAATAGCTCTTACATATCTAGGAGACAAGGTTGAATGGCCGCTAATCCATGATCAATTGGCCAAGGTGATTAACATCTAGGAGGTGTTAAAAGCCGATGATGAGGCTCTAAAGCCTATTGTGAACAAATGGGTGAGAAGGGAGAAAGCAATAACCTTATTGTGTCTATCTGTTATAAATAATTCTCATGATCAGATTGATAAAACCTTTGATATTATTTATGATCTTGCTGATTTTGATAGCAAAAGGATACATTTACAGAAGATAATAAAAGGCTACTTAGACAAATATAAGAGCCAAAAATTCAATTTATTTCCTCATGCCCTAGATAAGAAAAATAGTTTGAAAAGCAAAGAGGAATGGGCGAAGGAACTTGATGATTTATTCTATTTAAGAATGAATCGAGTCATAAATGAAACAGGGCATGCACGGTGGGCCACCACAACAGAAGAAATGGTGAAAGCCAAAATATTCTTTGATTCTTTAAAACAAGAATTTGTTGATATTGATAATGAGGCTGATTATATAATAAAGAAACAGAAGGATATTTTGCAATTCAATTGGCCAGATGACACATTATTTGATAGGTGGATGGCAAAAATGCCTTCTAGTGAACAGTTTGATGTAGATGAAACTAACAGTGATGAGGTGTAGGGTGAGGAAGTCCAAATCATTGATACCATCACTACTCAAACCCAATTAGAAGAAGAAGACAAGAAAAACTTGTCACTTTCAGTTGCAAAACTGGGACCACAAGATGCCAATATAATTAAAGAAAAGGAAAAGGTAGAAGCTGTCCTTACCATGCAAAATGAAGGTGGTGGAAGCCTGTAGGTGGAGGTTAATGTGCCCTCGTTAGAACAAGCTTCATCGTTGGCTAATTTAGTAGTTATATATGAAGATAAATCAGATCAATAGCTAACTCAGCAACATCAGAACATGTAATAGAAGTTGACCCACTGAAAGGAATGATTTGATTTTGATATCTTCTGTTACCCATAGTTTTGTCATTTTGTGATAGGTGTATGTAGATATTCCTTGTAAAAGACACCTGTTAGTTTCTCTTAGCCTGAAGCTTGTTGCATTTCACACTATATAAGTGAAATTCCAGGGCAAGAGAAAAGGTTTGAATACTATTTGCTAAGTGATACACTTAGTCTGTTTTTGGTCCACCATTTTTGAGCAAAAATTTGTGAAGTATTTTCTCTATCAGATCTTGAGAATACATGAATATAGAATGATCTGTGTTTCTTTCTGAAGGTCATTCTCAGTCTATTGTAAATTGTATGCAATTTTCAAGGAAAATGAATACAAATTATGAACTGTCCCCATATCAATTCTTTCTGAACTTTGTCTCCTTTTGATTACTTGGTTATCTTGATGTTGTATAAGTAAAGGCTTGTGCAATTGAATGCAGTTCAATTAGGTTGTATATCTGTTTATCATGGTTGTTAATTCAATGCATTAAGTAAAAGCTTTGATGAATTTGATAAGGTTGCTACAGTAGTGGAAAGGATTTTGAATGACGATTTCTAATAAGAATTGCTGATAAAATTTGTTGTAAGGCAACAAATTAGATCTAAAGATTTGTAGTAGACTCTGAACCCCAATGGATTAGGCATTGATCAAATTTAATCCAGCTGAAAGAGAAATGTGTCACACATGATTGTCAAAATGTAGAATTATAATCAACTTTACTTTTATTTCCTGTAGATCTTCAAAGTTGGCCTCTACTTGTTTGCATGGAATGTTTTAGCTTTAGTTAGCCATTATTGCTGAGAACATCTGCAAACCTATAGAAGATTTTTGGCCATATCTGTTATATGGGATATGTTTATTAAAGTATCAAGCATTGTACATGTATTGGAGAATTTGAGATGAGAATCAAAATGAAACTAAGATAATTCTCATATAGTTTTTCCCAGTCTTGTATCATCCCTGGGTATACCCACCCTGGTTTTGCAAAGCCAAAAGAGTAGAAAACCACCCTTGGTTTTGTAGAAGTTTGGCCCAAATGGTGTGCACATACAATTGATAATAAGAATTGGCTAGTCTTTAGATTGTGTGAGTATTGTCATCTTGGTATTAAGCATTTTGTTGCTTAGTAGTTTTAAAACACCAACAAGTTTGTTATTCATCCAAATGGAAACCCTTGTAGGAAGACCTAATTGCAATGCAACAATTAAATGTAATGTTGAAATATCGGAGAGAGATTCTTTTGGTTGAACTAGAAGATAAATCATCTTCTAACAAAATGACAGAGACTTTCGATGAAGGATCCAAAGTACATCATTTCAATTATAGTCTAGTAAATTTAGGTGTCATCTTCATCATAAGTTTTTGAAGATAGTCCAGTATTTGTAGGTGTCATCTTCATCAAAAAATTTCCATGCTAGTCTATTAGTTTGAGGAGTCATCTCCATCACAAGTTTTCCATGGCATACTTGTAGTTAGAGGTGCATTGAAGACCTTTTATCACTACATGAGCTAATAGTAGATGGTGATTATTCATTATCATCATCATCATCTAACATAGAATCACATGAATATCATGTTTTATAGCCCACATGGCCTAGGTATTGAGGGTACAACTCCAAGCACTAAACACACCAGATTTCAAATTATTATCTTTATGTGTTGATGTTTAAGTTGAATGTTCTAGAGTTGAAGAGAGAAACACACTCAATTTTTTTTTCTTTTTGTTCTTTTTTTGAATATGAAACTGTTGTCTAAATGATACAATATAATTATGTATTATTAAAACAAAAATACAAGAAAAATATGATACCAACACAACTATATTTATAAAACAAAAAATTTGTCATTATTATTTCTTCTAAGCTTTTACAACTACAGCTTTTGCATATACATTTCCTTTCTTTTCTTTCATTACTATAACAAAAAGTATAATAGTTGTTACAATAGACCAACATTCCAAATGATAAATCTGCATCTACACACTTTGAATAAAATGAAACAACAAGTACATTACATTCTTTTTGCAACTAGACTCTTTTTAACACTTATCATCAAAACATCACTGAGAAAAAAAACTTGAGCGGAGACTCTCCCATTTATATTACACAACAATGGCTGAACTTTGGCATAAAAAATAATAATGATAGTAATAGTATTCACTTCCATCTTCAATATTATCATAAAAACCTACAACAAAAATACACATGTACCTATGGAAATATGCTCGAAGAGAAATCCCTCTCCTCAACCACCAGAGATGCAAGTGTGATTGGAGGTAGTGAATGGAATAGCTTTTGAAGTCGAGCACATCAGGAAGAATGAAAGAAAGATAATATCGAGAGTTTCAAACTACTATTCTGCCCCCCCTATATTGATGTAAATGCAAGGCCCCTTTCATATTATTCTCAGGGCTAGCAGGCGTCATTAATCAAATGGGTGGAGAAAACTTGAAATGAAACTAGGCTCAGAGAAAACCATGTGAAAATGCTCCAAAAATGTCAAATGAAATCGAGCGCGAAAAATGTAATTGGGCAAATGTTTTTTGAACTTTGCGGATGTATAAGCCATGTGTTGGTCAAAATTTTGACCAACATGGGTCTTATATGTAAAAAAATGAAATTTTTGCCTTTACATTTTGACCACCCTAAATTTATTTAGTTGATGGTCAAAATTTTTGGTCGAAAAATGATGTTAAATGTAGTAGTGAGGTAATGTAGTAGTTCTCGAATCACTAAGTATTTAAAACATGGATGTATCAACTACTCTTAATTTCATTAGGACCTTCACAACATAAAACATTACTTCAGATCCATTCAAATCTCCTAGAACAAATTTAACAAGAAAAATCATATTTATTAATTACATACAAGGAGGGTCCTTACAGAACCACATGGGTTTTCATAGAATTCCCTAGAAATTCTAGTAGTTCTCGAATCACTGAGTATTTAAAACATGGATGTATCAACTACTCTTAATTTCATTAGGACCTTCACAACATAAAACGTTACTTCAGATCCATTCAAATCTACTAGAACATATTTAACAAGAAAAAACATATTTATTAATTACATATGAGGAGGGTCCTTACAAAACCACATGGCTTTTCATAGAATTCCCTAGAAATTCTACTATCTTCTTCATGAGTATGGAGGGTTGGAGATATTATCCCCATAGTAACAAGTTTTAAAACTTTGTAGATGTATTTTTCATGCCATAACTGTAGATGTGGCATAGAAAAAATTAGTATAACATTTCATCTCCTCTATCAATATTCTACTAGAATGGAAAGTTCATGAATCCAAGATTTTTTTAGTCATATAAAAAAATTGTTTTCCCACAAGATTTGTTGCAAACATAGACAATCTCATATTAAAAAAGAGGAAGTTTAGATCAAGGATGAGAATCCATGAGTGACATACCTTCATTAAGGTAATTCACATTCTTCTATATTTACTATATATTTGTAAACTACATATAATTTTTATTATATTATCTTACAAGATAATGAAAAGATAAAATTATAATTGTTCCAATATGTTCTACATCTATCTCTCCTAGATCACTCTGACAATAATGTCAAGCAAGTCATATATGATCTTGGAAAATACCTAAGCTAAGTAGTTATATTTGTTCAACTTCTTATATACATATTAATTTAGATTTGTTCTACTTTTTTTGAATTGGTAAAAAGCATAATGCTATATATATTATATTTCAAAATAAGTTTACAAAATATTTTACCCCCTTACATTTGAATCAATTTTAGAACCTGTTTACATTGTTCCTTCCCTTACTTGCATTGGGAAGGCATGCAATTGCCCCTTATATTTGGGGACTAAGGAAGACATACTTTCCTTATCTTAAATTGACATTTATACATTAATAGGACCCTTTATATAGGTTTGCATGAGATATTTGTGTACAATTGTTTAGATTATTTGAAGAAGATAATTTTCAATCCAAGGCTTGGATCAAGATCATCTAGAGGTTACTCTCACTACGGCACTAGAAAGGAGAGACAAAGAGAGTGTCCAAATTGATTCATTTTTGGGAGCATGTCAGCAATGGTGTGACAATTTTGAGCAGAAAGGTGTAGAGATAATATAGGATAATTTGAACCTGTTGCATAATGTTCAGTCTAGTGTGGAGAAAATGGTATCTATAGTAGACCAAGATTTTGGGCCTATGGATGAGGTACATACCTAGGGAAAAGACCTTCAAGCACTCCAAGTAATAAAAGGTCAAGGGTATCATACACTCACGAGAGTGTATACAATAGATGAGATTGATTAACTTGAGGATTGGATTGAATAGATAACTGCTAGAAATAAATTCATGGAAGAACTTCATGAAGATATTCAGCAGTTAAAGGACTAGTCTCAAGAACAAATTTTGGATGTAGATAGGTATTATGATGCTATTTCCCTTGATATTTTTAAAGATAAGTCAAAAATGAAGCTCAAGTCAGTACAAGTAGTGGTTGAACAATTCTGAAGAACTTTTGAGGAAGCTTTGTCTGATGAAGATATTAGGCAATCATTCAAGAATGAAGAGGTATTGTTGAAACTTGATAGTAGACTTAACAAGTTTGTGGAAACTTAAATTGATATTAGTAATTATCAGCAAATATTCATGCATAAATATGAGGCTTTATATTTTCTAAAAGCTTCCCAAGTAATGGAGATTATAGAGAAATTCAAGAGTAAACATCTAGACATTGCTTTGGTATAAAGGGGAAGAAAACCCATAAGCTAAAAATTTAGTTTTGACACTTGGGAAAATTTTGGATTTTTTGAACCTAGTTTAAAGGTGCACTATTCCAAAGGTGCACTACTCCAATGGTGCACTACTCCAAAGTTGTGCTAGAAATTTTGAAGAAGTCAAAGGTGCATTGATGGTTAACTGTTAATTCCAAATTTAGAGCTTTCCATGCATCGGAGACACATTCTAAATATATAGAAGAAAGAAGATAGTTAGAACATAGAATTATTGAGAATATGTCAAGGATGATGAAAAAAATTTAGTCTATGATGAAACAAAGATTCAGAATCCCACCAGCATTAGTTGAAAAGTATAAGAATGACATATGTTTCATGGTTGAAATAGATGTCACATGTATCGAGTTAGTGAAACAAAGAGTAAAGTTCATAGACCCCATGGGCTATAAAATGACTGAAGAAATAATTGAAGGGTATGCAAAGATCATACTCAAATTAGAAAGAGATACAAATTATCCTAGATTGGGGACTTATGATGGGTACTCATCATCCTTGTCATCAAGACTTTTCTTCTTTCTTTTCTTTTCTGTCTTCATCTTACTAGACTTTGCATTCATTTGATTCTTCACTATGTCATATGTTTTGAATGGATTGGTATTTGAATCAACATCTTCTAATAAGAGTCCAATCACTACTGCTATGACTTCCTCAACATTAACTTCATATGGCATAGGCTTTAACCATGCAATTCTAGGTAACATTGCCTGTGCATAAAAAAAAAAATGTGTATGCCAAGGAATGTATCTCATCAAAATATCTATCTACAATAGATTTATGAATCCTCATTCAATTTTTTATTTTTCTTTTGAATTCCTCAAAGTAATTATCCATGATTTCTTCAAAATTCTTTCCTAACTGACTTATCAGTTCATTTATCTATTCCATAGTAAATTTGTGCCTATTCCATAATATAGTACCAGCTATAAGAAAAAAATTATGTATATAAAATAATATAAAGATTGAAAAAGATCCAAACTTACATGATGTGTTCTTTTATTTCCTTTTTGCTCCCAAATTCTTTGTTAGTTTTTGTAGTTGTAGCTCGACAAGGCCATAAGTATGATCCTTTTTAACAATTTTGTAGCCTAGGTATACTACAATGCATGACACACTATTTAATCTATTAGATTGGTAGAATTTATGTACAATCACACATACTACAAATTCAATCATAGGATCTTTAATCCCATCAATTGACATCCCTCTACCATTCCAGTTTGCTTTGGTAGATTTTTCAATCTCACTATGTACTACACTTCTTATGCTTTTTGGTCTATCCAAGGTAGGCTATCTAGTAACTTGATGTATTATGGCCCTGCTAATTTTGATTTAGCCTCCTTCTAACCATACCTTCATATCATGAGCATGACTTAGGACAATCTTTATCCATTCAACTTTGAAAACTTTGGGAAAATATAGGTCACAAGTAAGCCTTTTCTTAGCAACTGGGAAAATATAGGGCACAAGTAAGCCTTTTCTTAGCAACTATCTTATATTTTTCCTTTAATACACCTTTACCACATAGCTTCTCATAAGTTGTTCTTATATAAAAATCTCTAATTTCTTCTACTTTGCACATATAATAGGATCTTACATCCCATACAATCCAAAATTTAGGTGGAATTAATGACAGGATGCCAATATCATCTTCATTTCCCTCAAAATTCATACTATTACTAAAATTTAGTGGGGTAGACTATTCATTCCTCATAATTTAAGTGTTTCTTGCTTTCAACATATCACTTGTTGATGCCATTTTAATATAGGGTTCTTGAAAACAAATTCTTCTTTAATAACTTCAAAATACAATTAACTTAGCACTGATAGTAACACTTACTCACTTTATCAAATTCATCAATGCTTCACTATGATTCACTTGCTTTGTCACTAAGTTTTCCTTAATAATATTTGAATTACTTGTGAACTCTAAAATCATCTGGCAAATAGAAAGGTATGCCCAAATTCAAAAAATACTTTCAATTTTCTAGTTTATGCCTGCAATAAATGTTCTCATACATAGTAGGTGTATGAAAGCTGGGTTGGTCTCCATGCTTACTTATAAACATTTAGTTGTCATTACCTTACTTAGCCAACACTAATTCATTTGGTCAACACCTCAACTCAGTCAATCACTCAGTCTATACTAAAATGCTTAGTCAATAAAAACTGCATCACTGATGCTCAATGCTCTATGTAGTAAATGACTCTCTTTTACTTTCCTCTCTATAGATCTGTCCTTCATGCATCTTTTCTTGTGTAGATATGAAATTTTAGCACATCAATGTTAGGAACTGATGTAAGATATTTCATTATATATATAGTTCCTACATACCTTCTTCTCATACTTAGTTGTGGTGTGATCACCTGATCCATTGGATTGGGTGATCCCATCTTTTCTTGATCCACTACTTCTAGCTTCCACTCTTTATTTCCATGTTTTCTTTAACTTTTTTATTTGCAAAATTTGGTGCACGTGCTCTAGTTCTACAGTTTTTGCAAGAGATAACTTTAAGAAACCCCTCTTGAAAAAAATTCCTAAAATGCTGGCAAATCCAACATTTTATGGGCAGGAAAATTTTAATTTCGTGGGTGATTTTTTTGTTCCACGTAGGGAAATAAAATATTATATGTTGGCAGTTTCTTCCTTGCCCTAACAAAAATCATTATAAATGTGGCAAATTAAAAAATTAATAAATGATGGCTATGTTTTTTCTTTCCAAAAATGAGATTGTAATGTCAAAGGAAAATTATGTGTTTTGTAGGAAAATGGATAACAATGGTCTTGGCTAATCTTTAGTGGTAATAAAAAAATAAAAAATAAAATCTGAAAGTGAATTTGCAAGTGTAATGGCTAGTGAGCTTTTAAGGTTTTAAGGTATTAGTTGCTAACTGTAATAACTACTGACTAGTCACTAGTGTACTATCTTAGGTCTATTATTAATAACATTGTTACATCAATGTCACCATTACTAACTTGGCTACCATCACTTTCATATCATTAATAAATTAATTTTATCAATCATTGATTAATTAGAGATCAACAACAGAAGATGCATTTTGGGGCCAACTGCTTGAAAAGACCTAGAGCCACATGAAATTCTCCAAAATGGAGACACATGATAGGTTTTGTATGGAAACTATTAACTAGAATGTAGTGAACATCACATCAAGATCAAAATCATAAATGTGGTACTAACAATTACAATTATTACATTCCATTTACAACCACCTTGGCAGGCACTCTATCTCGCATTAATGTGAGTACATTTCCCACACTTGTAAATTAATAGGATTACGAAAAAAAGAAGATATGAAAGATCATAAATGCTGAATAATTTAATACAACTTCCATTAAAGAGTCTCTTCAATTCCTCTTTCATTATCATTTCTCAAATTCTCGAATCTCAATTCAATTTATAGAGTTTCTTAGGTTGCAGAGTTTCTCAAAATCTTAGGGTTGTAATTTTCATGGATACACCAATTCAATTGAAATACACCACAATGGGTCTGCAAAAACCCTTTTTGGGCATGATACCTAAGGATTTCCTAGCCATGGTTTGTAAGGAAGATGCCACAAGTCCTTTTATCTAGTATTCTTGTTCATGGTCCTCGGTCATGAATTCTTAAGAAATGAGAAGAGGCACAATGTGTCCACATATATTACCTCTCACTTCCTTGCATCTCTTCTTGACCTTGAGAGGCAATCAAGTAGAAATTTTGATGCTTCTATGTAACATTTTTAAGGAAACATTTTTAGAAGACGATGTCAAAATTCTTGTATTGGTCGAGTAGTTACCAGGGTTGGGCATTGGCATCCCTTTTGCAGACACATCAGAAAAGTGTTAGGAGAAAGGCATAGGGAGTATTATACAAAAGAATCCCTTCCTACTTGGCATGAATGAATGAAAATTGACTCACCATCAGAAGTGTGCGCAACTCAGGAGGGATTTTCTATGGAAGTGATTTTTGGTGGATAACATTAGCGACGCTGACTTCATATGGTTGCAAAAGTTCAGTGAGATTATCATCTCCAAAAGATTCATTATGGAGGGGCTTGAAGACCTTTTTGATTGAAGGCTTCAAGCCCTCAGCCTGTTGATGCTCTCTATTCCTTGGTTCCCTATTCCTTGTTTCTTATTTCCTTGACCCCTTCCCTTAGGGAGAAAAAATGGTTTTAAATATGTGTTTTTCTTTTAAATCTGATAGGGCCTTTCTCTTGAATGTAAATTAAGAAATAGTAAAAATCAAGCTGATTTAATCAACTATTTTGAATATTTATGCTCTAAATCTGTACATTGTACAATCTCAAATTTAATCAATGAAAATAATAGTTTTTGGCTTCGCAAATTGTTGTTCCTATTAGTCTACGACTCTTTTTTTGGCTTCTCAATGCACTGTTCAAATGTTTGTCTGTAACTGCTATAAAAAAATTAACAGTTACAAAGTTATAAACAAAAAAAGGGTTTCAACAATCCCTTTATGGTTTCATATTTGATTAATGATTTATAGTAAAAATTCATTCAATTGAAAATTATTCAATAAAAATTTGTAATATGTATATGTATGTCCTTTAAATTTCAAAACCTATAAAATTTGATTATATATGAATGCAAGGGCCAGGGCCATGCAAGTTAATAGTTATAATAGTTTTAACTATTATTAATTTATTTACAAATATTAAATAAATAAAAATCAATTTTTAAAGTTAAACTTATGATACATGTAACATCATGATTCATGGATCATGAATCATGATTCCTGAATCCTGATCATGCAATTCAAATTGTAACTTATATAAATGTTCATATAAAATATTGAATATTAATTTATTTATTCATTACTTCCTATTTTCAAATCTAAATTTATTTAAATATCATTATCATCATAATATTTTTTTATTTTTTTATCATATTTTGAATTAAATGAAAAATGCCACAGTTATTTAAACTTAAATTAAGTTATCACTCCATTATCAAGTTGAAGCAATATAGGAAATATTGATTATAAACTTTCTTGTCATTATGTTTGAGTCTCAAATTTTGATTAAAAGAAAGATTGACGACCTGAGAAATTTTTTAGATCAATGTGGGGAATGTTTTCCCATGTGCCTCGATTCATCTAGAATTGTGACACATGTCTGGTCATTGCAATGCTTGATTAAGTGTCAGGACTTAGTTATTACTAATTATGTTTATTAGTTAATCCCAAATATTAGTCTATTAAGTAAAAGACAGATCAACAGTTCGAGATGAATTTTAGGTAAATTTTGGGAATGCTATCATTGTTGTGAAGAAACACCTAGAATCATGACACGTGTCAAGGACACATGTCTGTAACAAGTGTCACAATTTTGGATGACACCTGACAACAACAATAACATTCCACTACCTAAAATTGAGAGAAATGTAGTCCAAGATTTTTTCTTATAGTTATGTATGAGTCCCGAGCATTGATTAAAAGAAATATCAATAGCCCAAGATGGATTTTAGATCAATTTGGGGAATATCTTCCCATGTGCCTAAATTCGTCTAGAATCATGACACGTGTCTAATCATTGCAATGCTCAATTAAGTGTTACGACTTAAGTTATTTATAAATATGGTTAGTCCTTTTTATTAGTTAATCCTAACTATTAAGTAAAAGATAGATCAACGACCTGAGATGAATTTCGGGTAAATTTTGGGAATACTATCGCTATTGTCAATAAACATTTAGAATCGTGACATGTGTTTGTGATAAGTGTCACAATTTTAGATAATTCTTCACAAAAACAATGAAATTCCACAAGTTGACTCGAAAATCATATCGATTATTAAGTTCAATTTTTATTATTTGATTTATTTAAAATATACCAATTCCAAAATTCAAATGTGTATTAATGTAATTAATTATTACTATTTATTATTATAATTATGTACATTATTGACTTTAGTTATATGTACATTGTACATAGTAAAGTACTTTAAACCATTAATTAATTACATTTTAACTTTTAATTATTAACTTTTTATATCTATGTTTTTAGACTATGAAGTTCAGAGCTCTTGAGAATCTCAATCCAATACTATAGGGTTTTCAAATTTTAACTTTTCAAAGATTGTGACTAAATTCCATTTTCTATTTTGAAGACTAAAATTCTGAAACTTGAGTATCATAGGACATCACCAATTATCTAATTATCTTCTAGCACTAGTATTATCAAATCTAGAATCTTGAATCTCAATTCTGGGTATTTAAATTTTTCAAAAAAATTGCAGTACATTGCAGTAATAGAAATCTTGATTCTTATTGTCTTAGGTTTGCTCTTTAAATTTTTTTTAATTAGGGATTGAAGAATATTTTTGTGTAATAACTAGTAGAAGGCATGGGCAAAACAAAGTCAAAAACCTCCAGTATGAGTGAAATCATAAAGGAAAAGAAATATATTATAGAACTCATGCAAGTGCTACAAACTCCACATTTCACCGATGAATGTCATGATAATTTTTATCCTATTATCCATGGATATTTGGGAATTATGGAAATTATACATTCATTTTTTAATAAGTGGAAAGATTCACAAAAGGAGAAATTATTTCAAATATAACAAAAGTATTTGCATACATACAAATAAACTAGTTGCTTTGGTTAGTGGATTAGCAAACCTCGATGTACCTAAAGTATTCCCTTGCCCTAAAAGTGTAATTCTATGTGCTTAGAATTATGATGAAAATAGAAAGGAAATTGTAAACCAAAAAACTAAAGAGGAAATTTTATCCATAAGTGAGAGTGAATTTTTCACTCTATTAGACCTAGGGCTAGGGTTTAATCCAAAAAGTTTTAATGAGCACATTGACTTGGATAAACTAGCATAGCTTATGACAAATTGGATAGAGTTTTCAAGATTCATATATTAAGGGTTTAATAAACTCATATCATCTACTAATCATACTAGTAAAACTGTTACACCAGACATAGACCATAAGCCTCCTTATTAGTATGATATTTTGTGCCATGGGTTCAAAATACTTCTTTGTTATCATTTTCTCTAGGATTAGACAATAATAAGGAAGTGGGGGCCAGTATTCTTGAAATGATTTATAATATCCGTTTTCAATGTTAGTTAGTTGAGAAGGTAGAAGTAAGATATAATTATGTTTAGCACATTGTTGAATCTATGTAAGAATAATTACTAATGATTAAATAAAGTACAACTATAGGCAAGATGAAGACATTTAGGTTCACAAGTTACTTGTGCTGCCTTCTTTTATCAAAGGATCACCCAATATTTGAGACAAAGAACAATAAGCTTGATATTGAGGTTTATAAGTTTGATGAGAAAAACTAGAAGAAATCAGGGACTCCAAGTCCAGTATATGAGTAGACACATAAGATTAGGATGATTGGTAATAATAATAACTACAACCATTTTGTAGATTTCTTTTTGGCACCTATTTACCAAAGAATCATACGCACTTTGATGCTTAGATTTCCTCTATCTTATAAAGATTGCATTCAACTGGGAAGTCAAATTTAGTTGGCTAATTGGTTCTTCATGGAAGACTACACTATGTTAAGGTTTTATGGTTCAGTGGTTGAACCATACAAACTTCCAATGCATGTTACAAAAAGAGTTTTTGAATTGGAATATGTATAGAAGATGGAGAGCACAGATGAAATTTTCATTGGAAAAAAAAATAAAATGATATTTCCTTCCTTTCCTTTCACAATTGGAGACCTCACATTTGAGAGAAAGACTTTCAAAGTGGCAAACAAATTGGTAATTTTTTAAGCTTTGATTTTGTTAGTCACTAGAATTATGATCCGCTAAACATTAAAAAACCAGACTTATTTCCAATGGGAACTTTGCAAAAAAATATCAACATTAGGAGATTCCATTTATAGAAAAAGTTTAAAAACATGGATTTGGATGGGACTCAAAATTAGTTCCCATTTTGAGTACCATTCCAAAATTTTGAGTCACTTGGAGTCTTATAAACACATTCTCTTGCTTGTGTACCTAGCTATTATTTTAATGCCTAAGAGGTGTTTAATGTTTATAACACCTTGCATTCATCATGTCTATGTGTCCTATGATGATAAATTATCATTCCAAGTATTCTGTGAAGATCCATACTGAGCAATGTTTAGTTATGCATTTTTGCACAAGTGTCAAATAATGACAAAAGGCTTAGTTTTCATTTGAATATCTTACACCCAGTTATGTTTCATGATTCACTACTTTAGGATTGTTTAGTAGGCATATCTATGAACCTATTTTTCAGTTTTCATGTCATTTTGATATATTTTGACTAGGTTTTGAATCCCTCAAAGTTGGTTACTTATCTCTGTCATGCTTATGCAAATTGCCTTGAATTCTGGGAGGCCTTGTTTGACCGAATATAACTTTGACCCTATTGACCATACTAAGAAAATTCCTTTTGCATTACATTTTAGGGGTCAAATAATTTCTATGTTCCAGTTTTGAGCCTATGACAAATCTATTTGATCAATTTTCACACGAGATTCTAAATGGAATTTATAACTTTTTATTGGTGTCATAAAATGCAGATTGATCAGTACCCCTGTTTAGAATGTCATAACTCAAAATCTATAATAGATGAGATCAAATATCCTATAACATTGTGTTCCACTCCAAAAATACTTCAAGTATGCCAATTTTCATATCTTGACAAATCCATCTGCATACTTTCCCAAGTCCATTTCATTTGCAAAAAATACTTTTCTGCCATTATCCTTTAAATATAAGTACCTAATTTGACCATTTTTCAAATGTACCCTATTATTATTCATGATACCTAATCATAGAATCATATTCCCCTCATGAAAATGAACTAATCCCCTAGTTTTCAAGCCTTCAAGTATTCATTTACCCTATTTTTGTTTGTAGGCAATTTCAACTAGGCAACTTTGAACATCAATATCTTTTGACCCTGAAGTCGTCATGGGACAAGATTTGATAGAGTATAAGAATGTGGAACAAGGAATCAACATATTAGTTTTTAGAGCCCAGTTATCTATTTTAGTCATTTTTTAAAGTCGGCCTATAGACCCTCTTATCAAAAAAATCACAGTTTGAAATAATAGGGTAAATGAGTTTCAAAGTTTTATTTAGTGCTTGAATTTGAATCTAGTCAATGTTAGAGGTTCATTCGATCAGCCAAGGGTAGGTTTTTTTAGTACTTTTTTTAATAAGTTGGACCCACTTTGGGGTCTGACTAACTTCAACAAACTAATGACAATTGAGGGAATAAAAGAAATTTTAAAGAGGAATTATAATGATATTAATCATAACAGTACCTTAGTTTGTACATTCCAAAATCATTTCTTTTTTGAGAGGGTATAAATTAGTTTCTTGGTAGCAAAGGTTATGTCAAATAAAAATGTGCCACTAAGTCATAGAATGAGATCTTTCAATCTTTCTATAACATCATCCTGATACTTATTCAACAAGTCTACTAGGGAGTTTGTGCGCATGACTAGATTTTGCAAAGCTAAGATTCCCTTAGAGATTGTTGCTGCATTGGAACCTATAAAAGAGAATGATGAGGTTGTGAGGCTTATGGTATACATCTAGGAAATGAAATGTAAAAAATTTTAAATTTTACCCATCAAAATATGCATTACCATAGCTCATCATAAGAAAATATTATAAACTTATGATCATAGAGCATCCACTTAAGGGAATCATGTCACTATAATGACAAAGAGGCCACCAGTGAGCAATATATGTGTGACATGAAGTAACATGAAACCATATTCCCATATTCTCATACATCGAATGCACAAACTAGATTTTAAGCTACGTAGAGGATGAGAGATTTGTGATTTGTGGCACCCATGGATGGATTGAGGAGGATGGTTTTGGAAAGAATGTAACAATAGAAGTAAATCCATGGGATCCCATTCATAGTAGAGCTCAATGGCATGATAGAGAGGAACACCCATGGAAAAGACAAAGAGAAGAGGCACAACAATCTCCATCAGCATGTGAGTGTCCACATTGTTAGAGGAAGTAACCCAAGCTAGAACAATCAAAACATCTACAGGCAGTCCACATAAGAGGAAATTAAGGAGAAATTTCATGTAGAGGTGAGAAGAGCATGCCAAAGTGGAGCTACAGTCCAAAGAAAGAGAAGACAGAGAGGGTGGATGAGGATGGAGGGCATCCACATGTGTGAGGAGGAATAGTTGAAGTAATCCACAAGGGAGAGAGCAGCCATAGCTTGGAACATCCACATGAAAGCTAATGGTAATGGAGCACTCCACCGATGTTAAAAAGGAAGATGAAGTTGTAGACCTGTAAGACCAAAGTGAGCTCTAGGGAATCCATGCAGCTTTAAAAATAGACCAAGAAAGATGCAAGAAGCAAGGGAGGCAAGGATCAAAGCCACAGTTCTTCACAAAAAGAAACATAACTCTCCCCATGTGGTAGAGGTGACAGTCCATGGCTTGGAGGAAGCCATCCAAAGAAAAGACATGAGGGAGAGGAATCACATGAGAGGAGCTACCAACAAAGAGGAGTAACCCCATGCAAGAAGCATGGCCCCCATGGTGATGTAGCAAAGAGGAGTTGTCCACGTACAAGCATGGAGTAGATGAGCAGCAATGGAAGAATGTAGAGTTTTGAAGTATATCTTCATGAACATTATCCCACATTCACCACAATATAAACCTTTCAAATCTTTAAATACCAAGCCACTCACCTTATAACTTGTCTTAAAAGACAAGCACTTTTAAAGTGCAAGGCTCATGTCAGGGCCCGCATGCCATGGATGATAGCTAGGTTCACAAAAATAAATAATTTTGACCAAAAATTGCAAGCGAGTGAAAAGGGATGATGATGTCAATGTCGCCCCATGGTTCCAAATCACGTGCTCATGAAGATAACCATGTGGTCAAAGCTAAGTCACACAATGGTGCAAAAACTAGTTAGATGACCACTAGAGCACGCTCACATGCAAGAAATGATAAGTTCAAAAGGAGGCTCCAAATTCGCCAAAATGCTCATTTTTCCCAGTTGCATGGCTTAACTATGGTTAGTGAAGAAAGGTTCTAAAGCCATGAAAAGGAGTTAGGTGCCTAGATTCTAGGGTTAAGGTAGAACCCATGGTTAGAGATATGATTCCATGACAAGACAACATGTGGTGGAGTGTGCTAACAAAGCAGAGATTAGGTGGCAAGAGCCAGCAAATCAAAGGGCACCATGTGGAGTCCAAGAGGTTAATAGGGGGTTGACCCAAATGGAAAAGAAGGTAGAAAATATGAAATTGAAAAATTAATATTTTATTGATTTTTGCATCAAAAATTTCAATGTGTTGGTTTCTAATGAAAAATTTAAATGTTTTAAGAATTATATTATAGTTTCGACTATAGTTAATTTTTATTTTTTTCAATTTTAAGCTCTGCTTATGAATTGGGAATTTGATTTTCAAATGCATGATGGAGGGGCAATTTTTATCAAAAATGTGTAGTGCAATATACTATCATAATTGGCATAATTTGAACTCTTCCTATCTACAATCAAAATTTGCATAGGTATTCAGTAGTACAAGCTACAAGAGGTTTTATGTTTTAGGGATATTCTCAGCATAAATGAAGATTTGATGTTTTTATAATGAGATAAGATCATATTATTACTACTTTTTGATATGATTTGATTCGTTCATGACCATAATGGAAGATTTGAATGTTTTTGAGGGTAGTTGCAAGTAATAAATGTTTTTTCTGGTAGAGGCAGTTGGCGATTCATGGCATGGGCAGATGAAGTCAAGCCAAATCTAATTTGAAGCTCCTATACATTTGATGCATATCAAATTTTCCTTTATGGGAAAGTTTCTTTGATTATTCTAAGGAGATATTGTCAAATATTCTAGATGCAACATTAATGAGTTTTGATTTTCGATAGAGGAATGAAGAGATAATTCCAACAACAAAAAGAATGAAGGTTTTCAATTGTTCACTTGGTAGTAGCATATCCAATCTAGCATTCTTCTTCTTTCATATATATCTCTCTCTTTCTCTCTTTTCCTCTTTATAGAGGTTCCTTAATACTGTTTGAACTTTCTATCAATGCTATGATACCAAAATTGTTGGTTCATAATTTTCTCATGACTGTGATACCATTTCTCAGTATTTTCTCTATCATCAAAAATAGTAGTGTAATGTTATTTGAAGAATTTTAACTTATATAGTCATCCCTTGTATATTCTCTGAGTTGTGCATATACATGATGTATTGAGTTCAAGGAATGAATATAGAGTTTTATTGGAAAATTCATGCTGAAGTTTATCTCCTTTTTTGTGGGTTTGTAGTTTTCTGTTGACTATGCCCAAAGTGCATATTGTCTAGTGGTAGCTTGTTTTGAAGTTGTATATTGGTGTATATCTTATTGTTGGGTCAAGGACCTAGGTAATTTTCTTGATATTGCATTAATAGAATTTTAGGGATCATAGGAGGATCTGATAAGTATGAATTTCATTTGAAAATAGATGTCTATCTATAGGATAGATACATAGATCAGAGGTCTGGATATATGAGTATATTTCAAGTATTCATTTGTGTTTTTCTGACTTATTGAATGCCCAATGGATAAGGGACTGGTTAGTTTAGAGGTTACATGTTTTTTTTGTTGCATATTTAGATTATGTTGGTTCAATCTTTAATTGAATATCTTTCCCTTTATATTTAAGAGTTGAAAACAAGTTACCCTCACTTGGTTTATCAGATTCATGTGTCTTGTTATTAGCCATTTCATGTCCATGAATGTTTTCTTAACCATAGAAGATTTAGGGGTTTTTATCTGTTATCAAGATTCAGTTATATGTCTTTACACTGGTACCATATAAAGAATCTAAGGTCTATCTACCTAGGTCTTGCAGAGTCAGAAGTGGAGGAGATTAAATAGACTTATAGTTGACCTTGGTGTCTGAATGGGTGCATTGAACATGGGAATTAGCTGACCCTAGGTGTAAATTTTCTTCCACTAGGTTATTCAAAAGTTATTAATTTAGAAGCCAATAGATTTGTAGGATGAGGTTAAGAAAGAGATGGAGAAACATGCAACAGAAAATAATATTTCAATGCAAGAATTATCATCCCAAATTACAACATTGCACATATCAGAGTCACACAAATAAAAAGCCTATGACATACTTAAATTTCTACAAGAAAGCATCTCAACCTTCTAAGAGCTCTATGCTGAAAAAAATTAAAGAGGCATGCAAATTTGAATTACGGTGTCAAATCAAGATGACTAATTTTTGGAAAATGAGGCAAAATTTGGGTGAATCAATGACCTCAACGAATTTTGAGGAAATTGAGGAGGATGAACTTTTTTAGAAATTATTGGAATAAAGAGCATCCATCTGTAGTATATCAATTTAGCACTTGTAGTGATAGTGATAGTCAAAGACAAAAGGACCTTGAGTCTGATGAAGGCATTCAAGGTACTAAGGATCTTGGGTCAACCAACCATATTGTTAATCTTCAAATGAGTGATTCTATTAAATAAACATATAGTAAAGGGGAAAATATGATACAAAAAATGGGTTATATAGGTATAGGGCCCATTGGTGCAAGTGGTGAAGGGATTTGGAATCCAATTACAATACTAGACCCACCTAAAAGTGGAAGTAGACCAGTCATTGGACTCTTCGATGAGACTCAAAATAATTCATCTAGAAAGGGAAAAATACATTATACTTCGGCTTTTGAAGGTCATCCCAAGACAAAATTTGTTAAATCTTCAAATCCACTTTTAGTTGATCCCATTTTCACTAGCACTAGCACTATCATGGGTGAACCTTGTGACAAAAAAAAAGTTATGACAATCACAATGCAAGCAATTCTAGTGGTTACTTCACCAATGCATGCCCTAGTAGCTTCTTTAAAAAACCTTGAAAGTAGTCCTAAAACACCAAGATTTGGAATAAATCATCTTCAATATGTTGTCAATCCTAAAAATACAATTGTAGGTGGAGTAAGTATAATTAGAGTTGGAGGAGCATACAAAAACATAACTAATAATTCACCTTTTTAACACTAAATTATGTTGGCAAACCAAAATTTTAGTTTAAATGACTGGCAAAAGAATTATGAAGACTTTGAAAAGTGATGTAGTTGTTGAACACCAAGGATCTAGTAATAGTATATTTCCAACATATGATCCAAACACCAAAATGATGAACTTCATGGTTATTATGCCTCTAGCTAGAGATAATAATCCACCAGAAAATCTAATAAATTGTAATGATGTACAAGTTACTAGTCTTCAAATGGATTTCTCAAAAGTGAAAAATATTGACAAAATCAATATATCAAAAGAGAGCAACAAGATGGTCTACTTTACACTTCTGAAAGCAGAGAGGGAAAGCAAAAGGCTTGCAAAGAAAATAGAAAAGTTAGAGGAAAACCTTGATAATGTGAAGGCCAAGGAGAAAGAAGTAGACAATAGGCTACATAATTACAAAATAAGATAAATAATTCTTCTTCTAAATAGGGAATTGTCCACCAAGAAAAGATGAAGAAACAACTAAAAAATCTAACTAAAGAATTGAATGAGTGAAAAAAATATTTTAACATCAAAAAGCCTCTATTACATAGTTGTTCAAGTCCATAGAGTGTAGTGCACAGGTAAACAATAAATTGAAAACTAACATGGACTCTACTATGAAGAAAAATAATAATTTAAAGATTGAATTGGAGAATGAAAGGAAAAAGTACTCCTCTACTAAAAATACAATCCTTAATTTGAAGATGGCATTGGAGATTGAAAATGAAAATAAGGAGTGTAATGCAAGGATAATTGATAATTGGCAAAAGGAATTGGGGAATGAGAAGGAAAAATAGGAGTCTAGAGCAAACACAATCCACAATTTGAAGAAGCAATTGGAGAATATGAAGAAAAAAGAGTAGTTGACTACAAGGAAAATCCTTGATTTGAAGAAGGAATTGGAGAATGTGAAGGCAACAGAGTCTAGTGCAACTTCAAATAGTAATAAAATCTAACATATGAAGAAGGAATTGGAGAATGCAAAGAAAAAATAGGAGTCATGTAAAAAGAAAATCCTTGAATTGAAGAAGCAATTGGAGAATGAAAAGAAAGAGGAGTCTACTCCTACTGCAAACACACCCAATAATTTGAAGAAGGAATTAGACAATGCGAAGAAAAATGAGTCCACTACAAAGACAATCCATGATTTGAAAAGGGAACTCAAGGATGAGAAGAAAAAAGAGGGAACTACTGCAAAGAAAATCCAAGATTTGAAGAAGGAATTGGAGGATGAGAGGAAGAGATCAACTATTTGGCAAGAGCAAGTAGAGGAAATATGGAAAAAGAGTGAAATAGAGATGTTTGAAATGAAGAAAAAGATGGAGAATGCAATTACACACAATATAATTACATCTGTTGAAGACCATCATGTCAAGAATACTATAATAAACATAGTTAAGGTTATCAAATAATAAAATTGGGAGAAACTAATGTAGAACAATGATAGCTTGTTTCAATGGCTTGATTTAAATAGCAATATTAAAGATGTCTTTGAAAATGTCAAAAAGGATGTTGAGGATTTAAAAAGTATCTTCACCACTTCCTTGAAAAATATTGCAAAAAAAAGTTTGAATAAAGTATAGAGATCCAATGATAAGGATTTGGCAAACTAAGGAATAAACAACCACTGCAATGCCTCTGTAATGACCTTAGCTGTTTGTCAAAATTGCGAAAAATTACTGGAAATAGATGAAACTTTAAAATCTATATCTAGAGACTTAATGAAGATGAACCACAACATACTAAACTTTCTAAATGTTGGAGTACCAAATCTAGTTAACTCAGATGGAAAATTCATTAGAAAATAAGATTACATGAAATAGTTGTACAACACCATGAACTCTGATTTAGGCAACATGCCTGAGGAAACCACTCCAGAAAGAATTGTAAGTTGCATCAAACCACCATCAACAATGAATATAGTTATAGATAAATTTCTTGATTCATATAAAAATATCTCTTCGAAGTATTCATTGTTGATGACGTTGCACCTATTTATGTACAACTTCAAAAAAATAGAGCTTCCAAATGATGTAGAATGGAATTCCCTAAAGAACATCATTAAAGTTGGGCCATCTACATAATCTATTAGTATTAGTCATAGCACTAAGAAATAACAACTTAGTAAGTGATAGTACTATAATATTTTTGTTACTTATTGCTCTTTAATTTCAAATTTTAGATTTAATTTCAACTTTGTTTAATGTTAATTGTTAGAGTAATCAAGAGCCAACATATCAAGATAGCTAGATAGCCGGGCATACTAGTACTACACAGAGAAGATGGAAAAAAAATTCCCTACTCCTTGAAAAATTATACAATTGGTAATGTGGCAATGTGATTGTACACACATAATGTAGTACTAGTCTAATTATATATACAATTACAAACCGGCTTATGACTATTGTTGCTCCCTTGTATTTGTAAAAATGAATTTAGGGTCATTTGACATTGAGTCATTTGCAAAGGGTTTTAATATTCTACTTCTCTAGGCTCTATATTTGTATAATTGTTTCTAATTGTTAAATTTAATACATTAGACATTGATTTATAAATTATAATACAATTTTTTCTAAAGAAAAATAATTCTATAAAATGCATTGTGTTACAATTTCTTAAAGAAACTAGAATCAATGAAAATCTCAACATGTTTAAAAAATAATTTAAGCATCTATAATGTTGATCTTAGATTGGTTTTGACAAGTGAGTTTTAAAACACTTAAGTAATTTACTTAGTTCATGCCAAACTAGTAATACATGTCAAGCACAACATATAAATATTAGACCATGCCAATCTATAGTAAATGCTGAGACACTCATGTGTTGAGTCATTCTAGTGCCAAGCAGATTGATGATGCCAAGTGATTTAGAAGTTGAGTAAATAATGGATGCCGAGAAATGGAGGTGTCGTGTCATAGTATAAAGATCAATGCATGTTGAGCATCAAAGGCTTCAGATGCCAAGTGACACAGTTCTGACATATTTGTTTGTAATGGCATAAACAACTATGTAAACCATTTTTTAGCCAACTTAAAGGTAAATTATGCTATTTTGGAGATAAGGACAAATCTCTATTTGGATTCCCTACGCAATTACATGCATCCAATCAGAAAAAGGGAAGGATTAAACAACCAAATGAATGAATCTCAATCATAGATTCATACCTAACCCTAAGCCACCAAAGTCTTCTTAAGGAGGATGGAAACCCTAAACTATTTATCGATGAAGGAGAGTTGAAGGAGTGAAGAGGATAGTTTGCATATGCAAATAGAGCATTCAAGGTGACTTGGAAGTTATGAAGAGAGAGTGAATTGCACAATCGGTTAGAGCAGAATAGAGGATAGAAAAGGATACAACATTAAGACATTTGATAAATAAGGATCAAGAAGACATTGTATAGAGGTGATCTTTTATCAAGCAAGAAAGTGCCAATAACAAGATCTATGCTGAGACATTTTAACTAGTGATTTCAATCAAATCTCTTAATAGAGTAGTCATAACAGGCTGTATGAAATCCTTTAACAGTGTGCTTACTTAGTTGTAAGTTGAAATCCTCTAACAAGGCACACTTCTAACAGGGTGTTGAAATCCTCTAACAAGGTGAGACCTAACAATCTTTGTAAGCCTTTAATAGGGAAAACCTTTCACAAGGTAGATCAAGTTTCATGGTCAAAACATTGTAACCTTCCTTAGATACACTTTATTGCTATAGTAGTTAAGATTTTCAGGTGTCATCCCCATCCAAGTTTTACCTTTTTACTTGGAAGGTTTTTGGGTAACCATATCTAGTGTTATGTGTGTGAATGCTTACATGTTTTCATGATTTAGATGTATATGCTTTACATGATATTTCAATTTATTTATTGAATGCATGAGATGGATGTGAGGTGAAAGTTTTATGGGTCCAAGTTTAAACTGCTGATTCACACCCCCTCCCCCCCAAGAAGTTTACCTTTCCTATTGCATTTCCAACATATAATAGGATAATAAATGAAGGGTATAAATTAAATTCTACAAACATAATTAACTAGTAGATAGATTCTTAGCCATTGGTAAGACTAGAGCACATAAATTAATTTGAATTGAAATTGGTAAGACCAAAGCTACTAGCCTACTACTTGACTAACATAGAAGTTAGAACTTGAAGTTGAGAAGCTGCTATAGTTTCCACTCTGTCTAGATCGGCTCATCATCACTATCATCAGAATTCTCCTCATTTATGGCATATAACATTTGATTTTTTTCTTTGTTTTCTTTAGATTCACTATCAGTATGCATGCCAAAGTCAACTTCATCTTTACTGCTTCCAATATTAGGACATGAACCACTATCACTACCACTGCCACTACCACCGCTGCCACCGCCAGCCACCACCACTACCACTACCACTTGGATGTGAAATGTTGGCCATTCCTCTTCTTTCACATTTATTTATCCACATGTTGAGAGCCCTTTCATAAGGAAAACTATCTACCTCTTACCTAAAATCATAGAGCCTCAAACAATTATCCATATTTTTGTCTAATTTTTTTTCTAATCTTTGACTTCAGGAAGCCCAATGTACTAAAAACTCTCTCATCCTCCATTGAACCCAATATAATTGCTAGAGATAAATAAGTAAGCTTAAAATATTTGGGTATTGACTCTCTCAAATGATTTCTTTGACCAAGGTTTTTCCAAAATATTTTTTACCTCTCCCTCTTCATTTGGATTCTCCATAAGATCCTATTGTTCCCTCATTATGTTTGCAAAAGAATATGATTGATCTCTCTATTGAGATTTATCTAAAATTACATTTATAGTTATTCCATTGATTACTTTAGGTTTGCAAAAATGCTTAATCAAAGTCATCATCCTTTTTGGAAAATCATTCAGATGGTTTAGAGACCAATATTGAGGAAAAACAAATGACAATACTTTGAGTAGTTCCTTTGAAGGGAATCGGAATCTAATTTAGGATGAAAGATTGTAGAAAACTTGCTTGATAAAGTCAAGTAAAAAGTCTTTGATCTTCTTAAAGTCTTCACTTGTAACATGTGAAATACCTTCCCTAATTCTAATTCTACTTTGCTTCCTAATTCATTGAGGTTGGACTCAAGGTCAACACGGGCACAATACTACATTGGTATGTAAACTCCATGTACCCTAGCACATACCTCATTGTTTGCATCAATATGTAAAAGGTTCCCAGGATTGTTCAAATCTATGATTTCTACCCACTTTGAAAATTTGATTCATCTAATGGTTTTAATCAATACAGAGTATCAAGGCTATTAGATGTCATTTTATGCAGCTTATTATATTCTATAATTTACATAGCTCTTTGTTGAACCTTTTTCGTAATATTTCTCATGTCTTGTAGCATTGGGAGAATAAATGTTAAAGTTAAGAGTATCTTAACATTAGTTAGACTTGAATATAGCCAAGGGAATCTGTCTCACACAGAGTGGATTAATCCAAGAAATGATAGATATTCAAAGAATACTCAATGCTCTAGTCCATCCAAAGAGATCCATCTGACATCATTGTCTATAAGAAGCTTCCTCCCATCAACAAGTTCTTAAGCAAGGTGTTGAAATTCCTAGACTCGTTTTGGACTTTGACAAAAGTATTGGTAAATCTCTTTGATTAAAGATTCCACTTTACTTACACAACCAAAGTCACTAACAATTCCAAAAGATAGATTTATTTGATGGGCCATGTAGTGAATGGGAATAGCGTAGGGTGCCAAATCATTCTAGATATTTTTGAAAAGACCACCTTTATGACCTTGCATAACCGAAGCTGCATCCACTCTGACACACACCAACTTTTTTTGGAAATATCTATGTTATCCATTCCTTCACAATCAATTAGAGTACTCTTTAATAAATCATATAAATTTTCAGTTGTCGCACTACAATTTAATTTAGCAATAGATGGTAGAAAGGCTTGGTGACAAAGATTGTTTACAGTAAAAACATGCATGCACACCTAGGAAGTATTATCAATTGCTATAACTTCATCTAGAGAAAATGAAATGAAATTTGACTATTTTATTGTTTCCTTCATATCTCCTTTTTCAACTCGTGCAAGACAACTAGCCCATTCCCACTTGTTGTTTACTAAGTAGTGACTATTTAGATAGTTTTAAACTTTAAGAAAGTGCAACAAACCAGTAATTGAAGGGTAGTCCATCATAGGATGCCCTCTACTAAAAATATAAAAGACCACACTTAACAAATTTTCCCATATTTTCCACTTCCATTGCTTTCCCAATGAAATATTCAATGGAACCTTTTACTACATAACACTTCTCCCATAATTGCTTGTGTAACTCATATAATTTGGTGTTCCTGATATGTAGACAATTGTCCTTTGTTTTGCTAGTTAGCATGTATTTTTTAACTCCATCTATAGTTTCCCTTTTGTAAACTTTACTAACATGCCTTTCTATGGTATCAAGTTTAAGCTGCAACCTCTTCTCCTTCTTTCTTATCTCTATAAAAATTTTACATCTACATTCTAAAAGAGGCTCACCATCAATTGGATTGGGCACTAGTTCAATGAACCACTACTTTTCCACTCATTCTAATTGAAAATTCCTTTTGGACAGATCTTAGCGAGAGTGATCTTTTTTTAATTCTAATTTTCTTTTCCCCTTTTGTACATGAACACCATTTATGGAATCACTTTTGGTTTTCTCACCCAAATCCAAGTCTACAATATCATTTTGTGACTCCCCACTCAAGGGAAGTGCCTCCAAATCATGTTCAAATTTTTCCTCAAATGAGATATTAGGGTCACCAACTTGAACTTCTTTAATATGGTCTCCAACTTATGATAAATCTCCTTTTTCAATATGCACTAGAGATCTAATTTGTGAATCTTGTAGGTTGCCACCACTTCCACCACCTAAATATGTAGATATAGTTTTGCATTTTGGTAATGGTGACCTCTCTTGGCTTTCAGGGATCCTACCAAAACCCTTGTTACCCCTCTTGTTTGACATTGCAAACCGATAAAGGTTGCAAAAAATAAATCAACTTGTTGAAAAAAAGACTCAAAGAGTGACAAGTCAAAGATTGTGATACTAGACTACTTATACTACATTTAATAACAATAACATGATTCATTCTCACAAAAAGGGTACTACAATACTATAGTCTATGGTACTACCCAATAAAATTTGCAAACCTATCTAAGCATGTGAGATGTCTAGTGGACTATGAAAAATAACTAGTACCAGTACCACATAAAAACCAAATTAAAAATCACTTACCTTTTATGAAAACCACTGTCTACAAGTAAATGGGCAATGCACTTAACACTCTGAAACTTCAACAACAATAGGAAATGATAGTCTCCAGACTAGAAAAGAACCAATTGTGTAGAATAATAGTATCTTATAATTATGAATGTATATATACTACCAATCTAGGTTAGAGAATTAAATAGGATAAACAAGCGAGAATGTCAAATGAAGGTGAAATGTACCTTCTTATGTAAGCCCACAATAGAAAATAGTTGGCTAAATGGGGCTATTGGTCGACATACATTAGGAAAATTAATTTGTTGTAGTAATGGTGAAAGAACATTGTCCAAAGGGTGGCAAAATTTTTAAAATAAATGTATCCAAAATGTATATTACAGTGGCAATTGGACCAAGATTTTTGACCAATCTTGTGAAAACTAATGGGCGACTACCACAGGAGTTGGACCCAAATTGTATAAATATTTGGCCATGCAATTGACCAATGTTACATACACTATTCACCAAATGACAATCGATCGATGAGATGGGATCTCCAAATGGTGAAGATTCACCACTAAAATAATCTTTGGTTTTTACAAAAACATGTCCAACTTTAAGATAGCTAAAACAAACTAGTTCTCCATTCAACCATTTCTTGTAATTTTCTCTAAAATGTATCATAATGAAATTCTCTAGAATATGCCCATGTTCTCCACATTAGTGATAATTATACCATGTATTCTAATCCCAATGGTAATAGTTACCTTTTCTTGGTGCAAGTTCTTGTTTATCAGATGTCTAATTAGATTTTGTCTTAGATCTTCACTCATCACCTCTATGTCCATATTTCTAACAATTATAACAGTGTCCTTCAAATCTAGATGCAGTGGATGAATCACTTTTCTTTGATATGCATTCATGTGCTTGATGTCATACATTCTTGGAATTAAAGCAATTACCAATAGGCTTAGGTTTAGAGGTTTGCATACCATTCTTGCTTCTACAAATGTTGGTTGTATATCCAAGGTTACCACTATAATGACATGTAGGTTTGCCTTTTAATTTTGCATTACTTTGTTCTCCACTCTTTGATGATTCTCCTTCTTTACTAGATCAAAAGTGCTTTTTGTATCCTAGTCTAGTAGTATATCTTGTTGATCTAGGTGATCTCATCAGTTCTTTAAAGTATTTGATAGCCTCACTTGGTTTATTCATTCTTTCCAAAAGTTCCTTTTCAGTCCTTAACTCATTTCTTAGTTACTCATACTATGACCTTAAACTTGTGAACTCCAAGTCCTTCATGTGTTCTTCCTGAGTAGAAATTATGAATTGATTAATCATATCTTACTGATTATTTATGAGCTTCTATACATCAAATGCTAATTCTTCAAGTCTAGTTGCTATCTATCTTTTATCTTCTTTGGCCATGATTTTGTTTCTTCATCTTTCTTCTTTTTCTCCATCACTTTACATAATCTTACTAATTGAGTTTCTTGTTCTCTCTTGAATTCTTTTACTTATTTTTCCAAAATTTATTCTCCTCTAGTAATTATGTTATTTTTACATTGCTATCAAATAGTCCTTCTATGTCAACTTCTTGTTATTGTGTGTCATTTTGCTAAATTGCCAAATCTTTTCTTTTTGTCAAGGATTTTCTTAACTCTTCTCTCATTCCTTCAAGTTATTGCAATATGATATGGATTTCAATTACCTGGTTCTCAATGAATTTCCCCATTAAGTATTTGTCCATCTCCAAGATCTAATCCTCTCAAGCTATTAAACTTCTTCCAAGAGAACTGATCCTCTCATACTAATTCTTGGAAGGATTTAATGGGAAACAAGTGTTAGAAATGCTTTAGAATAACCGAGAGGGGGGGGGGGGGGGGGGGGGGGGGGGGGGGGGTGAATCAGTTATTCAAGGTACAAATGTCCAATTCAAACTTTTCATCAAGTAAAGTGTGCTCATCTAACTATTTATTCAACCAAGCTTTAACTTTCCTATTCAACAAGCTACTGTAAATTAGCATGCACACATAACACATGAAAAGATCAACACATAACATAGTGATTTACGTAGAAACCCAATTTGGGAAAAACCACCAGTAACATGCTACTCAATTCTCACTCTTTTGAAGTGATGCCCTATGAAAGCCCTGCCCTATTAAAGGCTACAACACATTGTTAAATGTGACCTGGTTAAAGGATTTAACCACCCTATTAGAAGTGGACCCAGTTAGAGGACTTTAGAACATTCACTTGGAATGTCACCATGTTAAAGGAATTTCCAAATGGCTATTAAACCAACCTAAGTCCATAGGATTTTCTTTTACCCTAACTGATGTAATTGCTAGAGAGCAACAATGAGGGGTCTTGACCTGATTACAACATACAACTTAATTTGCAGATTTAAGATCACTTCTTCAACTCTTCACAATTTTCCTAAATTTCAGTCTTTGCAGCTCTAATAGCTTGCCCTCTTTTCTAGAATTGTCTCCTTAAGTCTCCATGCTCAATGTGCCAATGCAATCCTCTCTTTTTGACCACTTATCAAAGTAGATTCTTTGTGCTCTATTCTTCCTTCTCCTAGATGTCTTCTCCTTGACACCCTTCCAACCACTTCACAATTTTGGCACTCCAACAACTCTTGCTTCTTGGCCTATGACTCCTTAAATAGAAGTCTAGAATTTCTTTCCCACTTGATTCTTCCCTCCTTTAATTTCTATCTGAATGGGTTAGGTAAGATTCATTGAATATAACCCACATTTTGTTTCTTCTAAAAAAATCATGGAGAATCCTCTTGAATTCAATGAAAAATGGTTTACATAGAATTTTGTGCCACTAGCTCATCATCCTTATCCTCCAATTGGTTCACAAAATTCAAGGTAAAAAATTGGCAGCTCAGATCTAGTGAATCTTGACTTTTCCAATAATGCAGCAGCTTGACACCATTCAAATTTTGGTGCTTGACACATACTGTGTTACTTAACATCAACTACATTTTACTAATGCTTGACACCTATTGTGGATTCTCTTGGCATCCACTAAGTTTTTCTAACACTCAGCTCCTTCTATATCACTCGACACTTGAACTTCACTTGGCACTTGAAGCTCACTCGACAAACACTAGATTTTCCATTTTCTCAGCTCTAACTAAAAATTTTCTCATCTTGAACTAGCTTACTCGGCACTCACTAATGAACTTAGTTTAAGCTTTGCAGTCAACCTTGTTCCAACTTATTCCTCCAATGTTTCTAAGTGTCGCCAACCTCTATATCTTCAAGTATGTTATCAATACATCATTTAACCATTGTCTTAGTTGATCCTTGCACTTCATTACAAAACCATAACTCAACCTTTCCTTTAGGTGCTTTTGTTACATCTTGTTGATTAAATCCTCTTCATCAATCAACTAAGTGATAGTACTTGGATCTTATAAGAAATTATCATTCCTACAAATATTAGGTTTGACATTAATGACAAAACAATGATTGAAAACATTCTTTTAAAAAAAATCTCCCTCTTTGACAGTAAACCTTTTCGATCATTTTTCCAACAATCTCCCTCTTTGGCATTGATGGCAAACCAAACTGATCAACCATCAAACCAAACTATTCAACCATGTTATCAAAATGCTAACAAGGTGAGAATAGTAAGTCAAATGCTAAAAAGAAATTGTGTTATCATTAGTTGTCACATCTCCCTTTCTTAATCTACTATTCTGATTGCTTTACATCTACTTCTCCCTCTTAGATGCTATATCCTTTTTCTTTGTTGTATTCTTTCTACTATTCTGGTATCTAACTACATCATTCTTTGATCGGTTTCTTCATTCTTCTTCATCTTTTCCCTCAACATTGATAAATTTCTACATTTTCTCCCTCGTTAACAACAATGCCAAAGACATATTATCTTAGCATCTTATCATGCAACTATAACATTTACATGTTCTCTCAATTTCTCCCTCTATCACCTTGCATGTGACTGATTTGAAGCTTCAACACTTTAATTACTTCAACAAAAATCCTAAAGTGATTATCCTCTGCATCAATGTATAATATATAAATAATCAATTCATTTGATGCGGGGCAATCTTGCTTTATCTTAAGTAGCCTAGGCTAGGGGTATCACCCCTAACTTACCTCTAAGATACTCAAAAATATTTTTAGGTAGAGCTTTTGTAAAAATTTCAGCAATATGTTCCTTTGAGCTGACATATTCCATCTTTACTTGTTTGTCTTCCACCAATTCTCTTACATAGTGATATTTAATTGCAATATGCTTTGTTTTGGCACACATTACATTATTCTTTGATATGTTGATGGCACTTGTATTATCACAATAAAGTATCACAAGCTCATTCACCTCTTCCTTCATACCTTGCAAAAAATGTTTGATCCATACAATATTAGTGCAATTGATAGCATCTACAACATATTCAACTTCTTCTATTGACTGTGAGGTACAACTTTGCTTTTTGCTAGTCCAACTAATCAATCTCTTACATAAGAATAGTGCTCCTCCACTGGTGCTTTTTCTATCATCAATATTACCTCTCCAATTTGCATCACTATAGGCTCTTAGCTCAAACTTTTCACTCTACTTCTAGTACAAACCAAAGTCATCAATTACTTTTAGGTACCTCAGTATTCTTTTTACTGCCATCAGATGATTTTCCTTTGGATTTGTAGAAAATCTTGCCACTATTCCAACAGCAAATGCAATGTCTGGTCTATTATGTACAACATACTACAACTTTCTAATCATTGATCTATACATTGTCTGATTCACTTTAGCTGACACATCATTCTTTGATAACTTATGTCCTATTACCATTGGTGTACTAACTAGTTTTGAGTCTTCTAATCCAAATATCTTGAGTATCTCCTTGATGTATTTTGATTGGGTCACAAATATGCCATGCTTCAATTGATGTACTTGCAATCCAATGAAGAATTTGATTTCTCCAAACATTGACATTTCAAACTCATGTTTCATTTGATTAGCAAAATCTTTACATAAAATATCTTTTCCTCCAAATATTATATCATCAACAAAGATTTCAGATATCAAAATGTCTTTACCTTTTTCTACCTTGACATACAGGTTGTTGTTGTCATCTGTTCTCTCAAATCCTATCTTCACAATATATTTATGCAATCTCTCATACCATGCTCTAGGTGCTTGCTTTAGACCATGGAGTGTTTTATGCAGTTTGCAAACCATATCCTTGTTGATGTTATCAACAAATCCCTCTGGTTGTTCTATGTAGACTTCCTCTTCCAATATACCATTCAAAAAAGCATACTTCACATCCATTTGGTAGACCTTGAAACCTTTGTAGAAAACATATGCAAGCAGTGTTCTTACTTCTTCCATTCTTGCAACATGGGCAAATGTTTCCCCATAATCCAATCCTTCTTCTTGTGCATAGCCTTTGTAAACTAGTCTAGCCTTGTTTCTTGTTATCTCACCATTTTCATCAAGTTTGTTTCTAAACACCCATTTGGTGCCAATTACATTCTTATTAGCTGGTCTAGGAACTAGGGTCTAGGTTTTTTTCTTCTCAATCTAATCTATCTCCTCTTCCATAGCTTTATACCAGTCATCATTTTGTAGAGCATCTTTCATTGTTTTGGGCTCAACCTTGCTCAGCAAACATGATGCATTCCTTAGTCTATTCCTTGTCATTGTTCTAGCATCCTTTTCACCAATGATTTGTTTTGTAGGGTGATGTCTTCTCACATACTTCGCTAGTCTTGATTCTGTCCTTCTTTCCATGTTTGATCCTTTAGCTTTAGAGTCATTTTTCTCTTCTCCATCTGGTACTTCATCATCTCTTTCATGTATCCTCTTTTCAGAGTCAGAATGTGCATTTTCTTCATTCTACAACTCGGCCTCTAAATGTAGCTCAACATTCACTGGTTGTGACTCAGCTGATATTGAAATTTGTTGGTGATTCCCAACTTGATTGGTAGCTTCATCTTCAATTGGTATTCCTTCATAGAAGTATATAAAGGATCTATAATATTATGGTTGCTTCAATCAACTTGGACTTCTACATGCTCATCAAAATTTACATTTGCACTCTCCACAATCTTATTAGTGTTAGTATTCAAACACATATATGCTTTGCTTCTAGTGGAGTATCCAAGGAATATACCTTAATCATTCCTTGCATCAAACTTTCCATTTCTAGTATCCTTAAGAATATAACAATTACAACCAAATACTTAGAAATGTTTTAGATTAGGTGAGTGACCATACCATAGTTCAAAAGGTGTTGCATTTGTCCCTTTCTTGACTTGGACTCTATTTAGGGTGTAAACAATAGTACTTACAACTTCTCTCCAGTACTTTAGAGCAACATTTTTCCCCATCATCAATGTTATTGCATAGTCTATCATTGATCTATTCCTTCTTTTAGCAATAGAATTCTATGGGGGAGTTCTTGGTGTTGATGTTTTCATTTTGATACCTTGGTCATTACAGAATATCTCAAATTCTTTTGATGTAAACTCTCCTCCTTTGTCTAATCTTAGGCACTTTAGACCCTTTCCCATTTCCTTTTCAACCCCGGCCAAGTACTACTTAAACATTTGAAATGCATCAAATTTTTTCTTTAAGAACATGGCAATCATCATCCTAGAATAGTCATCTACAAATAGCATTATGTATTTATCTCCTAGGTAGCTTTGTACTTCTATTGGTCCACATAAGTCTATATGGACTAGCTCTACTACTTCTTTGGAAGTGTATGTTTTTCTTTTGACTAGATTTAGTCATCTTTCCTAGTTGACATTGTTTGTACATTTTATTTTCAAGCTTTTTTGGTTTGGTCAAACCTCTGACTTTCTTCTTTTTGCTGATGCTAATCAGATTGTCAAAGTTAACATGACATAGCCTTTTATGCCATAACCATACATCATCAAGTCTAACAACAAGATAGGTTACATCTTCCATATCTAGGTAAAATAAATTACTCCTAGTTTGTTCACCTTTTCCTATCAGTTTTCCATTAGTATCATAGATTTTGGCAATTTTGTTTCCAAATTCTACTTTGCAACCTACATTGCCTAACTATGATACACTCAAAAAATTGTAATTCAATCCTTCAACATAGTATGCATTGTCACATGAAATTTTCTCTATAACTTTAATTGAGTCTTTTTCATTGATTTGGCATGGAGCCTCATTACCAAATCTAACACTATTTCCATCATACTGAGTAAAGGTAATAAACTTACTTTTATCTCCTTTCATGTGATGTGAGCACCCACTATCTATGATCCACTTGTCATTCTTGTTCACACAAGTTACCAGTGTTGTTGCCTCATCTTCATCTTCATCTGATTCATCCTTCATGGCCACATAGGCTACTTCATCATCATTCTCATCAAAATCTTCTTCAACAATGTAACATCTATGACCTTTGTCCTTATAATATCTGCTATCATCTTCTCTCTTGTTCTTGTACTTGTTTCCTTCTTTGTAGTTCTTCTTATATGTACACCTTAGAACAATATGACCTACTTCATTGCAATTAAAATAAATGATACACAACTTACCTTTGCCTCTATAGAATCTTATAGCCAATAGTACTTCCAATTGTTCCACATCTTCCTCATCTGTGATGCTGTCATTGGATGCATGTTTTCCTTTTGTGCTCTTCTTCTTTGATTTTACCTCCTAGGTGTCTTTCAATGTTAGCTTGGCCTTGAAAGTAGATTCAAGGTTCTCAGGTCTATATTTATCAAAGTTGGATAGTTCAAATGCACTAAGTCTTCCCACTATTCCTTCAAAAGTTAGTGTGTTTCCTTGTAAACACCTTAGCTCTTGGATGGCTAAAACTCTAATAGCATAGATAGGGAGTAGGGTTCTCAAGTATTTGCTATTGACAATCTCTTCTTCCAATTGACCACCTCGACTTCTTATTACACTTACCACTTCTTTCATTCTAGAGCCATATTGAGCAGCATTGTCACCTTCCTCCATTTTCATGTCATCAGACTTCCTTTGAGGCTTTCCCTCTTTGTTCTCTGAACATTCTAATCTCTTCCATAGATATCTGATAGGGCTTTCCACATCTTGAATGCAGTATCACAACCTTTGATGTCAACAAATTCAACATAACTGAGTGCAAAGGCAATTTCTAGCATTGCTTGATTATGCTCCTTTCTTTTGTTCAAATCATTTGCAAATAGGGGTCCAACTGGGTCTACATGTTCCACTCTAATTGAGGTTTTTACATAATCACCTATTGATCCAAGATGCAATTTCATCAGACTTTTCCATGCAAAAAAGTTATCTTTGTTGAGCTTGGGAACTTCTCTCTTGGATATCTTGATCTTCCTACTTCTAGTACCTTGAAACTAAATTAGTAGATGGCTCTAATACCAATTGATAGAAATGCTTTAGCATAACTTGGGTGGGGGGGGGGGAGGGGGGATGAATCAGTTATTCAAGGTCCAAATGTCCAATTAAAACTTTTCATCAAGTAAAGTGTGTCCATCTAACTATTTATTCATCCAAGCTTTAACTTTCCTATTCAACAAGTTATTGTAAATTAGCATGCAAACATAACACATGAAAAGATCAACACATAACATACCGATTTATGTAGAAATCCAATTTGGGAAAAACCATTAGTAACATGCTACTCAATTCTCACTCTTCTGAAGTGATGCCCTTTGAAAGGCCTGCCCTATTAAGGCTATAACATACTATTAAATATGACCTGGTTAAAGGATTTAACCACCCTATTAGAAGTGGGCCTGGTTAGAGGACTTTAGAACATTCACTTGGAATGTCACCCTATTAAAGGATTTACAAATGGCTATTAAACCAACCTTAGTCTATAGGATTTTCTTTTACCCTAACTGATACAATTGCTAGAGAGTAACAATGAGAGCTTTTGACTTAATTACAACATACAACTTAACTTGTAGATTTTAGATCACTTCTTCAACTCTTCACAATTTTCTTGGCTTTCAGTCTCTTTAGCTCTGACAACTTGCACTCTTTTCAAGCTTTGTCTCCTTGAGTCTCCACGTTCAATGTACCAATTCAATCCTCTCTTTCTAACCACTTTTTGAAGTAGAGTCTATATGCTCTTTTCTTTCTTCTCCTAGATGTCTTCTCCTTGATACCCTTCCAATCACTTTGCAATTTTGGCACTCCAACAGCTCTTGCTTCTTGGCCTACGACTCCTGTAGACACTTAAAATTGTGCTAAACACTATATTAATTAATTTTAATATTGCTCGTGACATTGTAATTAATTAATTATATTGCTCACATTCTTCTACTAATTTAATTTAATTATTTTAATTAAATGAGTTCATTTTCCTAAGTATTTAAATTTAATTTAAATACTCCTAGCCTTAATGTGTTAAATTAATTTAACACATGATTCTCCATCATCCCCTTTTTAAAATAAACTTTGTTTATTTAATCCTCACATCCTATTAATTCCTCTAAACCCATGATTAAATTAACTCCTATTTAATTTAATCCTAATCCTAATCCTATCCTAAAACCTAGTCTACAACCATCAGTCTCATCCTTCTAAGCCTACCCACTACTTAAACCCACTTTATTATCCTAAATCCCTTTCTAAACACCTTTTAGCTCCAAAAATTTTGCTCACACATATGTGAGAAGCTCTTGATCCAATAAAGCTTCCACCTCTTACACATTTGTCCCCCACTCCTTTCTCCAAAGTTGCTCACACATGTGTGAGCACACCTTGAGCCTCTCAAACATTAAAAGCTCTTTTTGACTTTTGCATGGCTTGTCCTTTTGCCTATGTGTCTCCCTTGTGGCATCTATGTGGATGCCACATAGATGCCACCTCCCCAAGGCCTCTCTCAAACCTATAAATAGAGCCCTAGTCTCAAGCATTTTCCATCTCCTCCATATGCATTGTTATCATGTCAGTTTAGAGTTATAACTTTCTAGAGATTTTATGCATAGTTGCTAACCCTTTGGTAGTTGTTTATTTCTTGCATTTATTTGTATATTCATGATAGTATTACATTCTTAGATTTTCTTTCTACATCCATTTCCATTATCCATTGAGTGCTCTCAAGAATGGTTGCTTCCATAGCCATCTCTTGAAGTATTCTTCATCATTTAGCTTAGTTGCATATTCATTATTGCATCTTTCATCATCTTGGGATTCATAGTTGTGTTTGGGGAGAGCACACTCACATCCCTCTAATCTAAAACACACCAACAAGGCCTCTCATGGGTGCCTTTGTTGATCTGTAGAGGTTGCTTGAGGGCTTGATTTTGTTGGTTTCTTTGAGTTGCAAAAATCAAGCAAGCATTAGTTTAGTTTTTTTTTCATTTTGATGAATTCTTGTTACATGCATTTGAACTAATGTTTGCTTGTTTATTCATGCTCCCAATAGGTCATTTCTTCTAGCACATAACTCCTTAAATAGAAGTCTAGAATTTCTTTTCCCACTCAATTCTTCCCTCCTTTAATTTCTATTCGAATGGGTTAGGTAGGATTCATTAAATCTAATACACATTTATCATGGAGAATCCTCTTGAATTTGCTCAAAAATAGTTTACATATAATTTTGTGCCACCAGCTCATCATCCTTATCCTCCAACTAGTTCACAAAATTCAAGGTAACAAACTTGTCGGCTCAAATCTAGAAAATCTTGACTTTTCCAATAACGCAATAGCTCAACACATATTGTGTTACTCAGCATCAACTATGTTTTACTAATGCTTAGCACCTATTGTGGATTCACTTGACATCCACTAAGTTTATCTGACGCTTGGCTCCTTCCATATCACTCGGCACTTGAACTTCACTTGACACCTGAAGTTCACTTGGCACACACTAGATTTTCCATTTTATTGGCTCTAACTAAAAATTTGCTCAGTTTGAACTAGCTTACTCAACACTCACTAATGAACTTAGTTTAAGCTTTGTAGTCGACGTTGTTCCAACTTATTCTTCCAATGTTTCTAAGTGTGGCCAACCTCTATATCTACAAGTATGTTATCAATACATCATTTAACCATTGTCTTAGCTAATCCTTGCACTTCATTACAAAACCATAACTCAACCTTTCCTTTAGGTGCTTTTGTTACATCTTGTTGATTAAATCCTCTTCATCAATCAACTAAGTGACAGTACTTGGATCTTATAAGAAATTATCATTCCTACAAATATTAGGTTTGACATCAATGACAAAAGAATGATTGAAAACATTGTTTTAACAAAAATCTCTGTCTTTGAAATTAAACCATTTTAATCATTTTTCCAACAACAAGATATTGAGGGGGGTGGGGTGGTGAATCAGGACCTTAAAGTTTTTCATATCTTAGCTCTAACATCAAAACTATAACATTGAATTGTAAATGAAAACATCACATCCATAAAATATTCAATACTTAACACAAATGATTTGGTTACCTAGAAACACTTCAATATGAAGGTAAAACTAAGGTGTGGATGAAACTAACAAACCTTCATTGTTGCAACAATAAATTTAACCTATTGGGGTTACAATGTTTCATCATAATATATGATCTACCCTTTGAGGGGTCTACCCTATTAAAAGCTATAAAGACTATTAGTTCTTACCATATTAAAGGATTTTACACTTATAATCAAGCAAGGGCTTTGTTCGGATATTTACATAGACCTATTAGGATTACTCGGTTAAGAGATTTTCCCTGAATCAATCTGTTAGAATTGATTCTATACCTGATCCTCAGTTTTCTCCACAAGATGATTTTTGATCTCCTCTATTCAATGTCTCAATCTGATCTCTTAATTTGATATCTTCAATATGCCTTTCACTACTTGGATTTCTTTTTCTGACCTCCTTTTAGACTTAACCTTTCTTTTTATATTTTATCCTTATTCGCTCCTTCACTAGCGCATTCACACATACCTTTTCACATGCTTATGATCCCACACTGATCCTAGGGTTAGAACCCTCTTTAAATAGATCTTCTTCAAAAGTTATAGATCATAATCAATGATTCATAATCTTCTTCTTTTATCATTTCCTTCTAATTTTTGATTGGTTGATTTTCTTTCTGCAGGATTATATCCTTCTATATAGATGCATAAACTCCATCTTAATTGTCTCTACAATCATTAAATACATATAGAAGTCGATCAAAAATAGTTTATGTAGGTGTCTATGTGATTACAAACTCATATGACAAAATGGTTTGCTTGACATCTGAATGTTCTAACACTTGGTCATTAATAACATTCATGTTGGCACTCGGCTTCTACATGCTTGATCTTTACTATTTTCTTGGCAAAAATTGTGTTCAAGTTTACTCGGTCTTAGTTGCATATGCTCTGCTTATATATGCCCTCGATCTCAATGGGGATGCTCGATATTCTCTTACTTTCTTGACATGTAATGCAAAATAAACAAGTCCTAATATGTTTGGCCTTTACTAGATGACTCAGTCATAGTGCTGACTTTCCATCCTTACTTAGTAAATGACTAAGTGTTTGGACACTAATAGAAAACTTAGGCATAGAGATCAACAATCCTTTCCTCTTGTATTGGATGTTATTTACTTTGGTTAGATCTCAATAGTCTTTCATTTTTTAATCTCCTCTTTTTGTGAGCTTAGTTACACGAAGTCCAACCTATAGCAATCTTGTAAGGTGAATTTTTAGACTCATGGACTCCTTTGATCATGAATTCCCTTCTAGGATTCATGATGATATTCACCTTTTTCTCATAATCTTAACCCTATAATGGAGCATAACTCTTCTCATTCATCTCATGATGAAGATGAAGATTTAAGAGTTCCTCCTTCATAAGTTGATAAGCTTTCTAGTGAATTTGATAAGTTGGAAACTTGGCTTGCTCAAGAAAATTAGAATCCTAATAGTGTTGCTGCTATTGAAACTCTTAAGAAGATTATTAACAATGATGACAATAATCTTTTTATCATATATGGTATATCTCAACTTATTAATATTCATACTACATCTTTGAAGGAATGTGCTCAAGTGTTAGGATGTCATCCTCCTTGCATAACCATTGAACCTTCTAAAATGATTTCTACCACTCTTTCTAGTATTCCAACATATTCTTCGCTACTTATGACTACTTTTACACCAATTTCCACTCCTTTAAGTATTGGTCTTCATAGTCTTTCACTTCCCATGAGTGTTCCTACTACTTTCATTCCTTCTTCTTTACCTTCATATGCGGTTCCTTTTACCTTTTTGAACCCTTTCCCTATTCCTTCTAATCCTTCAACAACATCCTTACACATTTCTTTCGCTTCTTATAACTTTTCTTACCAATCTAGCATACCTATGCCTAATAGGATGTATTCTAATCCTACCATTAGTACATTAATTCAAACCATTTCTAATTTACAACATTAACTTGCTCAATTAACTCAATATCAGTACAATATTCCTACATGTGATGTTGCTAATCCCCTTTCATTAGATATCCTTCATGTTGCTATTTTGAAACATGTTGAGGTATCTCATTTTGAGACTTATAATGATAAGGGAGATCTTGTAATTAATATTAAAACTTTCTAGACTATATGTAGTGATTTTAATCATGACTATAGGCTTAAGCCTAAGTTGTTTCAACACATTTTTAGGAATAAAGTCTTTCAATGGTATTTCTCTCCACCTCCTTATTTTGTTGATTCTTTTCAAACTATTTAGAATCCTTTCATTCAAAAAATTTAGAATAATATTGGTCCAAAAATTTCTTTAACTAATTTGATGCATTATAAGAAGAATGTTAAAGAGAAAATTACTAAATTTATTGGTAGATTTAAACATTTTTATGCTCAGATTTCTTATCATGTGTCTGATCATGATATTCAATGTATCTTTATTTCTAATTTACAAAAAGATATTAGGGAAAATATTCTCATTACTGAGTATGCCTCCTTTTTACACCTATGTGCAGTGATTCACCATTACAAGTTACAAGTGAATCAACACAAGAGTTCTACTCTGATGGCTCCATTTTCTAGTGATAAAAGTGATGCCACTAGAAATTCAAACAAGTCTTCTAAACCTAACCCTTTCATCAAAATCAAATCAAATACAACTGATGATCACATGGCTAATACATCTAGAGGTACAACTAGTTATTCCTCTGTATATCATCCTAATCATTAGTATATGCAATAATCTAAAACTTTGTTCGAGGTGATGAATAAGTTGATTAAATATCATATCCTTAACCTTCCTCCTATTTATCCAATTGATCCTAGCAAGTCATTTCTTAGGTCTTCTGATTCAAATTCTTTTTGTCAATATTGCCATCAACCAGGTCATGATACTCAAAAGTGATATGGTTTGAAGAATTCTATTTAGGACCTTATTGATCATAAGGCTATATCTGTTGTTTCTTAAGTAAATAACTTGAATAAATCTTTTGCATTGCTTCATCATATTTACATTACTCCTTTACCTTCTCACCCAATGAATGTTATTAATCAACCTTCTTCTTCTGATTGTCATATTGATTATGATGAGAATGTACAAGAAGTGAATCATGTTGAGTTGGATCCTCAACCTCTGAATTCTTCACCTAAACTTGAACAAACATGTACTATTGGCTTTAGTCAACCCGATAAGTTTAAAATGCCTAATGGTCCTCTTTACATCATTGCTAGATTTTCTCATCTTGCTTCTCATGGTACTTTGGTTGATCCTTCCTCTATTGTGAATATCATCACTGAAGAAATTTTTTTGTAACAAATGATTGCTAGAGATAGTTATCATAGAACTTGTAATGGTTTTCTCTATCAACCTAAAGGTTCTATCACTCTACCTGTTGAACTTTTAGGGAAAAGTATTTATGCTACCTTTGTTGTTATTCCTACTTCTGATTAATTTTAAGTTAAGCTTGGCATCATATGACTTTATTCCATGCAATATGTATCTTCTCCTATTCATAAATTCCTTAAATTTCCTCACAATAAAGACGTTATTACTATTAATCATTCTCTTTTTTAAACCATTGTGTCCTAGATATTGTGTTGAGATTGACTTTTATTGGCCATCTCATCCCAAGAAACCACCTACTCATATTGATCACCTCTATAGAAATTATCAGAAACATAAGACAAATGAGATCATCACTACTACATTTGACCTCATTTTTCTACCAAAAATTTTGACCATCAATTAAAAAGGTTTAGGTTGGTTAGATTGTAGAAGGAAAATTTTCTTTTTAAAAAAATCTAAGCCCATGTTGGTTGAAATTTTGACCAACACGGGCTTAACTTTAAAATGAAAAATCATTTTCAATTTCATTGTTGAGCGTATGAAGGATCTAGAGCTATAGAACCTTGGGTCCACCCATGCTAGTGCCGCTTGCTTTCCCACCACTAGCTCCTCGTCTGGAACATTGGACTCTCCATCTCTTGAATTCAGCTCTAAATCTAGCACAATAATTCCTCTTGATCATCTGTACCCAGAGCTCATTGACTAGTTGAGTTAAAAGGTTGTGCTACTTGCTCCAGGTTGCTTGGAAGAGACAATAGTAGTCTTAAAAATTTTGAGAGGAAAAGCTTATTCAAATTTCAAGTCAATTGACGAACAATGTGCACCGAAAGATTAATAAATTTCTAATTCCAAATTTTATTTAGGGAATATGCAGGAAGAAATGAATTGTATACTATTTGAGATGTTTTAAATATATTAAAGATATCAATCTAAGATATTTGTCATGAATTTGGTAGTGGGAATGCAATAGAAAATATATTTGCAAACTTTCTATAAGGCAACCTTTCAAGCCTCCTTTTCCTCACATGTAGCTTGATGGTAAGCTAGATTCTCTCTTACAATATAAAACTCATACATTTTATATAGTTGTTCAATATTTAGTTTTATAATGATAAGAATTGTATATGTGTATTGATTTTGATTTTTTTTAGAGCTTATTTTAAAGAGGTAATGAAGACAATTGGTTGGTTTGGTTTGGTATCTTTGTCCCTATATCAATGGTTAAGTTGCTAGACATTATTATAAAAAAATTCATTCTTTTATTTAATTTGGAGAGTGATTCCAACACTTGTTGTTTGGGGGATCTAGTGGGAGAGAAACAAGTTAATATTTAGGAAGGAGACTTTGATGATAGAAAATGTTTGGGAATCATTGAAGTGATCCATGTTAGAATGTGTTAATTCCTATACCACTAGGACAAAGAACTTATCCTCTACATTCACTTTATTTTACTTCAAATTCTTGAACAAATAGAAATGGATCAGTATCACCATTTAAGGCATTTTTATTAGGAAGAGTGATAAGGAGGAGCATAGGAAGTAGGCTCAATGGGAGTGCCCTTTGAGATCATATGTTAAAGTCAACTTTAATGAAACCTAAGAAAATCATGGGTAGACTGTATTTTTTGGGATTATTGAAGTAAGATCTTAAGAATGCTTTATTCTTATCTACCAAATGGTTCTAATAATATTATGGAGGCATGAGCTCTCTTGGATACCATAATAATAGCACTGGAAATAGGCATCACAAATATTCATCTAAAAGGTGATTCCCAACTGGTTACATCATCTTGTATGTCCTTAATGCCAGTGATATGTGGTTATAGCATCTCATTTATACATGTTGGACTTCTTCAGGTAGTATAGATTATTGTGCTTCCCACCTCTAGTGCTAATTGGTGTTAAATGTGGATGAGAATAGTGCACATCATAGACTCTGCCATATTATCTCCCATGCTTACGATGGTGAGGAATGTATAGTGAACCACTTTGGGTCATAGGTTGGGGCTATGAAATACTACCAAGGCTCACATGAGCTTAGTAATTCCCATGGTCTTCAGTTTTCTGATTTGATTGATGACAAGGCTCAATTGGAGCACCCATTCAATGACATATAGAGTGGTAGTGGTGGCCCAAAGAGTTGGGCATGATATTTCCATACCAATTCTAATGCCACTCAACACGCAGGTGATGTAGCCACTCAACACACAGGTGATGTGGTCATATTAATGATTTTTTGAACTTGAAGCCTCTTTCCATGATGAAAGGTATGGTACATAAGACTAGTCCTTAATGGAGAGTTTGGAATTTTTTTGTATGGATTTGAGTTCATTCTAAGCCTTATGCATATTTTTCAAACAATGACCTCTATGGGGAAATCCTATATTCCTTTGATGCTCATTGGTGAAGAATTTTTTTGTGATTACTATTAGGACATGTAGCTCTTTTGCTCTCTTTTTTCAACTGTATCTTGGCCTCTAGACCCCCTAGAAGGATTATGGAGACCCCCTAGAAGGATTATCAAATATATTAAAGTACATGCTTTTCTCAAATAGATTTTTGTTTTTCCTGGACTCACTTAACAGAGTTAGACTATATTACAAATTGATTTTTATGTATAAATAAAATATAATACTGTAATTTTTTCCTTTTTTAAAAAGAAAACATATTTTTGTAGGTTTTTGTTATTTTTATAAATGTGGAAGGATTGAAAAAAACAACAAAAGAATAATAAATTGATGTTTGAAGATGCAAATAGATTTGTTAGGTGTAATATATAAGGAAGAAAAATCTAGAGCAGTTGTTTCTTACGTCTCGACATTGAAAAGCAACAAACATTACCACTCCAAGATATCAACAAAAAAAGTTAAGATAACAATTCTCAAAATAGATGTCAATTATGTATTAAGTGATGCATCATAGCAGCAGTTTTGACACTAGTTTTTGGAGTTGAAAGACTTATCAAAAGGTGTGTTTCTCAAGATTTGTACATTTTGTTCTCTAGTTTATACATTTAAGACAACTGATTCCTTGAGAGTATTTTAGGATCAATATATAATAGTATGAGCTTGGAATTAAATTTTGAATTGGCTTGAACATAGAGTCCCTCACCACACTACAAGGAATACCATGGAAGGTTGATATGATCAACTAAAAAAGAAATTGAACTAGACAAGCTTTGTCTTGAAGGCACCATACAATATTGTGAACCAATCATCCTAAAATCTATTAACCATGTTTATCTATAGTTTGAAAACAAATCCACTGTAACTCATCAAAGAAAGAATATGTTGATTGTGTGGTCATTCTTATGGCTATCAATTAGGGTGGAAGGATCATGAGAATGGTAAGGTCAGAGGCATTTTATTACCAACTAGCCTTTTTTGACTTCTTAAATATCTACTCAAATGAATTCCATTGTCTGTCATAAACCAATCTATAAGAAATCTTGTTAATAAGTGCTTGTCATAGCATTTTAGTTTTAACCCTTTTGGATATGTTGAAAGTTTAAAACTATAATAAGGTTTGAATTAGTGTCTCTCTTGACAAGATAATCTTGGATGTTTCATGAATGATTGATGAGACCCCGACAAAGTTCCCAAATGCCTTTTAGCTATAGTTGAATCTTTTTTCTGACAACTGGAAGGATCTTTCTATGCAACAAATGCTTTAGGTTCTGCAACTAATATAGGTATTCATAAAATTATTTCATCATTTTATGAATAAACCAAACTAACGCTTCCATGTGTAAAATCAGGCTCAAATAGAGCAACATTTTGTTTACCTCTCTTCCCAGTCCATGTCCTTCATATCTCTAATGGTTTTTACTATATAGACTTCAAATAAATAGCATGAAGTGACTCACAAACAATAATATTTACACTAGCACATGCCCATGTACCACAATAACTACACCCAAGTTGCCAATCTCTCCTCCTCCTAATTCTAATCACCTAAAAATGGTCATCTAGACTATTAGCCCCCTTTTCAACATTTTGGCTAAATTAATTTAATCATTTACCTAGACCTATTGCTAATAATCAATTTATTTGATTATAACCTATAGTTTGACTATGCTATCCTAAGTTCATTATTTGATTAAAAGAACATGTCCCTTTTTAATTAAAAAAAAGACCCCATTCTTCTAACCCACTTAAAGTGCACACATAAAGTTCTTTTTCTATTTTGCAATTAAAAGAAAAGGCTTTGCGACTTTTGTCTTATATTACAAGTCAACTTATATTCTATTGGTTGACTTGTGTGTGCACATGGATCACTCCTCTTTTCAAATTCCACCGTTGATCATCCACCATCTTCATCTTGATCTCTACTGTCCATACGACTTTAAAAGGGAGAGAGCTTTCCCCCTCAAAGGATCCACCCTCATTTGAATATTGTTATGTTGCAGGTTTTCTAACATGTTTCTTTGGAGCTTTGTGCAGAACTTCTATTTCTTGTCTACATTCTCTCATACCATAGCATTTTAGCTTAGATTCATGTTGCATGTTAGTTTAACTTTTATTTTGCAATAATCTATCTCACATAGCTTAATATTTGGATTGTAACACTCTCATCCATGCTTAGGATAGCTGCACTTTTCATATTTATTCATTCTAGCTTAGTCTTTATTTTCATTGCATCCTTGAGGAACTCCTTGGGACATTTGCATTCTTCCATCTTGTCTTTGGAACCTCTCATTGCATGGTTTACTAGCAAGAAGAGTATTCCTAAGGCTCAGCTAAGAGCTCTTGAACTTGAAATACACTCTCTTGCACTTCGTGGATAGGGATCTCTAAGTCGGCATCCAAGCATTCCAAACTCATGGAATCATTTGGATAGAAGGGTTTAGAGTGGGACACTTTCGAGTGTACATTTTTGGCACCCACCGTGGGGCTTGAATCAAGTTTCTAGCTCTATTTGCTTTTATTTTTCATCTCTAATTTTTTACAGCAGCATATTGGATCTAATCAAGTGCTTTTGTAGAAGTATCACTTGGGTTTTAAGGCCAACCCATACGTAAATTGGTTTGAAGGCCAAAAATCTAGTTGGTTTAAAGATTTAATCATATCTTTTAAACCGCTTGGAGTTTGGTTCTAAATTTTTTTTTTCAAGTTGGGTATATGTTCAAAATGTCTCAATCCAATTTTTAGAGCATTTTGACGTAATTTGTGGGAGTTATGATTTTTTTTTCTCATAAAAAGTCATTTCTGATCTCAAATTAGTGCATTTTTCAGAAAAACTTACATTTTTAGAAATATTTTTGAATTCTAAGAGGGGTATTGTCTTTGTGTTTTCACTTTTGAGGTCATATTAGGGATCAAAAACTCGATTTGATAAATCTGGCCTGTTTTGACAAAATCAGTCTCTAAGGTGCAAATGAAGAGATTTTTTTGAATTTCTTGCATTTTTGGAAATCTCTCTAATTTTTAGTAGGGGTCACTTCTTTTCATTTCTATTTTTGGATCTAAAATTATAGCAAACAAGTCCAATCTTGTTGACTAGGTCAAAATCAAAGAGTAAAAATGAGAGCGTTTGTGATTAACTTACACTTTCTTTGCATGCACTTGGTTGGAAGATAAATTGGATTTTTGAGGCAACTAACCACTTTTTATTGCATATTTTTATGTTATTTCACACTAACTTTTGGTGCTAACAAGTTTTGATTACAGGTTGCCATCCTTATGATAAAAATTGAAACATTGCATAAAAAGAACGCATGTCAAAGCTTCAAATGCGCAAGGGCTACTAGCATTGTTTGCAGGGCTGCCCAAAGCATAAAAACCCAAACTTACTTGATTTTTTGTTTTCATGTGAGGCATTGACTAATTGTTCATTTTTCATAGGGACATAAAACTTGTGATTGGAGTCTTTTGGTAATAGGAGAGTATGCTCTTCACCCTTGTGGTGAATCAGAAATCTTGACTTGCCATTTGGTTTCTAAAGCAAGGTGTAACTGAATCTTCCTGGCGTGTTTGGGAGAAAATGATTGGAATAGGAGAGTATGCTCTTAACCCTTGTGGTGAATCAGAAATCTTGACTTCTAAAAGTTGATCCACTCTTTGTGTAGTTTAGAATCCTTTAGAGGGCCTACTCTCGGACAACCTGAGAGGAACGACCCAAGTGGGGACAAGCAGATTACCTGGCTCTTCCAACCCACTATAAACTCAAGGCTATCAAGGACACAAAACCTTGATAGGCATAGTGTTTTTCTTCACCTAGTGTGATCACTTATGGGATTTCGACCATAGGGAGATCACTAGGCAAGAATGCTTAAGGTACTCTGGTGGTCGCGAGATCGATTACTTGTCGCAAGGTGAGGTGTCCCATAATTGGGAGCAAGAGGAACACTATGAATAGAAGCCCTATCTAAACACCCTAAGTTAGTAACTACCCTTTTTTAGCCGCTCAACTTCTTGGTGCAAGGATCGATCCTAGTGGACTACCTAGATCACCCCAAGATTTTACACTCACCATATGTGTTCCCTTGGTTGTGCTTATTGCATTTCCATGAAAAAACCAATATCTCTTGTGGGAAACCACTTGGTGTGAGGCAAAGGAGCATCAAGTGTCGGCTAAGTTGTTGAGTAATGAACCATGACTTCTAGGTAGATATTATTTGATGTGTTCTCGAATGTGCTAGACCTATGAAAATCTTTTGAACATACACATGATGATAGTTCTAGGAATTTCTTTTGAGACCTCAAATATGCTTGTATCATGCAAGGTTGCTTTGTCCCTTGCTTGATTGTTTGAAGACTAATCCATGTGTCACTATCTTGCTTGGAAAGAAATTTCTTTTGAACATCAAACTTGCTATGCTATCAATTATTGTCAAACTTTGTCAACCAAGTCAAAACATCAAGTGCAAACATTTTCTTGTGTTACTTACTAAGGGGAGTTTCATCATTTGGCTGTGATTTGTTATGTCTCTAGTGCTTAAACATGCTTAAAGTGGCTCTTTGGTCTTAGTGCTCTTGGTCTTTTTGTCTTCATGGTCTATGCCTGCTTGCTAGTTATCCTTTTGCTGAAATGGTTACCTTGATTTCTTGACTATACTCTTGGGTTGGGAAAGTTGTTCACTTGTTACCCCACTTGCTCTATCTACTTGGCTATTTGGCTTCTTGCCTAGCTCTTGAATTGAGTCACTAGTGTCATAAGTAACTTGGACACTTTCTTGACAAGTCACTTTACTCTATCTTTACTATCTTGGCAAGTGAACACTCTACCTCCTATTTTTTCAACATCAAGTTATCTTCTAGGCTCTTTTATGCTTGGCTTTGCATCTAAAACTATGGGATCTAAACCTTGTGATACCAAACTTCAACCGAATCTAGATGATCATGATATCCTCCATGTCACTAAAGATTTTCAAGATCTATATGCACAATACAAATAACCTGAAGAGACAAATGATCTTTCTTACCTTCATCTTTCTAAGCGCATGACAAAAATGAAGTCTAAACTTGAGAAAAGGTTAGAGGAGAAGATTAAATCATTACATGAATCTTCCTTAAGGTCTTTACATGCATGTGAGTCACCTTCTTTAGGGTTATCCTCTTCTTCTAGGTCTGCATGCTCTACTTGAAGACATCAAATGTCTTCATCTTCTAGATTTAAAGACCTCTTTAGAGAACAAGCAAGTGATACCTCCTCTGAGCCTATGCCAAAATTTCATGATGGACCTATCTTTGACCAAGATAATGATGAAGACATGGATGCATACTATTCACTTGAGAAACAACAAAAGGACTCTAGACATACTTCTAATAGAACTTTTGCTCCCTTGGAAGATTCTTATGATGACACTTTGCAAAAACTTCTTGGCAATAAGATCATCATGTTACCAAAGTCTAGCTCATATGGAAACCCATTCTTGGATATCTATTGTGCTTATCATCAACATAATGACCATGCTACTTCTGATTGTATAGAGCTTAAACATAAAATCCAAGATCTCATTGATGATGAGATTGTTGATCTTGGAACCTCTAGTGACTCATGTGCTGAGGATACTTTTCTTGAGAAAGATCATATTAATGAACCTATGTCTAGTGATGGTTTCCTTGATACCTCCACTTCTTCTAACACTCATGCATCTCGCAACACTTCAAAGCTTTCCAACATGCCTCCATCAAACAAAAAACCTAGTGCTTTCCATATGCAATATGTGTACCTTCAAGGGCTACCTCTAAAAGAAACTCAAGCTAACCTTCACTTGGCTGCAAACCTTTTCCATGCTACTAATCCTAAACATCCTCAATTTTCATGCACTACTATTCCTAATCAAAGCACTACTCCACTCCCTATTCATTCTCCCTTGTCCTTAGAAGTGGCTCCATGTCAAGAGGACTCTCAAAAAGAAAAAGCTATAAATGTCAAGAAAGATCAAGATCAAGCACCCTTTCATCTCTTTCAAGATTTTTCTCCTCCATATCCTATAGCTAATCCACCTCCTAAATATGATGAAGACACCACTTCCACTATCTCCCTTGAGCTTACTGAAAATTATGAGAACAATTCTCTTCCTATGCTATCCAAAGCCACTTGTCAAGATCAAAGTGTCCCCTCATGTTCTACTTCTCCACATCCACTTGAAAATTGTGCTCAAGCTTCAAGTGCTTCTATTAAAAATGTTGTTCCTATCAAAGGTACTCATGAGTCTATTGATGGCTTTGACCATGTTGCTTACTCTAAAGATGTTGATATCCCTTCCCACTATCCCTTTGCATCTTCTAAATCTATCCTTGGTCCTTATCCATCTAAGCTACAACATTCAAACCTTCCATCCATATTGGGGCCTTATGTTCCTCCATCTCCTACATTCACTGCTAGCTCATTCCCTAGCTCTCCTATAATACCTAAAGATCAACAAAGACACTCATCCTTGATGACTTTTCACCCATCTATACATCTAAACCAGTCATATCATCCTTATTCATCCACAAATCCCAAGTCCTTTAGAAGTGAGAATAAACATAAGAATCCATTGAAAAAGAAAGATCGCTATGTCACATCTAATCAACATGTGAATGCTAAGAAGGAGAATGCACAAAAGAGACCACAAAGGTCCACTATTAAAAAAGCTAAATCAAAGAAAATATGGGTTCCTAAACCCATTATTGAATAAATGTGTTTTGAAGTATCCAAAGGAAAATCTAAAGCTATATGGATTCCCAAGTCTCTTTTAGAAGACTTGAATATTGAAAATACTTCAAAGTTGACATTCAAGCTTCCAAAGGCTTCCATTCCATCTTCTTCCAAAATCCTTCCTAAAAATATTCCAAAGCCTTCCACTTCACTTTTTTCCAAATCTCTTCTACCACATCATACATCTAAATCTCAAGCTATTTCATCCATGATTCCTCTATTGTTCCAATACCCTTCAAGGTGTGTGTCAATGTTGATCTTGTCCAATATTAAATCTACCCTCATGAAATCCTCTAAAGCTTACACTTAATTTCTATACATGAACTCTTATCCTCAATATATTCTTGCTACTACCATTTCTCTTTCATCACCCTATCAACATCTTTGAGCATACCTTTCTATGGTCTTGGCTTATCATGACTTATCTTTCCTATAGGAGCACTATCTACATTCAAAAAGCTTGAGCTCTTTCTAAAAATTCAAAAAAAAATTAAAAATGAAAAAAATGAAAAAAAATGAAAATGTACCTTGGTGAAAACTTCTTCTTGTGGTACCTTGGTAGCAAAAATAAAGAGAAATAAATGCATCCTATGGTGAAAACTACATCTTATGGTACCTTGCATAAGTACCATAATGAAAACCTAGCAAACAGGCATCATGCATAATTCTTCCACCATCCATCTATCCCCTCTTCTCTCTTTGATCTTTACAATGTTAAGCTATCTTTTCATATTGGCTATCTTATCCATGAGATTCTCTATTTGTGCTTTCTCTTTCCCTCATAGCCTCCATCTTGAGCTTTATTTTTATTGCTATATCCCATCGCTATCCTATCTAGTTGACCCCTTGGTCTTGATCATAATAAATAAAACATGGTTCTCATAGGTCTCTTGACATGGCTACGCTTTTGGACTACACACTTCATGCTATCTCACTTGTTGGCTTCATTGCTTATCCTAGATGCTATCTTTCTCATTACTTCCATTGCTTATCCAAAATATGCTTCAAATGACTATTTCACCTCTTTCCCCAGCTTGGGTACTCTTGAGGAGTCAGTTCTTGAGGATCACTTTCACTTGCTTCACATTCCTTTCTTATGAATCTTTTCTTATTCATTAGCTTGTTTCTCCATCATATCCTACACCTTGCTAGACATTGGGAGAAAATGATGTGATCTTGCTTGAGAACTAGTGATCTCTATATTATTCTAAAAAAATCCAAAAAATCATATATGATGCTGAAAAAATCCTAAAAATCAGAAAATGCCCTGAAAAAATGATCATCTTAGTGAAAACCTAGCAATAGGCACTTTGATGTATCACCAAAAAAATTGAAAATTTGAAAAATACAAAAAAATTGAAAAAAATCCTGAAAAAAATCTATCAAGTGGTGAAAACCTGGAAATAGGCACTACTTGAAACCCTTGCACCTATGTCTATCAATCTCAATCACCTACTTTGCTACACATTTCCTGGCTTAGAATTGTTTCTTGTCCTCATCTCGGGGGCATAGCTACTTAGCCTATTGAGGTATTCTTATGCATTAGGGTTTCTTTGACAACTCACAAAATAGTGTTTCTCAACACTTCCCCCACCTTGACATCAAGTGTTTTTCAACACTTTTCAAATAGTTTACCTACGGTCTCTGATGTCGCGACATTTTTCACTATCAGAATCAAGTCTTGAAGAAATGGCCAAGTGACACACACACACACAATTTAACACTTAAACGATTGAGCTATGCTGATCTTTATCTACTTTGTGTGCTATCTATGATGATTTCTTTGCCATGTGTTCCCTCCCTAATAGTCTTTCGAGGATGTCATTGACTAGAAGACTAGGGGCATGGGACATATTTTCTTGATTTCTGCTTGTGGGTATACTTTGTTTGTCTATAGTGTTGTAAGCATTTATGCTTGTCCTATTGAACATTTTGACTTACAAATGTATCATCCTTGACTATTTTGCAAGACCACACTCAGAATTTATCCTAGCACTTATGCCTTGATACAGGTGTAATCTTGCTAAATTAAACTTAGGGAATCTAATCGCGTAGTTATCTTGACTTACATATTTTTGATGCTTAGATTGGATTTCCACATACCTATCTGATCTCGATCATATTCATATCCTCAAAGTTATACTAATGATGGTTGTATGATCTCATGATGTCCCTAATAAATGCTCAGTGATGAAATTAAGAGTCTAAATGCTATACACTTCTTGTTGGTAAACCACTTTTCATATTAGCTTGCATTTTAGGTTCATTTTTTAGCTTAGTCTTGCATTCTTGCATATGGGGAGAGCTCTCTCTTCATCTTTTTGTAGACATATCAGCTAACTCCTTTCATATATTTCTTTACTTTCTTCTTGTTCATGTCTTTTCACCTTCTTAATCTTTCACTTCATCTCTTTTCTATCTTATCATCACATTATATAAAGTTTTGACCTCTTAAATAATTTCAACATCCTAGATTCATTTTTGGAATCAAAATCCAAATTCGAGTTCATCTTGATGGTCAAAATTGTCTTTTAAAATTCTACTTTCTTTTGAGCAGTTAGCTGACCTTTTGAGGTCTAATCTCTGAATCATCACTAGGGCATCTTCATTTCTTCATGTCTTCATCATTTCCATACTTCATATCTAATTCAATTCACTATTTCATGTCTAAAATCACCTTTCTACTCGTTTTGACCTAATTTTAATGCTATATCCTTCAAGGTCAACTCTAGTCAAACTGGGGCATTTTATCAATTTTTTTATAGTCATTCTTGGGTTCTAATCATCTATCTGTTATCTTGGACATTGCTATATTCTAATTTTCTCATGTCTAGCCAATTTTTGCATCCCCTTACCTCATTTCAATTTCAATCCCAAGGGGGAAAAAATACTCTATCACTGATTGCTACAACTATCCATTTCTTAGGAGCATTTGTTTGATCTTCTCACTTGTTGTCGATCTATCTACTTTGCTAAGTGTTAGCATTCTTCTTGAATTCTGACATCATCTTTTTCTAGTGTTCAGTACTACCACTATTAGGCTATACATTTAGGACTTGCTATCTTTTTCTACATTTCATTCTTCAAAATCAGATATCTATATCTATCACCGCCTACTTGGCTTTCTATTTTCTTTGACATAATGTGTTCCCAGATCGATCACACATTAGTCAAAGAGGGGCAAATGTAATCACCTAAAAATGATCATCTAGATTGTTAGCCCCCTTTTCAACATTTTGGCTAAATTAATTTAATCATTTACCTAGACCTATTGCTAATAATCAATTTATTTGATTATAACCTATAGTTTGACTATGCTATCCTAAGTTCATTATTTGATTAAAAGAACATGTCCCCTTTTAATTAAATAAAAGACCCCATTCTTCTAACCCACTTAAAGTGCACACATAAAGTCCTTTTTCTATTTTGCAATTAAAAGAAAAGGCTTTGTGACTTTTTTCTTATATGACAAGTCAACTTATATTCTATTGGTTGACTTGTGTGTGCACATGGATCACTCCTCTTTTCAAATTCCACCGTTGATCATCCACCATCTTCATCTTGATCTCTACCATCCGTATGACTTTAAAAGGGAGAGAGCTTTCCCCCTCAAAGGATCCACCCTCATTTGAATATTTTTATGATGCATGTTTTCTAACAGGTTTCTTTGGAGCTTTGTGGAGAACTTCTATTTCTTGTCTGCATTCTCTCATACCATAGCATTTTAGCTTAGATTCATGTTGCATGTTAGTTTAGCTTCTATTTTGCAATAATCTATCTCACATAGCTTAGTATTTGGATTGTAACACTCTCATCCATGCTTAGGATAGCTTCACTTTTCATATTCATTCTAGCTTAATCTTTATTTGCATTGCATCCTTGAGGAACTCCTTGGGACATTTGCATTCTTGCATCTTGTCTTTGGAACCTCCCATTGCATGGTTTACTAGCAAGAAGAGTATTCCTAAGGCTCAGCTGAGAGCCCTTGAACTTGAAATACACTCTCTTGCACTCCATGGATAGGGAACTCTAAGCCGGCATCCAAGCATTCCAAACTCATGGAATCGTTTGGATAGAAGGGTTTAGAGTGGGACACTTTCAAGTGTACACTAATTATCTCTTATTAATCCATAAAACCTTTAGGATGACTTTCACCTCCAAGATGGTTATTTTTCTAGTTAGGGGCAATGTCCATCAAATTTCCAATATCATTGTATGCCTAAAGTCATAATATAATATGAAATTCTAAATGTTGTTTCAGGATTAAACTGTGTGCATTTTTTTCCTTATGCTCTACGTCATCTTAATGATGGATTAGAGTGATCCAAAATTTGATGGGAAAGCTCACACAATTGAATCTAGAAACAACATTAAATATATTATAGATTGTGGAAATCCATTCTCTCTAATATGAAATTATCATTCTTTGGTCCTATGTGCTCTCACTAACCTTTTGGTAGGGTCCTTGTTAAAACATATTGCATTGTTAAAGGCATGCAATTTACTTTTATTAGTTTTAGATCAAGTTATGTTAGCTAACAATTGTTCATTTTAGAAAAAAATACCTTTTTTGGTCTAGGATTAGGATAAATTATCTCTTTGCTAACGTACATGCTTCACCAAGACAAGGATTTCTCAATAAAAACCCAACAGTTCTCTTATTCTATAGGGAGACCTGGGGCACACCATTAAAACATATAAAGAGCATCAATGACTTTTGATTATTGAGCTAGTGTAGTAATATTTTTCATTTAAATATAAGTTAAATGCAACAAGGTCTAGATATATGAGTATTGGCTGTTAGTAGTTTCAATTGATACATGTTTGTAGATTAGCATACTTAGACATAATTTTTCTTTGTAGTATTTCATTTTTAGTCACTTTGCAATTACGGTTAATTCTTGGAGTGGAGAATCTACTTACTACGGTCTAAAATTTAACATGCTACTCTTCTTGTATTCATTTATTAGGAAATAAAAAGTTAGACTACTCGGTCAAAGGCTCTCTTTTAGAACCCAGTCTAACAACTATGTGATATTTTAGGCTTGTGTGTGAAATTGTGTGAAGTATGTTTGTTCATATTGGCCATGTTGCATAGTTGTAAATGTATGGTTTGGGTCATTTTTCTTAAATCTTTAATCATATTGTATGGTAATACTTGTATTGTTTGGGTCATATTTTTTTAACACCTCTACTCAATTGTACACTAGTAGTTGAATGAATAGGTTATGCCCCATAAACTATTATTGATATACCTATATCAATTTGCAGGCTTGTGAAATTTTCTCTTTGATGCCCATTGTTATGAGCTAGATAAATCTGGACTGAAATTGTAGCATTATGAAACAAAAATTTGTCTATAAAATTCTAAAGTCTAAATTCTTAAGATGTGAAAGAAGATAATTTAAGAAATGGATTTCATGCTAGAAATAACTCTATTTTGATTATAGTTGGAAAACTTAACATTCTGAGATCACTATAGGTGGTTTTCTTATAAGAAATTTTAAATTTCTTTTTTAAGAAGCAAAAATTACTCCTTTTAGATAAGACCTCTTTATCTATAAATACAACAAGACTTATCAGAGCAAGGAGATGGCTAGGCAGGCTCTTAAGACTTAGTATAAACAATGATATCTGTGTTGGATCTCATGGTAGACAAGGCATTTGAAAGTACTATTTTTTTGGTCTTCAATAATATTTAGTGTATGGTAAAACAAAGATGAGAAACTCAATTTTCTTGTGGGATATGCTCATATGTCTTAACTCCTAACTGGCTGGGACAAACTCTCATTTGATCAAGGGAAATCCTTGGGCCATTCTACCATTTTTTTTGGAGATAGCTATAAATGGTGATGGTTCTAGTGTCAACCTAAAATAGCTAAGCACAGTCATCCACATTGGTGTCGAGAAGCAAAAGAGAAAGGGAAAGAGGTCTTAATGTGTTGCTAATAATGGTCCATTTTTTTGGCAAATTTAATGATCACACCTTAGTGAGGAGAGATGAAGAGAGTACCCAATGACTAAAAGAATGGAAGATTCTCTTTGTAGATTCAAGATACAAATTAATATTGGAGTACCAAACATATTTTTGTTTAGGAATATCCATGCAAGCGACATCCTTTAAAGAACAAAAGGTTGTTTATGGATATCTTTCCTGGACCAAGGATGATTTCTTTAGGAGATCGAGTTTGTAAAGGTTGTACATAATCCAAAGGCATTTTTGAGATAGAGATTGTAGCAAATTAAGCTTTGGAAAATGCTTTGTGTTGTCACGTCATTTTCAAACATGATAATTTAAACCATTTGGATATGTACCCTCTATGTAGGCATTGAATTGATCCTGAGCTTCTTCTTCATCATGAACAATGAGTTTGATGACCATTAAAAGATGCATCTTTTGTAGTTTGTGCTGATTATAAAAAAGTTGAAGGTCAAGATTATCCCTATGCTCAACTTATGCATTTGTTCTCTTAGTTTCCTCTTAGAAATTCTCTCTTCTATGACTCGCATCATGTTTGCTTGTTCTTATTCTTGCCTATTTTTGGTCATGATGTATCTTCAATGTTTTTAATTTGTACTTCCCAATATGTTTGTGGTTTTGTTTTTGAGAGCTTAATATAATATTGTTATATGATTTTCCTGTGCATTGTTGGCTAATTTCTTTATTTACCTATTTTTGGTCCTAGTCTATCTTTAATGTCTTTAATTTGTACATCCCAATATGTTTGTGGTTTGTTTCTTGAGAGCTTAATATAATATTATTCTATCATTTTCTTGTGCATTATTGGCTACTGTCTTTATGACTCATCTTGTTTTTCAGCCCCACTATCAGCTTTTTTGCCTTTGCTTTCTGATTTAGTTTCCTCGTCTCCTTGAATCGTACCTTGGATTTCATCCTCAACCTGAATTCCTCGTGCATTGTTAGGTCTGCTTAGAATATTTCATTTGATTTTTGGACTCTTTTGAATCTTACAATGCAAATTAACTTGATTTTTGAATAAATATCATAATAAGGAATCACCCTTCCAACATGTTGTGGCTCTATTAGGAAGTTCTTATACTTTAAATAATTTAATAAACATGCAGTTGGGCATGAGAGGAATGATTCTATTAGTTGGAAGATACAACAACGTATTTAGAAGAGATTGCAAAGAATCCAAATGTTGTAGCTCTGATAGTAAGAGGCCTCGTGGATATGAACTCTAAATTCTAAAATACTCTTTAAAATATTTTATAATGTTTTTGGTCAAGTGTGGGCTTCTTGTTGTTTAAGACAGAAACACCTCAGACTATTCAATGTTGTCCAACTATTATCTTTTATGTCCTCTGGGTGTAGGTGTATTTGAAAGTTGAGTTTGAGTTTACTATCAAGCATGGTCATGAGATCAAGACTGCACAAATTTTTAATGACATATAAGGTAATAGTTAAACAATACCATTATAAGCTTCTATAAGGGGCTCTCATTTGACACTGACCTAGAAGACTTTACCTTTCTCCTCATACACTCTAGATAGGACAACATAGTATAAAAATCATGAGCCATTTATAAGTATTTTGATATCTACATATTTGATGTTCCATTATCATTAGAATTGGGTGGTGGATGATTTTAGTTTTATTCTCAAACAAGTGCATAGGTTTAATGAGAAGATAACATAAATGAGAGAGAAGATGGCATGTACATGGCTGATGATTTCAAGAAGATCCAAGGTGAGTTAATGATGAAGCTTCATACCTTTTCTTGTGTGATGGACATGTAGCACTTAAAGAATTATTTCTTGGCTATCTTGGATTTATATTTTACCAGTCATGGTTTAAGTTTTGACTAGCCTGCAGTGTGATGGTAATTACTTTACTGTTACCTCTATGTATGAATACCAGTAACTCTAGGTATACCTAGCCAAATTTCAAATAAATCTGCAATATGCTAGATCATAAAATTAAATATGAAAATAGGCTTTTGGGGAAACTCTATTGAGGTTTTTGAATTGAATTAGCTACTATGCATATTAAGTTAAATATTAATATCAATGTACAATAAATTTAATAAATATATATAGTGAGAAGTACCTTTTTAATTAATCTCCAATAGTGGCTCAAACCCGAACCCTTGAATAGGTTCAAATTTTGTGTATGATCACAAATTTCAACATTATTGGTTGAGTGTCTTTTGAATGTGAAACTAATAATACCTCTGTATCACTAGTTCAAATATGTTTGAAGCTCAATGTGTTATTCTGTACAATTTTTTGCAATCAAGTTTTAAGAGGATAGACTTCCATATTGCAAACATGTAATCTATTTCCTTACCTGAGTGGTTGCCTTTAGTATATTGCCTTTGGTATGCCTTGATCTTTGTACTATTGTACTTGTGCTTTTATTGAATAGTATGTTGTTTATCATAGCTATTTATACATCTTCTTAAGCTTTGGCATTTATTTACTTATAAATGAAAATATCCCAAATCCAACAACAATAGCAACAACAACAACAACATGAACAAAATAATAGCCAACAACAACTTCAACAACAATCTTTGTCAAGTTAGCAATCCCAAGTTGCTAACCATCAACAACATTAGTAGGAGAAAATTGGAGTTGTTGCTATAACTATTGATGGGAGTATGTCAAATTCACGTCGTGAAAAAATGATCAAGTAGTTGTTGCAACGGTGGTGATCCTATATCTTGAATTGAACATTCTAGATGTAGATAAATAAAATGGTTAAATATTGTGTCTTAAATTTGAGCAATTTCGTTCTTTAATGTCTAGTATATTGTGTTTTAGAAAGTTTTTCCAATTACAAAAGATATCCTTGTTTCTTGTGAAACTGTGAAAATTGACACAATTATAGGACCTATGAAATAGAACAAGTTGTTCTTAGAGAAATCTGAAAATGTAAAGCCCATACACCTGAGCTGGAAACCTTCAAGTGAGTATTAAATAGAGTTTGGTTGAAAAATCTTATTTCTGATTTTTTGCGATTGTGAAAGATTGGCTCTAAAGGTTAGAATGGAAGAAAATGAAAGTAGCCTAGGTCATCATCTAGTCCAGCTAATAGCTTAGGAACTACAAATACTACTAGTCCCTTCCCAAGTTCTGCACCCTCAACACCATCAACTCATACCCCTAGTGATGTTAAAGAAGTTTGTGCACTAAATATTCATTTTTCTGTATTTTGAGCATTTCACTAGTCTTTCTTGAGTATTCTTTGCTCTCTGTTGTTCCTCATCATATCTAGCTCCATGCACTAGTATTACACACTTGCAAAAGCAACTATATTATCATATTGATTGCAAATTTATTTCAGAATATTATCATTATGGGAGGGCACATCAAAAATATCCCTTTTTGAGGAACACATCCCAAGAGAGATGGAATTTCCTTGGCATATTGGCCTTTTGAGGATCCCCTCCTCTTAGAAATGATGAGATTTAGGGATCATGTATCCCTATGGAACATTTCTATCAAGGTTACCTAAATTTGTAAAATTGCAAGAATTTTAGTAGCTACCAGTAGTATTCCTGTAGATGAGGAATTATGAGTGTTGGTTATGGGAAAGTCAATAACCTCTACCTATACATTAAAATATGGAGTATTATTTTATGACAATCAAGTAGTGATATTGTCTAAATCTAATAGTAAAAATGATCCTCTAATAGTAAAAATGAGCTTCCATAGTTGGAAGCATTGAGTGTGTTCGATCATTTGTCATTTGTTATTTCCTCCTTTATTTATAAATTATTATCTCAATAATAGGTCGCAAACAAGTTAACAAAAATGTTTCTGAACATTCCTCCCTGGTAATGATTACCTCCTTGTGATCTGCCCCCTATGTTGTTTATGAAAGTATCTCCCAATGAAGTTCCATGATTCTTCCTCTTCATGTCCTTAGTAAGAAGAATTTCAACATCATCAAATCTTAATACACTTTCTTTCTTGCCAACTTACTGTAGCCATAAATATGCATTCTTGTAACTATTTTATACTTTAGGCAGACAGGCAGGTAGGTAAAACAATTGAAGAACTTTAGCACTTGTCCTATATCCTCACTTGTCATAATATGACCAATTTCTTTTATAGGTAATGGGCTGAAGTCTAGTTTATTCATTATTTTATTATTTGTTGAAATTTATTATTATTATATGCTAAGTTCAAGGAGACTTGAACCCAAGACTCCCATATGAGAGGCTAACTATTTACCATTGCTGGATGTTATCTAGATCAAACAAATATTAGCTATATAAACCTTATATCTAGACTACTTCAAATAATAGAGATAAATTTATATAAACAATTATATTTGTTATGTCAATTTTAGTAATATCAATAATGCTCTTAGAATAATAGAATCAAATTTAGGATGGAAAGAAGTTTGATATGTTTTTGATTCATCTCGTTATGCATAAATGTCCCTTTGTTCCATGTTGTATCAAGCAATTGTTTCTTATCCAAGCCATTTAATTTGCAACCTTTTAAATCTCTGCAAAGATAAAGTTGGAGCAGGAGAATTTTTCTTCTCAAAGGTGTCCTCTAATTGTAAAGCATCCATTCCATTATCTATTGAACACGATTTTTCTTCTCAAAGGTTTCCTTTGATTGTAAAGCATCCATTCCATTATTTGTTAAACAAGATTGTTCAACAAATAATGGAATGGATGCTTTACAATCAAAGGACACCTTTGAGAAGAAAAATTCTCTTGCTCCAATTTTATCTTTGTAGAGATTTAAAAGGTTGCAAATTAAATGGCTTGGATAAGAAACAATTGATTGATATAGCATAAAAACAACTTTGACCAAACATTGGTAGAAATTTTGACCAATTCTTGATAGTTTTCTACCAAGAATTGGTCAAAATTTCCACCAATTATTAAAAAAATTCAACCAAACATTGGTGGAAATTTCGACCAATTCTTGATAGTTTTCTACCGAGACTTGGTCAAAATTTCCACCAATTATAAAAAAAATCAACCAAACATTGGTGGAAATTTCGACCAATTCTTGATAGTTTTCTACCAAGAATTGGTCAAAATTTTCACCAATTCTAAAAAAAATTCAACCAAACATTGGTGGAAATTTCGACCAACAATGACAAATCAAAGCTAGAAAAAATTAAAAGAATTTGATGAATTTATTGGTCAAAATTTACCATGAACTACTTTGTCAAAATTTTGACCAACCTGGGTCAAAATTTCAACCAAAAATTGTCAAAAATTGAGTTCAAATTCACTAGTACCTTAGTCTTCCTAAGGGTTATGTACTTGTGTCTATCTGCCTACTTCATCTACTCCTTCCACTTTTGAATCTACTTTACCTACTATATCTATTCCTTGAGCTACTATACCTTAACCTATTAGTGTTCCTTCTTCAAATCCTAAGGTAGTTGGTCCTAATACTTCTTTATCTCATAAGACTATTTGTAACCAAAACTCTTGTTAGTGTTACAAAAATGCCAAGATAAAGCTAAGGCTAAAGCTCATTCTATTTCTTCTCAACCTAAATCTTCATCACAACCTTTACCTTCCTCTAATTAGACTATGTGTGGGTCTTTGGAAGAGGCTAAACAAGGTAATACTTCGCATATGGATAAATATGATGATTCTATTCATATTTTAGATTCTATTAATCTAGAGATGGAAGATACATTAGATGATGAATATGTTAGTAGTGATGAGGAATTAATTGATATGGATAGTGATTTTCCTAACATGCTTTCTGCACATCTTACAATCTCTCCTAGTAATGGGCATAGTGACTCTGAAAGTCCTTTCTTAGAACTAGTTGTGATTCCTCCTACGATAGATTTCATTCCTCTCGTCCTTCCCCTAGCATTTCAGACTAAGATGGGGGGAAATGCATGGAACACTACAAGTGGACTTCATTTTTCATGGTATTCTCTGTGTTCTTGTGTTGTATTTTCCCCTATATTGTATTTTTGTTTATTTCTTGTTGTTTGATTACTTTAGATGACTCTTGTTGATTTGTTGAGCTCAAGAGGAAAAAGTAATCACTCTATCATACACATTCTTTTATTTGTATCACTTTCTTCTATATTTTGTTACATGCTATGTCATGCTTGTGCTATTGTTCATACCAGTGATCTTGTATATTCTTCTTGGTTGTCTATGATATAATAGCACTGATTCTTTTTGGTCTCCATATTATTGGCCCAAAAAGACTCTTCTTTATAAATCTTGTGTGTTTTTTACTCCATTGTGTTGTAGTTCTACTTTCCTTGGGGAATGATGATATTTTCATACTTGTTAGAATATTACATGTTATAATATGATCTTACTAACCCCAAAGTTAGTAGATCCCTTTTGTGCTCTCTCCTTTTGTCATGTGCTCATTTCCTTTGACATGTTTCTCTTCTTGGGTATATGTCATAGTGGAATATTATTTAGTGGATGCATGTATGCTTCCATTAAAGCCATTAATCTCATAAAGGTGGTTGCAATCACTTTAATGTGGGGGCTACACTCCACTCATCCTTTGTCCATGGGACACAAAGACAAATTCTATGTATAACTTAGAGTACTTCAGCCCTAGTATGATAACTTGGAGTACTTCTAGGTATGATTCTAAGGTATATCCAAATATATGCATTTTTATTTCATGCTTTCCCCACTCTTTCTTTTTAGTTTCTAGGAATTATTGATGGTTCTTGGGGGCTTGGTCTCTTTTTTCTTTTCAATCTCTCTCTAAACTATGGGTAGTTTGGGAGACCTGATCCTTGTTTTGACCCTTCTTTTGACTACTAATAGTTTGGAAAGCCCAGTATCAATCCCCTAAGGACACACACATCCTTATGATTGGGTCACTTTCGATTCTTCTTTTTGGGACATGGAGTTCTCTTGAAGTTGAATCCTCAATGGACTAACTATCATGCCACACCCACTTGATAGACTATTCAATGCCATCCCATTTTGTGAAGACCTTTCTCCCTTTCTTTATCTTTTTCTTGTGTGGTTCACAATAAGTAACACATACCTTATTAGACAGTAACTACACTCCTTTTTTCACAGTGCTCATCCCTCTTATTGTAATTTTTGGATGTGATAAAGACTCAAGTCTCTTAAGGGCTTGATGATTTCTTTTCCTCCTAAATATTAATAAAACTTTCTCTTTTCCTCTTAGTTTACTTTACCATGAGTTTGAGGAAACTCATACTCTTGCTAAACTGGGGGCTTAATGTACCATCTTAAAATGAGCACACTTGCATTTTAAGACCGTTGAGCTCCCTCTCCATAAATTCCCTCTTTGGACCATGGATATGCTTGTGCTCGACCTCCTTTCCTTATATTTACTTCCATATTTCTACCCTAGCTTTATGGTATCTGCCCCTTCTTTCTGTGGCATCCGAGACCAAGTCGACCTATTCTAGACTAGGTCAACCCAGGTCAACCTAGTACCCAACAGTTTTGGAGCTTGGTGCCCAAAAGGCCCTAGGGGTTCAATTATATTTTTATCATTATCCAGTCAGTCTATATTATTTTTACCCCCAAAAACTCATATATAAGGTGACTTGGAGGCTTACTTTTCATATATCATTAATAACTCATATCCACAATTCATTCTTAAGTTATTGCTCTCAAAAGAATATTTCATTATTTTTGCATTCAAGGAGTTCAAGTATTCAAAACGTTCAATCATTCAAGCAAGGATATTTTTTTCCAAGGATTCTTTGTTAGCATTTCATCTTTAAGATGTATCTTATTATTGGCCATCAAGGGAGGAGATCTACATTGAAGCATTTTTCTTCTTCATTGATGCACTTCTATATCCATGACAACATGATGGAATTGTAGAAGATTTTTCACAAAGAGTGGAGATACCCTATATTCCTAATTCAAGATCTACATTATATTTACATACAAAATCCTTACAAACAAGGGTTTCAAGCAAGGTGAATCCTAAAATTTATATTGTTTTATAGTCATCTATGTTTGCATTTCTTTATCATGGTTGACTCCTTAAGCTAGGGCTTGATCAAGGCAAGCTCTCATCCAACCCAAACTACAAAACCTTTCCTTTCGGTGTTGATTTGTAGGGTGATAACAAAAAGGATTGTAGATCTGGAACCTATAGTTCATAATCTTTCTAGAGTAGTCAATTGCAGATCACTAGACTATGTCAACTTGGTTGTAGGACGTCTTCCCAAGTTGACGCAATCCTTCTTTCTTGGATTCTAGGGAGGTTTTTGGGTTTTATTCCTTTCATTTTTCAATTTCAAGATCCACAATCGGAAGTTCTAAAAGAGTTTGTATCCATGAATTCTACAACAAAAATACCTTTTCCTCTATGCAATTCAAGGTGAGTTCTTAATATTTTATTTCCTTTCATGTCTTTACCCTATAATTACATCTTAATTGGGCTAATTATATTCACATAGCATCTAGAGTTACATTATTATTTCAATATCACATTTGCATTATCCTTTAAAGGGCCTAAGAGAGTACATTTTGTTATATTGCACCCTTCTATATAATTTAGATTTAGTATTAGCACCCTTCTTCTTTGGGTCCTTGCTAATCTAATTTGGGTTAGAAGTGGAATCATATTTGGAAATTCCCCTCTTTCCATCACACATACATATTTGAATGGTTCAGTGTCCCATAAAGTGGAGACCTACATCTTATTAGAATGCTTCCCTTTTACCCTCAAACAACTATCATTTATATTTTTTACACATCTTGTCATTTTGAGTGGATGACCCTCAAACATCTCATCCAAGTTTAGGTTTACCTAATTATAGAAAAGAAGGTGTCCACTTATATCCTCCTTTTTGTACACCATCTTCTTTCAATTATATTTTCTTTATTCCTCTGTGACATTGGTTATATTTTCATGTAACTATTATTTTCTATTTAATTAATCCCAACAATTATCCTAAGAATAAAGGCTCTCCAATCTCAAGTTCTACAATACCTTCCTCAAGTTTGTCGATAGTCTCTTCCTCATGTGCCACAACGTTTTGTTTACTCAATCTTTTGCTAGATCCCTTGGAACATTGAAAGCTCTATATCCTACGCAACCAAATTTGAAACTAGTACCTTTGAATTCCTTAAATTTTTCATTCTTGTCCTCAGTTTTCTTAGATTAGGTTTATCCTGAATAGTTTATTTATCTTTACCAATTTTACTAGCTTGCTTCTCTGTTCCTCAAGGATTACATTGTTTCCTCTTCAACTTATCTTTTTCCTTCAATGCATATTGATAAACATTCTCAATTGTTCCAATCCTCAATATACTCAACTCCTCCGAAGAATCTCAAACCATATATATATATATATATATATATACCTTTCCATTGTTTTCCCTAAACAACTCTCAGTGTTCAGATCTAATTATTATTTTATATAGAACCCCTTTGTGCATTCCTCCACACTTAAGTCCTTTTTCTTATATTTATGAAACTTCTCAAATAATTTCAATTCATAATCCTTAGTTATAAATTTATATTCCAATCTAGAAATCATTGCCCTCCACCTAATGATTTTTATTTCACCATTATCTTCTCTATTCTTTTGTAATTCTTTCCACTAGAAGGCAAGATGATGGACTTCAACTTGATTTGTGCTAACCTAACACTCAGTGGATTTCTAACATCCTCAAGCTCAAATTAATCTTCTAGTTCTCCTATCTAATCTATCAAATCCTCAAGATGCAATGAACCTATAAAAAATAAGAAAATGTCCATCCTATGATTCTTACCCATTTATGTCATAGTACTAAAAAAATATTTCCTCTTTTGTAGAGATCTTAACATCTACAATCTCAAGAATTTTAGCCACATATTACTCACCAGTCTTAAGATTACTCTCTAATCCAATAAAATCATTTTGGATCTTGTTCTTTATTTTATTCTTGAAACCCTTTGTCATTCATTCTTACCTCCTAGGGTTCATTTTTGTAGGTGACATATTTCCAATCCCTCAACGTAATTGTCTAAACTTTGATGATTTGACTACTAGTTGTCAATTACCTCCCCTTGAGAGATCTATCTAACACACTTGTAATCTTCCTCTAACTCGGTGATCTATTCACCTTGGAATGCCTTAACAACTCAAACAAGGTCTCCAACTAGCCAACAATTCCTCTATGATCCACTTTCACAAGTCCTCTACAATTGTGAGCTAAATCTATAATCTGCCACCTTATAACCAACACCTCTAGGGCTTCACATGCTCAAGAGATTAGTCTTCTAACACAAAATCATCAATCTTCTATGATACCACTTAAATAGACATCTAACATACTAAATTGATCTTTGCATTATCACAAAATCAAAGTTTTACTTTAAATTGGTTTGTAAATTGGTGATGAAGGGTACTCCCCTAATGGAGAAATAACATCAAGTTGCAAGAATATAAATTTGGCTTCTTATTATATCTAAAAGTAAGGAATTGCAAATTTTAGAAATGTAACACGCATAGCTACATGGGCATTGTTCTTACAATATTCTATAAGTTAGAGCCACCATAGATATCACTACAATTATCCTAGACAACCCTACAAACCTTCATTATATAGGGAATTTTTACCACCCAAGAAGGTTCTAGAAATTTTAATCTTAAAATTTGAGGTTGACCAACCCTGAGATATTATTGTTTATATTTTATTAAATTAGAGAAGGCCCTAACAACTTTTGGAACTCAAAAGAAATTTTGAAGTAATTTCATTTTCTTTGATCTCAAAAAACACAACTTTCAAGGACTATAACTCATTGCCAATTTCTCTAATCAACTATTAAGACCCCATTTTGGAAATGCCACAAATTGCTCTATAGCACTTAACTTGTTGAAGCTTCAGTAAGTCGAGTTTTTCCCCCCTTTTCAAAGACTCTAAAGCCTTCAAAACTAAGTCCAAATTTTTTATACCATGCTATCAATACTAAAAATATTCAATAACTTCACAAATAGACTTGATCTTGTAATGAAACTTTACTAGTAGCATACTATATTTAAAATGAGGCTTCATGGAAGAAATCTAAGCATTATAAGCTCAAATGACCAACTTACTAAAAATAGTAAGCTTCCAAAAGTAGCAACTCTACATGGAGATAACCCTTATTGAAAAGAAAAAAGAGAAATATTTTGGGTGATGCAAGATTGCCCTTACACCATGATGCTCCCACATCATAAGGAGTCATACATTCTAGGCATAAATGCATGATTACAAAAAAAGTCTCATTCCTAACATTCAATCTAAGACCTTACTCCATGCCATCATCCACACACCCCTATAGAGATCAATTGCAAGTCTTATAAAGACTTTAGGACATAGAAGTCAACCTAGAACATATTACATTCTCCAATAATCAGAAAAATGCATTACAATGTAGGGAAGGACCTAAATTACATGTAGATCTTATCATATTAGTTGTGAAATCTATTGTGATCCAAGACACAACTCCACACATGATCTAAGAACATCAAGATATGTACCAACACATTTTACCATTTGAGAAATAGCTTTGCAAGAATGAAAAACATGAATTATTTGAGAAATTGTGATACATCAACAACTTGATAAGAATCTTTCATAACTTGAATGTGACGGATCCAAATGTAGTCTAAACCTTGGAAATGATCCAAGATCGTGTCCAAAACATGTTCCTAGCTTCACAATAGCCAACTCAATGAACTGAACAATTGCTACAAGAAACTCTGCAATTGTATAGACAAGAAAATAAAGAACAAATAGTTTTTTGGTTGATGTAAGATTTGTCAAGAACCTAAGATGCTCATGCATCATGTTAAACCATGGAGAAAAACATAATGATAAGAAATCAGGTTGGTTCACTACAATGGATATTGTGTGCCCCATTGATGTACCAAGTAAACTGGCTGAGCAAGACCCTCCTACATCACCTTCTGTTACTACAAATATCATGGAGCGACCTTTTTTTTGTGTTTGATGATCTTGGTGTATACCTTATTTCGACTTTAAGGATGTGATTTTATATATCCATCCACTCTTTTTGTAAATATGTAATATTTGTAATATAAATGATATAATGTAAATACTTAATTATTAATAAAAATAATAGATACAAATTCAATGAATGTAATAATTTTTAAATAATTAAATAAATAACAAACTAAAATATGGAAGAAAATGTAAACAAAATATTTACACTCTTGACCTAATAAAAATTTGAGTCCAAATATATAGCAAAAAAATATATAACCAAAAAGGTCTTTTATTAAAATAGTTTCAAATTAATGTTTATCTAAAAAGATCTACTATAAAAGCAATCACCAAGAACTAAAGGAGACGTGAACTTGGTTTCCATAGAAAACTTCACCCAAACAACTGAGTACACACTTTCCCATAATATTATAATCCACGAGAGACCATACCTATGTTTATTTAAACGCCAATTTAGAAATTGATTTATATTTTGTTTCAGCGTCAACAAAATGGTAGAATTTCGACATATGTCTTCCTCCGGCTTATCAACCTAGAGCCATTGATGAACAGCAACATTCTGTTTCAAGCAATAGAAATTTAAAAACACCATGAAAATTGCAGTAAACAAAATCAAAGATGCAGTGAATTACTGTCTTTCAGTTGTTGATCAAGCCTTCCCATGTCATTTAGTGTTTTAACTTTTTGCTATGGATCTACAGCCGGCTGCTTACAACTCAGCATTTGAGCAATTTTTCATCCATGGAATCGATTCATTCATCATTCTGCTGTCTTTCCAGCGTTTCTGAACAGGCCAAACTTGAATCAAATCTCAGTCTTTGAATTATAATTCTATATTTCTCATAGGAATATAAATTTTGGTAGGCTGTTCATTCGAGATGAATTATTTTCCACATTGAATAGATTGATCTTTATGAAAGGTTTTCGAAACCCTAAAACTCCAATCTGTGAAATATCTGCCAAAAATTCAAGTCCTCATCAGGCCGATCGTGAATGGAGAACAACTTCGAGTTCGAACTCAACACATTGTAAGAGGAATTTCGAATTTGTTCTCCACATTGAACGGATTGATCCTTAAGAGAGGGTTTGAAAACCCTAAAAATCCGATCTTTTAAATATCTGAAAAAAACACTCAAGCCCTAATCAAGCTGATCGTGAATGGACTGCAACTTCGAGTTCGAATTCAACACATCGTGCTCCGATCAAGAAGCGGCATATGCAGAAGAACTCTTTCACAATGGACAAATTCGAACTGTGAATCGGCAGGAGCAGGGCAAGCCATTTATGAGGGCCGAGGTTCGAAACTCAGCACATCCGCAACCTTCAATTCCACTTCTGAGAAAGAAAACAGGGGAGGAGAAGTATTCGTTCCCTGTATTCAGTAACAAGGCCTCAGTTTCTCGACGAAATCATCTCTGGGAAGAAGGAATTCGTAGTAACAAAGTTTTCAGGAGTGCTGAGGAAGTGAAGCTTTTCCTGAAGAGCTGTAAAAGCTACAAGGACACAAGGAATTTTTCTAGAGAATGTCCGAATTCACGTAGTAAAGATAGCCATTGGGCTAATTACAATATGAGGAAAAATAACAGAGCTATGGAGGCTGATCGTGTTTCTTGTCAATCTGATGAAAGAGAAATGGGGGAAAACCCTGTGGAAATCTATGGTGGAAGAAGTGGAAGCCCTAATTACAAGGCACATAAAGCTGTAGGGGAGAAAATGAAGCGGAAAAAGTTCTTATTTCCATATCTGGTGGGTTGCAGTTGTGTTCAGAGAGCTGTGAAGGATTGCCAAGTGCTTTCTGTTCTCAGAGCTAAAAAAGAAATGCATTCCTTCCATCCTCTCGACATCGACAATTATTCAATTAAGTGAAGAATTTTATTTCTTCATAATTTCCTGTTTGCTTAGTAGAATTTTGTTGAATTTCATTGTTAAATGATAGCAATAAAGTATGCATAATGCATGCATTGGCGTATGATCTAATATTGCTGTTCAAATCATCAATAAGGTTGTTATAATGGTTACACAGGTTGAGATTCAATGTATTCAAATATTCTCTTTTAGTGTGATGTGAATTTATGAATTTTTATTTTTATTTTTTTGAAATTGTTCATCATTAGATCAATTCAAGTATTGTAGTGTCATGGTTATTAGGACACTAGCTAAGTATTGAGTGGTACTTTAAAATAACTATTTTCTATTCTTATGTGTATAGCAAGTTTTACAAGAAGTCTTGTTACTATCTAGAAGCTTGAACAATAACTAAAAGTAGTTTTACATATGAAAAAACACTTCCAAATGACCACTTTTTGACCCATGGTGCATAACATATCCCAATGAGTGTGCACTATAAACATCTCTAAATTGACAATACTTACACCCAAATATCACACTAGTTGTTAAAATTTTGAAAATAATCATGCACAAATGTCTCAATGTAAAACTAGCTTATATATACCTCTATATATATTACGCCGAGAGTAATCGTTCTCGAGGCGCCTATTTTTATTTAATCCCAAAGTTATTTTAATCGAAGTTGGGATTTATGAAAATAAAAATAGGCGCCTCGAGAACGATTACTCTCGGCGTAATATATATAGAGGTATATATAAGCTAGTGGCAGTCACGGCGCAATAGGAAAATATTTACTTTTTATTTTTTATTTTGATAATGTTACTATAAAATTGTTAATTAATTTTTAATTAGAGTTGTATGAAGTTGCTATAAAATTATGCTTCAATTTTTTTTTTTTAAACTTAATATAAGGAGTTTCATTTAGATTAAAAATATATATTTTATTTTTGGGATATTGTAATGTAAAATGTTATAGTCATACGTAGATATATGGTTAGGGACAAAGTTACCATTATAGTTAATGTTAACCTTAGGGATAGAATTAGGATAAGGGTTAGCATTAGGGTTAGGGTTGGAGTTAGGGTTAAGGTTTGAGCTATGGTTAAGGTTATGGTTATTGTTAGAGTTATGGTTAAGGTTTAGATTAGAGTTATGTTTATGGTTAAGGTTAGGGTTAGAGTTATGGTCATGGTTAAGGTTAGCATTAGAGTTATGGTTATGGTTATGATTAGGGTTAGTGTTAGGGTTATAGTAAGGCTAAGGTTAAGGTTAGGGTTAAGGTATGAGTCAAGGTTAAGGTCAGAGTTAGGGTTACGGTTTGAGTCAGCATTAAAATTAAGGTTAGGGTTAGAGTTATGCTCATGGTTAAGGTTAGGGTTAGAGTTATGCTTATAGTTAGGGTTACGGTTAGGGTTAGAGTTATCATTATGGTTATGCTTAGGGTTATAGTGGGGATAGGGTTAGGGTTAGGGTTTGAGTCATATTTTTTAAAATTTAATATAAGGAGTTTAATTTAGATTTAAAAAAATATTTTTTTGGGATATTGTAATGTAAAATGTTATAGGACCATACGTAGATATATGATTAGGAACAAAGTTACCACTACAGTTAATGTTAACCTTAGGGATAGAATTAGGGTTAGGGTTAGCATTAGGGTTAGGGTTGGAGTTAGGGTTAGGGTTTGAGCTATGATTAAGGTCAAGGATAGAGTTATGGTTATGGCTATTGTTAGAGTTATGGTTAAGATTCCGATTAGAGTTATGTTTATGGTTAAGGTTAGGGTTAGTGTTATGGTCATGGTTAAGGTTAGGGTTAGAGTTATGGTTATGGTTATGATTAGGGTTAGGGTTATAGCAAGGCTAGGGTTAGGGTTAGGGTTATGGTTTAAATCAAGGTTAAGGTTAGAGTTAGGGTTAAGTTTTGAGTTAGGATCAAAATTAAAGTTAGGGTTAGGGTTAAAGTCCAATTATGTTAGAGTCAAATCTAGAGTTAGAGTTATGCTCATGGTTAAGGCTAGGGTTAGAGTTATGCTTATAGTTAGGCTTAGGGATATGGTTAGAGTCCAATTACGGTAGAGTTAGAATTAGGGTTAGAGTTAGGGGTAGAATTATGTTTATGGTTAAGGTTAGGGTTAGAGTAATGCTCATGGTTAAGGTTAGGGTTAGAGTTATCATTATGGTTATGGTTAGGGTTATAGTGGGGATAGGGTTAGGGTTAGGGTTAGGGTTTGAGTCAAATATATTTTTAAATTTAATATAAGGAGTTTAATTTAGATTAAATTTATTTTATTTTTTTGGGATATTGTAATGTAAAATGTTATAGTCATAGGTAGATATATTGTTAGGGGCAAAGTTACCATTACATTTAATGTTAACCTTAGTTATAGAATTAGGGTTAGAATTAGCATTAGGGTTAGGGTTGAAGTTAGGGTTAGGGTTTGAGCTATGGTTAAGGTTAGGGATAGAGTTATGGTTATGGTTATTGTTAGAGTTATGGTTAAGGTTCAAATTAGAGTTATGTTTATGGTTAAGGTTAGGGTTAGAGTTATGGTCATGGTTAATGTTAGGGTTAGAGTTATGGTTATGGTTATGATTAGGGTTAGGGTTATAGTAAGGCTAGGGTTAGGGTTTGAATCAAGGTTAAGGTCAGAGTTAGGGTTAGGGTTTGAGTTAGGATTAAAATTAAGGTTATGGTTAGGGTTATGCTTATAGTTAGGGTTAGAGTCCAATTATGGTAGAGTTAGAATTAGGTTTAGAGTTAGGAGTAGAGTTATGTTTATGGTCAAGGTTAGGGTTAGAGTAATGCTCATGGTTAAGGTTAGGGGTAGAGTTATCATTATGGTTATGGTTAGGGTTATAGTGGGGATAGGGTTAGGGTTAGGGTTTGAGTCAAGGTTAAGGTTAGAGTTATGGTTAGGGTTAAGGTTTGAGATAGGATTAAAGTTAGAGTTAGGGTTATGGTTAGAGTCCAATTATGGTAGAGTTAGATTTAGGGTTAGAGTTAGGGGTAGAGTTATGTTTATTGTTAAGGTTAGTGTTAGTGTTAGGGTTAGGGTTAGAGTTAGAGTTAAGGTCAAGGTCAAGGTTAGAATTAGGGTTAGGGATAGTGTAAAGGTTAGGGTTAGGGTTAGAGTTAGAGTTAGGATTAAAATTAGGGTGAGGGATAGGGTTTGAATTAGAGTTAGGATTAGATTTAGGGTTATTGTTGGGGTTAAGGTTACAATTAGAGCTATTGTTAGGGTGAGGGCTAGACTTAGGGTTAGGGTTAGAGTTAGGGTTAGGTTTAGAATTAGAGTTAGAATTAGGATTACTGTTAGGGTTAGAATTAGGGTTACAGATATAGTTAGGATTAGAGTTAGAGTTAGGGTTAGGTTTAGAATTAGAGTTAGAATTAGGATTAGGGTTAGGGTTAGAATTAGGGTTACAGATATAGTTAGGATTAGAGTTAGAGTTAGGGTTAGGGTAAGGGTAAGAATTAGGGCAAGGATTAGAATTAGGGTTACAAATACAGTTAGGGTTAGGGTTATAAAAACACTTAGGGTTAGAGTTAGAGTTAGAGTTAGGGTTAGGGTTATATTTAGGGTTAGAATTAGGGTTAGTGTTAGGGTTATGGTTAGCATTAGGGCTAGCATTAGGGTTAGGGTTACAATTAGAGTTAGAGTTAAAATTAGAGGTAGTGATAGTGTTAGTGCTAGTATAAGAGTTAGAGTTAGAGTTAGATCTAGGGTTAGAATTGGGGACAAGATTAGGGTTAGGGTCAGAATTAGAGTTAGAGTCCCAGTTCAAGTTAGAGTTAAAGTTAGAGATAGAGTTGGAGTTAGGGTTAGGGTTAGAGTTACCTAGTTAGATTTAGGGTTAGGGTTATAGTTAGGGTTGGGATTAGGATTTAATTAGGGTTAGGGTTGGAGTTAGAGTTATATATATTTTTAAGGTTAGGATTAGGGGTAGGTTTAGAGTTAGAGTCAAGGTTAGGGTTAATGTTAGGGTTAGGGATACAATTAGGGTTAGAGTTAGAGGTATAGTTAGGGTTAGAATTAGGGATAGGGTTAGAATTAGAGATAAAGTTAGAGTTAGAGTTAGGGTAAGAGATAGAGATAGATTTAGGGTTAGAATTAGGGTTAGGATTAGAATGAGCATTAGAGTTAGAGTTAGAGTTAGGGTTAGAATTAGTGTTAGGATTAGGGTCAGGGTTAGGGTTAGGGTGAGAATCAAAGTTATTGTTAAAGTTAGAGTTAGGATTAGAGTTATAGTTAGGGTTAAAATTAGGTTAGGGTTAGGGCTAGAATTGGGATTAGGGTTAGAATTAGGATTAGAGTTAGGGATATATAGGTTAGGGTTAGGGGTAGAATTAGAGCTATAGTTAGAGTTAGAGTTAGGATTAGGGTTAGGGTTAGAAGTAGGGTTACAAATATAATTAGGGTTAGAGATTGAGTTAGATTTAGGGTTAGGGTAAGGGTAAGAATTAGTGTTAGGGATAGAATTAAAGTTACAAATAAAGCTAGGGTTAGAATTAGGGTTAGGGTTAGGGTTAGATTTAGAGTTAGGGTTTGAGCTAGAGTTAGAGTTAGAATTAGAGTTAGAAGAAGGGTTAGAGATAGAGTTAGGGTCAGAATTAGGGTAAGGGTTAGCACAAGGGTTACAGTTAGAGTTGTTGGCATTAGGGTTAGGGTTATAATTAATGTTAGTGTTAGCATTAGTGTTAGTGTTAGAATTAGGGCTAGAATTGAGGCTAGGGTTAGGGTTAGGGTTAGGGTTAGAATTAGAGTTAGAGTTAGGGATAAAGTTAGAGTTACAATTAAAATTGGAGATAGAGTTGGAGTTAGGGTTAGATTTAGGGTTAGAATTAGGGTTGGGGTTAGGATTAGAATTAGTGTTAGGGTTAGAGTTAAATATAGTGTTACGGTTAGGATTAGCATTATATATAGTGTTAGGGTTAGGATGAGGGGTAGGGTTAGGGTTGGGGTTAGGGTCAGTGCTAGGGTTAGGGTTACAATTTGAGTTGGAGTTAGTGTTAGGGTTAGAATTAGGGGTAGGGTTAGGGTTAGAGATAGAGTTGGAATTAGAGTTAGGGTTAGAGTTTGAATTTGGGTTAAAATTAGGGTTAGCTTTAGGGTTAGAATTAGCATTAGAGTTAGAATAACAGTTAGGATTAGGGTTATAGTAAGGCTTAGGGTTAGGGTTAGAATTAGGTATAGAGTTAGGGTTATAAAGAGTTAAGGTTAGGGTCAAGGGTAGAATTAGAGTTAGAGTTAGGGTTAGGGTTAGGGTTAAGGTTAGGGTTAGAGTTAGGGTTAGGGTTAGATTTAGAGTTAGAGTTAGAGTTAGAGTTAGGATTTATGTTATTATTGTGGTTAAGGTTATTTCTAGATTATTAATCATATTATAGTTGATGTTAGTGCTATTAATATAGTTTATCTTAGTGTTAGGGTAATTGTCAGGTTAAATTTTTATGTGAGTTAGTTCTATTATAGTGCCCATGATTAGTGCTATTGTGATACAAGTTATTAATCTTTTTAATAATGTAATCCCTCCCTCTCTCTCTCTCTCTCTCTCTCTCTCTCTCTCTCTCTCTCTCTCTCTCTCTCTCTCTCTCTCTCTCCCTCCCTCCCTCTATCTCTCCCTACTCTCTAACTACACCTAGTAATATCTTCCCCTCTCTAAATACACCCTCTAATCTCTCTTTGTCTCTAGTCTCTAGATACACCCCCTAATCCCTCTCTGTAATCTCTAGATACACCCCCTTATCTCGCTCATCTTGCTCTCTAGATATACCTCCTAATCTCTCCCTCCCTCCATGCTCTTCAGATACACCTCCTAATCGCTCTCTCTCACTCTGTCTCTCCCTGCTCTCTAGATACACCTCCTAATCTCTCCCCCCCTCTCTCTCCTTGCTCTCTAGATACACCTCCTAATCTCTCTCTCTCTCTCTCTCTCTCTCTCTCTCTATATATATATATATATATATATATATATATATATATATATATATCTATCTATATATATATATATATATATATATATATATATATATATATATATATATATATATATATATATATATTTCCACTTATAAAAAATATAATATTATTTCTAGTTTCTAGTACATATAGGGTTAGGTTAAGGTATATAATTTACTAAATGCTTAGTATAGTCATATATAGAGTAAGAGTTAGAGTTAGGATCCAAGGTTTACAGTTTCATTTATATGACACTCAATGTTATGGTTAAGGTTAGTAAGTGGTTAAATGTTACACTAAAATAAGGGACATGGTTAAGGGATGTATAGGATTTAGGTGTAGTGTTGGAGTATTTGGAGTACAACTATGGTCAAATTTGGGATATATGTTATACAAATGATTCAAATAGTGCAAACCTTTAAATTCATGAAAGAAAAATTATAAGTCCCAATACAACTATTTAGATGATGTAAAAAGTGTGAAATAATATATAAGAATCAATTTTATGGAAATTATTTATGCATGATAATGTGAGAACATTATATATTATTGAATTTTTAATAATGCTAATGCAATTTTATTGCAATGATTAAGAATAGTAATCAATAAATATACTTATCATTAAGGAAATCTATTTAGACTTATGATTTTCCTTCTTAATTAATGTATTTAGTAGCCACATCCATTAAAAAAATATTTTGTACAATAATAAATTTATTTTTTCTTATTCTCTTCTTCGTGAAAGTTACATAGAACAATGTGGAAACAAAATTGCCAATACAACTAATTAGAAGTAAAATTCTAAAATTGGAGACAAGAATGAACCATATACAAAAAATAAAAATCTTTGTAATGGCGTAAATACACGTCACATTCTTCAATGATTAGGATTCTTTTGTTTGAACAATGATCATGAAAGACTTCTTTCATCATTGAGGGAAACCCATCCACTTTTGTAGATGTGTCACATATGAATTTTTATGCATCCTTCTATTTTCCCAACATAGTCAATTGGAAATATTGCATTCTCCATAACTTTAATTATAGTTGTGCACATCTCTTTAATTATTTGTAGGCATTTGTCAAACTCGATCTCAAAGAAATCATTTGAGTTTATTGAAGTAGTCAGACTAGTATCAAATAATGTTTGATTCTTTGTTCGAGGCATCCATACCTCAAATAGTAACCTGCAAACTTATAAACAAACACCAACATATAGAAATTATCAGAATAAAAAAGTATTCATAATTAACACAAATTCTTTCAGATGAATAATTTTAAAAATAACATAAATAAAAATCAAAACTATTTCAAATGAAATAGTTTGATTGTAATGCTTGAAATATGGTGGCATTGTCTTCCACTTTTCAAACATTACAAACATAAATATTAATAAAAAATTATATATAGTGTAAAAAGTATTTAAATAAAACACATATTTAATCTAATTAAATAATGATAAAATATAAACTAAGTATATGATTTGTTTATTTTAAATTAATCATTAGATTTAATAAAATACAAAGTTTACTGATAAGGTGACCTTGCCATCCACATTAATGATAAAATTTAATTATGAAACATGAAAAACATAAATATTTTAAAACATGCAAATATAAAACTATTATGAAACATACAAATCTAAAACATAAAAACCAAAACCATTTTGAAATAAGAAAATCTAAAACTAATATGAAACATGCAAATATTATTCTAAATTGAAACATGCACTTTAAAAATGTGCAAATGAAATGTATTATCAAATATCTAAATCAAATAGATTTTGATTCAATTTGAATTCTAAATCTAAATCAACCATGCAAGGCTAAACTATAACTAATTTTGAAATTAAATCTACATTTAAATCTAAATACATAACTAAATCTGAATCTAAATGCAAAACTAAATTAAAAATAGAAATCTCACATGAAAAAAATTACTCCAAAACTTTGATCTACTCCTCTTCAAAAACTCTAATCCACTCCAATAATCTCCACCTCTTCCTCCTTATAAAAACACAAAATGAAAATGAAATGTGGAGTATTTGTTTTATAACCCATGAGAAACTCCTCATATCCCCCAATAGATGTCTTTTGACATTCCACGAATTTGTTTCAAATTCCCCCACTCCCCACGAAAAATAAGCATGAATGTGCATGCAAAAATAAATTTAACAAAAAGAAAATATTATATATTTAAAAATTTAATGAAATTATTTCAGTCCTATTTTTTTGGCCTTATTTTTTTGGGTCTTATTTTTGGCCCCTTTTGTCAGGCCCTATTATTTTAGCATCCATTTGGCTTCATATACTAAATATATGATTCATGTACTTTAAATAAATCATTAACTTTAATAAAATATAAATTGTATTGATATGGTGACATTGTTATCCACATAAATGATAAAATTATACTTTGAAATATGAAAATATAAATACTTTGAAACATGCAAATGCAAAACTATTATGAAACATTCAAATCTAAAACATGCAAACTAAAACTATTTTGCAATATGTAAATCTAAAACTAATATAAAACATGCAAATCTAAAACTAATTTGAAACATGCACTTTTAAAATATGCAAATGAAAAGTATTATAAAATATATAACTCAAAAGATTTTGAATTCAAATCTAAATCTAAATCAAACATGGAAGATTAAACTATTAAATGTAAGCGTAAACAATTTCGAATATAATTCTAGAAATCTAAATGGAACTAATTGAAATTGAAATCTAAATCAAAGAATAATATTATAACTAATTTTAAATTTGAATCTATGTCTACATCTAAATCTAAATAGAAAATAGAAATCTCACCAGCAAAAAAATTACTCCAAAACTTCAATCTATTCCTGTTCAAAAACTCCAATCTAATCCTCCAATAATCTCCACCTCTTCCTTCCTGCAAAAACATAAAATGAAAATGAAATGAAGAGCCTTTGTTTTATAGCTTGTGAGAGACTCCTCATCTCCCCCAACAGACATCTCTTCACATTCCATGAATTTATTTCAAATTCCCACACTCCGCACAAAAAAAAACATGAATTTGCATGCAATATTTAATAAAAAATAAAATCATATTGAAATTGGTTTGCCCCTATTTTTTCGGGCCCTATTTTTTAGGGGCATATTTTTTGGGCCTATTTTTTCAAGTCCTACTTTTTCGGGCCTATTTTTTTGGCCTCCATTTGGCATCCTATTATTTCGGCCAGCTATTATTTTGGGTGTATTTTTTATTTTATGATTTAATAATCTAATATTTAATTTAGAAGTTTGTAACTCCTGCCTTTTCTTTTTTATTAACAAGGAATCTTGGCATATTTCCTGTGCTGCCATTGTATAGAATGCCTCTTGGCGTAAAAATGCTCACATCATGTGGTACAAGTGGACAACTATTGGTACACAATATATTTGTTAATGGGAGTACAAGTTAATTGGGGGGTTTGGTAAGTTGGCCACTAGTTATTGCTCATTTGAGTTCTTCCCTTTGTAGGAGAGAGACCTCAAAGATTATTTTAAGTTTTGAAATTTGAAAATTTGATTTTTAAATCTGCATGTGTGGAAATAAGAACTGAAATTTATTTGTATAATAAATTTTATTCAAGGTGATAAGTACAAGAGCAAGGTGATAAGTACAAGAATTTTTGGAGATGAGTTATAATGAGATAATGCAGGATAATTTTATGAGTTGAATTCCATCTAAGAATGTGTTTCTTATAGACATGTTATTATACAAAGAACATCTCATTGAAATGTTTAAAAAATATATGGTAACAAATCTTGAGTGTGTGAAATGAACTAATTTAAATCATGCACATATCAAATTAAAACAAATAGACAAACTTATAATTTTTAAATATTTAAAAGATACACTTATGAATGCTATTATTTTATTCTCCTCATAATAAACTTTACATTTGAAACTCATAAAATAAAATAAAAATATTCAATGTTCATAACATTTTTCATGCATAAAAAAAAATTACTAACTACAACTTGCTTCTAAACTCTTTTTTTTTTAAAGGATATTAAATCATTTCTAACAAAAAAGTGATCAAACATTGGCTATGCTAAAAAATGTTAGGTCTTTGAGGTAAAATAAATAAATGAAATACATCTTAAAATCCATCTCAAGACCAAAATGAGGTAAATCCTTTCAACATATAATTAATGCATGACATTTCAATTATAAAAAAAATTAGAAAATCACATCTTATTTATATATTGTGATTGTAGCAAAAACAATTAGTTGATAAAATGATCAAATGATACAAATCATAGTTTTAATGTATTCATGCATGTTATAAATCATGTTGAACTTTATATGATTTTTACAAATTCATCAAATTTAAATAATAAGTTATTTATTTTTATTTTGTTGGTTTTGTGCGTTCATCTTTTCTTGTACATTCTTGAAAAAAGTTTGTCCATTTTATAAAATATATCTTTCACTCATATATGTAAGTATATAATATATGTATCTCAAAATTTATTTTAAAAAATTAATGGTATCATGTTTATGCTTCAAGTTCACGTCTTGTCTATGTTATACATACATACATACATACATACATTCATGTCTATCCAATCTTTCCACCTCTTCTCTTTTTGTGCATGCTTTGCATTTAAGGGTAAAGAAAAGAACTTAATTTGAAGGCTAAAAGCAAAACCAAGCTATCATATTCTTAGTAATTAATTTGAAAGTGTTTATATAATTCATAGGTGAAAGTTGGATCACTATCATACCTTCTCATCTTCAAATTTGTCACAACCCATAGCACCAATATTGTATCCTTCACATTTATTTCATGTTTATTCTAATTAGCCCAAATAGTATGCGGATTCAATCTACCATCATGCAAAAATTTTCTATCATACTACCAAGGTCTTCCCAAAAGAACATGACAACAATAAATAAGTATAATGTCACTCAAAACTCCATCAACATAGTTCCCAATCTTGAATTTCACAAGGCATTGTTCACTTACCAGTAATATATGTTCATCCTTGATCCAAGCAATGTGATAAGGGTTAGGGTGTTTCAATCTCTGCAAGTTCAACTTAGATACCAACTTTTCAAATGCCAAATTATCATAACTGCCACTATCAATGATTACCTTGCAACATTTTCCCTCAACCTTACGTTTGGTCTTAAAGAGACATTTCCTCAATATAGGTTCATTATCCAACTACTCTTTCCACAATATTCTTCTCATTATTGAGCACTCTCCATTTCAGGTTCATTTAGAGGATCAATAGCTCCCTTTTGAATCAAAACATTTTTGCTACTACTTCATGTCTTCTTTCCAAAAAATGTACACTCTAAAGCTCTATGCCCTTCCCCACATTTAAAATGGGTTTCTTTAAACCAAGATCTATCTACTCTCTTTCCAATATTGTTATTCCTAGAGTAAGAATAAGAATTACCTCTAGTGTAGTTACATGCTTCTCTATTAGCATTATCATCTTTCCATTCAAATTTAGCTCTCTCATAATATGTATTGTTAGAACTGCTAGTTTCTTCATAAGATCTACCTCTATTCCTTTGCAATCTTCCACCTCTTGCTCTCTATCTACACTCATGTTTCTTTGTTAATATTTCTTTAGCTTTCAAGGCATACAAGTATGCTTTTTCAACACTTTCGATCTTTAAAAAATTAATTTCCTCTTGTATAAAAGTCCTCAAACCATTCAAATATCTAGCAACTTCTTCAATCTCATCATCAACATGTCTAGATCTAATATCCAACTTAAAGAATTTGTTAGTATAATCTTTCGCAGACATATCTTTCTATCTCAAATTTTGCATTCTTCTCAACAAATTAACTTGATAATGAACATAAAGTAATTTCCTTTTCAATTTACCAACCATCTTTATGTTAGAATACCAAGGTCCAAATGTACCAATTGAACTTTCAATCACTTCAAATACTTCTTATCTAAACATTCAATAGCTTGGCCTCTATAGAAAATAATCAATAATATAAACTTGAAGTCCATTGTCCTAATAGTAACAAACCTACTAAATGTAAAAGCTTAATAGTAAAAAATCTTAGATAACATCCACACAAGTATGGTACTAGGATTTAACATGGAAACCCAAGTTGGAAAAAACCACTAGTAACATGTCACCATTTTTCACTCTTCTAAATTGAGCTCTATTAGGAGCCAACCTTGTTAAAGGTTACAAAACACACTATTAAATGTGACCTTGTTAAAGGATATAATCACCCTATTAGGAGTGGCCTTGTTAGAGGGCTTAAGAACATTCCACTGGAATGTCACATTGATTAAAGGACTTAATTATGACTATTAGATCAACCTTGATTAAAGGATTTTAATGCTAATACAATGGTTAGAAAGTAAAGACATGTTTGATTTGACAAATACAACTCACTTTGCAAATGCAAATCATAGTTCAATTCATATGTTGATCCACTGACTAACAAACACTCTTCACCTCTTCACAACTCTTCTTATCCTCATGCTCAAGTTCGCCAACCAATAGCGTCAACAACTACTCTAATCTTATTAGGTCTTCACCATCTCTGCTAACCTTTTTAAGTTTAGCCCTTGTACCTCCTTAAATAGTTAATTTTGATCTTTTGCTGCTTAAACATCACCGTAGATCTGAGGGTTAGGTTAGATTCATCAAATCCTTCCATCATTTTGTTTCCTCTTTTCTTTTCTAGAAACTTCTCTAAACTTCTCCTTGAATTCTTTCTTAGAAATTCTCAAACATTGTTTCCCTTGAATTAAATTTTTTAGGTCATCCATCCTTATCTTCAACACATTTTACATATTCCAACAAATCAATTGTGTCAACTAGAAATCACGATTTTCTCAAAATCTATCAAATGTTGTCCCTCGGACAATATTGTGTTTTAATGCTTGGTCATCACTAGAATACTTGACCGCTAGTACTAAATTTTCTATTTGACACATTTACTATCACTTGGTCGATATTGATGCTTAGTCAACACTATATTATGCTCAACTTATAAAGTCACTCAATCAGCTCTAGCATCACTCAACATAAACTTCAAGTTCCTTAATCTTCTGCTCTTTTTCTCAATCAAGCCTATGCATTTGATCAATCTTTGATCACTTCTTCTAGGCTTCAGTACAACTATCTTCTTTACTTGCAGCATGATTAAACAATCACTTTACCTTGTCAAATTCCAATTGAGTCAAGTACCCATTTATAATTCCTTGTAACTCAACCTTTCCTCTAGGCCCTTTTGTTATGTCCTTCCCAAATCATTTTCATCAATCATCTTGATATGGAACTTTACTCAGATGGAACTATCTTACCAATAAGGTTTGACATAAATGAGAACATAACAATTGTCTCAATTGTAGTTTCCAACAGTTTAGCCAAGTCTTAATCGTTTCGTTTCCTCTTTTTCTTATATCAGTTTGCATGCATTCCCACTAAAGACAAGCATGGCCTCTCAACTTTTTTACTGATATCCAATCCAATACGGCATCAATATCCAACTTTCCAATATAGAAAGAAAGTTCAAAAGAAGATTTGAAATTCTCTCTACTAAAAGCTCTCTAGAGTCTTTCTTCATCTTGTTCAACCCCAGTTTTAGGATGAGGTGCAACTACTTCTTCTTAACCACTAACATCATCAAGATGTACTCTTCTTTGAGCTATTTCAACAACCTCAAGTCTAGCTGGAATTTGTCTCAGCATGTCTATAATAAAATTATTTTCATTTCTTCTACCTTGAACCATTTTATAATAGTTCCTATAATAATCGTAACCTTCTAGAAGTTATAGGTCATAAAATCAACCTTCAACCCTACAACCAATCCACAACAAGGTTCTCAATGATCTCAAAATTTGCAAGGAAATAAACATTCACTCTGATACCCCCTGATGTAAGGCTAGGATGCCAAAAATAGAAATAATCCCAAGCTACCCTTGCTAAGAGTTACACACAAAATCCAATGTATAGGAGAAACCACAAGAAATTATATAGAATTCAATGCAAATATGATGATACAATCTTCCATTAACCTGCCAAACATAAAGGCCTACCTAGTTCTAGCCATAAACATCAAAAATTAAAACCGCAAGCTCAAAAACTTAGGTTTACAAAGCCAAATATTAGTCTTTTTTCTTTTATCATTCAACTTCATTGAATATTTTCCTAATCCTACAACTCAAAATATATAGCCAACAAGACCACAAGCCATCTTGTCAGGCATATTATTAAAAAAATATAGGTTATTCTCCAAAGGAGAAATCAATAACCTTACAATTAAGAAAAATAGCATCTGTAAGGAAAAAGATAGGTCCATTCATGATCCAAAAAAAACCCCAAGGTCATGAAAATCCTTGATACCACACAACCTCATCGAAGCCAAATCCATACATTACTTGAACTGTAAGGAAGGAAAACACTACAAGTAAAGAGAAAGGTTAACTCCAAAATATCAATGAATTTGTTTCTATGAGCATAGGACAAGGATACATGATAGGTCCAAATTAAGGAGCCATGTGTACAAAAAGAGAAAAATGAACAAAAAGGGGCATTCCTCAAACAGTAGACATGAACAACTGAAAGGAAATATTTTTGGTTGACACAAGATGGCTAAAATACCCAAGATGAACCTACATCAATAATTCATTTTTGTATTCTTCCACTAGGGTAAAGGGTATCCTTTCCCTCCTCATCCTATCCATTTGGAATTTGTTGAACTATGACCTAAATAGATCATCTCTTATGTCTCCCAGTCACATATACATCTTGCAAACTTGTTTAATGACTAGTGCTTCTTGTAAGAATTTTCCTTAGGGTAGAATTCACACAAGACCAAGGAACTCAAGAATAAGCACAATAGTAGACTAGAAAGAGTATGATAAGAATGAGGATATATTCATTCAATATTCAATATGAAACTACACTAGGAGTGCCTATATATAAAGGCCTTTGGAAATCTTCTAGAATGCACAGAGGTCAGCAACATGATAAGTCATACAACCAGGCACATGTCCACCAGATATGGGTTATCCTCCATTAAGCATGAGAGTAAGTATGATGATGAAAGGATAAGCCTACAATGGTGTAGCACACAAAATAATTTTGTAGACAACATGTGCTAAAATGGGAGTGTGAATAACTATGTTGTCTACATGATAACTTAGTGAATGATGCAAACTCTAGTGTTGTAGACACCATGTGTTGAATTAGAGTTTCTTACTCCAATGTTGTCAACATGACAACTCATGAGAGTACACAACCTCTTAAGTGTCTCACCTAAATAAATAATAAAATATTTCATTAACCTAAGTAAATTGAAGTAAAGTGTAAATAGTAAATACTTATTTACACCAACACGCCCCCTTAAGTGCAACTTAGGGGATTGCACTTAAGTTTACAAGAACTAGGATGAAATGCATAATGGGTCCTAGCTACTAGGCCATGTTAGGTACCCATGTACATAATGAAATGAAATCTCTCAGAAAGTAGAGAAAGATGGAAAACCTCATGGGAAAAACCCTCCCCCAAAAAGAGAGATGAAAAAACTAGATGTGGATGGATGGAGTAATCAAGACCCCCCATTACAACATACATCAAGTATATACAATAGAGAAATGTGAGAAGAGAAAGAGAGATAGGATAGGCTTCCCCCCCAAAGAAGAATGCTAACCAGTGACTGCTCTAATGTAGAAGTTGATCCAAGACTATAGAATAGTGTTTCTCCCCTTTGGAAGAAACAATACCATAGGTACAAGTGAGACACTTCTACTATGTGTGAAAAGAATCTCAATGATCACTGATGTCTCTGAAACTAGTTCAACTATCCCTATAAAGGATGAATGCAGAACCTATCCCAAAGAGCATACTATCTCCTCAACTGATAAAGAGACCTCCTACAACTGTTGTACATAATTATCCATAATCACATCAACCTGTGAAGATCGATCATGCAGAGAATGGACATAAGGGTCAAAGTGACCCCTCACAACAACTATAGAAGGATCTTCTCCATTAAAGAGAAGATGTACATCATCAATGATGTCCTCCAAATCCACTATGTGTGACTTTACAAACAAACTTGAAATTTTTTCTATGTAGTCATCCTCTGGTGTTCAAGCTCGAAGATTGGGTGTACCCTAGTTTGTTGGACCTATCATTGTGGCAATATATGTATGTGGAATGTACTGATGATGTGACCTCTTGCTACAACTTTTGATAGAACCCCACATGTCTAAATCTATTGAAGCACTATCATTGGTGTCACTATCAGTTTCCACAAGGTATGATGTGTGAATAGGATTAGAGTACAAGCTAGGTGAACTTTCCTCAAAGTGTACATCCTTCTCCACAAAAGTCTAATGTGTCTCAAGATCCATATGTCTGCATGCCTTCACACCATCTTCATATCCTATGAAAGAACAAGGCCAAGGTGGTGGTGCCTTGCATCTTCTGGAAGATCTTTTTGCCCATGCAAGACAATCGAAGACTCTGAAGTGTGTCACAACTAGTTTTTTGCCACACCATACCTCAAAAGGTGTCTTTCTATCTAAGGTAGGATGAGGAGATGGATTAAGTATGTGATTGGCACTGTTGATTACTTTGACTTCAAGTGATGGATCTAGAGACTTGGCTTGTATCATGCAACTTGCCATTGACTTAAGAGTTTGGATCCTCAATGTTGCAACATATGTCTTGTGCAGACTGAATGCTGGTGGATTCTAAAGATCAATTCCCTCAAGTTTGCAAAAGTCTATAAGTCTTTTGTTCACATATCTTCTTTCATTGTCCATCCTTAGAAATTTGATGGCTTTCCTTAATTTTTGTTCAACATGAGTCTTGAAGGCTAGAAACTTGTCCAACACTTCATTTATTATGATGAAGAAAGTAGACTCAAGTGTACCTTGAAAAGTCATCAATGAAAGTAAGTATGTAGCAACCCTAGCTAACTGATGTCACTACAAAAGGACCTGCTAGTACATGTGAACCAACTGAAGAACAACTAGTGCTCTTGAATACTTCCCTTTATGTAACTTCTCCTCTAGATGCATATCCACTAAACCTGTTGAACATTCACCTATAGAAAAATTGATTTTCGGTAGACCTTTGACCATTTTGTTTGAGCAAAGTTTCTCAAGATAGTGGAAGGCAAGATGACCAAACAACGCATGCCATAATTGGATGTGTGAATTGGATTGAGTCAACAAGGCTTGTGAATGATGAAGGAGGCTCTGATACCACTGATGAAGGGCCACACCACCCTTACCAACTCACAACCAAGAATGCAACAATATGAAAATAAAGAGAGATAAAATGCTTCCCAAGAAATTTTATTAGACTTGAAAATCCTTAGCAATTATAATAACCTTTTTTGCAAGATCTCTCAAGATCCAATCCAAACCTAAGCTAGTCCAGATCCACAATCTAGTAGAAACCTCTGAGATCTCAACTTGTGCTCGCAAGCCACAAAGAAACCTCCTTGTTTCTAAATCGTAGTCACTAACTCTTCTCACAAACTTTATCCAAGATCTAAGTGTAAACTGCCTCACATTCGGTGCTCTGTCCACACACTCACAAGTCCATCACAATCCTGTTGTAAATTGCCTCACATTTAGCACTCTATCCACAGACTCAGGAAAACACACTCTTCACTTCCTCCTTCTCTTTCACACCTTGAAGCCTTCACACCTTCTAGTTTTCACACCTTGAAGCTTTTCCTTCCAAAGCTTTCACCTTTCCAAGCTTTCACACCTTCCACATTTTTCACACCTTGAAGCTTTCACCTTCCAAAGCTTCTACTTCTCGAGCTTCTCCTTCTCAATCTTGATTAGAAATGCTCATATGCCTTCCTTAAATAGGCACTTACCACCCAATGCATAACTTATCCACAACCTTCTAGAATTCCACCTACACAATACAATACCCACAATCTTCTAGAATTAAAACTAAGCACCACCATGTGGCCCAATTAGAAAATTACATTTCCTTTCTGGATCACAACAAATATTAAATGCAAGATTTAAGAAACTTTCCACAAGCTTCTAAGATGCCACCTACACACCTCGATTAATGTAACGACAACTATTTTTCTTATTTTTCTATTTATGCCACTTATGCACTTCAAAAATAGAAATTCCTCCTTTTCTCCTTTTTTCCATTTTTAAATTTTTTTTTAATTATTTCTCCTCTAATTTTCGTCACTTTCTCTCTCCTCCACAATTTTTTTTTTTTTTAAATAATTTTCCCATGCAAGATGCTCCTGCATCAGTAAAGGAGACTTGGGTACAAAGTAGGAGAAAGAATGCAACCTTTTGTCATGATTAACTTTCCCCATTGCAACCATTGAGTCATCTTTTAGACTATGCACCTTTATTGAGTCAGGAAGGAACTCAACTTTATGACCATCTCCAAGGTGAGTGATTTGGTAAATTGAGAGGAGATTTGAACTTAGGTTTAGAACATAGAGAACATCTTTAAACTCTCAATTTTCCATCTCCATGTTTCCTTTCCCTTCAACTTCCATTTTTGTATCATCTCCCACAAAGATGTACGGTACCTTTGACTGCTTCAATGAAGAAAAATCCTCCTTTGAAGAACCCATATGAAATGAGGTACTTGAGTCAAGAATCCATTCCTTTGAAGAATTTTTAATTTCCATGAGTGCTTGCCCTTTTCCCTTTGAATCTAAAGAAGAACCTTTCTCCTTGTAAGCAATAGGTAGTGGAACAATATGTTTCTTCATGATAGAGGTCAACTCATCAATCTTTTTATGATAACACTCATGTTCTTCATGACCCAATTTCTTGCAATAAGCACACTTTTTCTTGTCCTTTATGTCCCCCTTATTGTTTGAATTTGAAGACTTGCCTTGCTGATTTGATTGTGGTGTTGTCTTTTCTGCATCCTCTGATTTATTCTTCCACTTCTTATTCTTAACCTTTCCTTTATTTGAAGATTGACTAGCTGAATGTTGAGAACCCTCATTATTGGCCACCAATGCCTTAGACTTTGGCAAATTGAGAATCCCCATTGATTTCAACTTCTTTTCTTCTTTATCCAACAGATCGGCATAATCATCAAAAGAAACTTTCTAATAGGCAGACCCTAATGTAGCCTTTGAGGTGTTATAAGTAGAAACAAATGTGGAGTACTCAAATAGCAGCTTGTTATGTATGAGATAGATCAATATGTCATCTTTAATAGGACTCCCACAATCATTAAGCTTTGTCCTTAGTTCATTCACCTTAATGATGAAATCCTATATTGAATCAAATGACTTAGTATCTAAGGAGATGAGCTCATCTTCAATTTTGAAAACATCCTCTTCAGACACTTTACCATATAGGTTTTGGAGGGTATCCCAAGCTTCCTTGGATGTACAAGACTTATGAATTTGATACATGATCTTGTCATCAACCCCCAAACAAATATCACCTAGGGCTTTCCTATCCATTGTTTTCCAATCAATGATTTGATTGGTAGATACTTGATCACCTATTAGTCTAGGAAGGGTACTATCTACATATTGAGAAACTCCTTTATGCATTAAATGACACCACATTTTAATGGACCATGTAGCATAGTTATGAGGAGTTAATTTTGGAAACTTAAAATGTCCCATGATGCAAAAAAATGAAAGAAAATTATAGAAAAGAAGAACACAACACCAAGAACACCCCCCCTTTTCTCTAAATCAAGAAACCCCAAAAAAAGATGCTTTGGGAACTTTATATGTAGTGTGATTACAATGGCCACTTGTTAATTCAAAAAAAGACCTAATTCTGAAAGTGACACTTTTTTCCACACAATCCTATAATTTAATTACAAATCTGGAAACTAGACAAAAAAAAATAACACACTTTCAAAAAAAAACCCTATTTTCATGTCCAGATGAGCTCATATAGAGCATTTGAAGTTGCAAAATATAGGATTGGAGAGGTATAGTCACCAAAAGATGCAATTTTTGACAAATCCATGCACCAAAACTAGAAAAGAGTTGCACCACTAAAAAAATTAGGAAATTCTGCCCAATTTTTTAAAAAATTGCACCTGATTTGGAGTCTGAATGATTGAGATATGGCCTCCTAAAGTTGGATTGCAAAATCAAAAATCAATCTAGAAAGGGGTTGCATCAGCAAAAGACAGGGTTAAATTTGATGGCCATACGACTATCACAATAGTTCAAATTTTCCCTTGAATGACAGTCAAACAACCATCAAATTTAAGCTTAAGAACCTAATGACATCAGTGAAAACTCCACCCCTAGTTGACATACACATGACATCATGATGATGTCAATAGCTTAGGTGGTAGTACAAACCATATGGGCTGTATAGATTTGGCAGTCATGTCTACTTGCCTAGCAGTTGACTTAGCATACAGTCTGCTTATGTGGATATGTTGACATGTCAGTTGATTGTTCTTGTTAAGTTAGAGTATGATTGTTGACTGCGTGTACTACTGACTTGGCATGATAGCTAGCACATACGTGGACTCATCTGAGGACATGGATGTGTAGCATTGGTAGGGTCTATTATTTTCCATGTGTCACTAGGTGTTTGGCTAACGAAGATTGAGTAGTGTCACCAGATAAGTTTGAAGAGGTGCCAGGGAACTTGATCGAGAGTGGCCAAAAATATTTTTTCGGCATGGGTTTTATCCCACACACATTGTGCGATGGGCCTGCGCGTTGTTTTTAAAGAAGCCCCCACTACATCAAAAGCAAAGGTTGCCCCATCAAGAATTAGAGCGTGTCACTAGTGAGAGTCTAGGCCGTTGAGTTGGTGCCCTCGCTGGAATTTTGTGTACTTAGCTGTCGGTGATTTAATTAGCCAGAATTTAGTGGCCAGACCAAATTATGTTGACTAGTGGAATATTGCAGAGTTGTCTGCCAATAGAATATTCCACGAATATTCTTTGCAGGGCTGGGGTGTGACTACTCGATTCTACAAAAAAAATCTCTATTAGCCCAACTAGACGAATTTTTTTTGAAAATACCCAATTCAAAAAATATTGCAGAGAATTAATTAAATGCAAATTTGAAACAATTAAAATGTGTAGATCAAATAGATCACACCCAGTTTGCAAATCAGTGCCTTCGGGTGCCAGTTTGCAATTTTTTTTTACCTCATGATCAACTTTAGCTCAACATAGGTGAATTTATAGATGATCTTCACCAAATCGACATTCTGGATGCAATGGTGAGGTCAGAATTGGCTCTAGACGCTCTTAATTTCTATAGATTCTTTGGATTTGGGTTGAAGTGTTGAAGCATGAACAGTCTCAAATGGCTATGTAGAGAATATCCCCGAGCTCTGATACCATGTAAGAATTTGCCTTAGGGAAGAATTCACCCAAGACCAAGGAACTCAAACACAAGCACAATAGTAGACTAGAAAGAGTATGATTGGAATGATGATATATTTATTCAATATTCAATATGAAAGTACACTAGGAGTGCCTGTATATAAAGGCCTCTGGAAAGCTTCTAGAATGCATATAAGTCAACAACATGATAAGTCATACAACCCGACACATGTCCACTAGATATGGGTTATCCTCCATTAAGCACAAGAGTAAGTGTGATGATGAGAGGATAAGCCTACAATAGTGTAGCACACAAAATAATGTTGTAGATAACATGTGCTAAAATGGGAGTGTGAATAACTATGTTGTCTACATGACAACTCAGTGCATGATGCAAACTCTTGTGTTGTAGACACCATGTGTTGAATTAGAGTTGCTTACTCCAGTATTGTCAACATGACAACTCATGAGAGTACACAACCTCCTAAGTGTCTCACCTAAATAAATAATAAAATAATGCATTGACCTAAGTAAACTTAAGTAAAATGTAAATAGTAAATACTTATTTACACCAACACTTCCTTTGACCAGTTAATTGATGGTCATCCCAAAAAATTCCTTTTAAAATAGAAGAATATACATACCAAAATAGCTCCATTTTTGAATGGATATTTCTTGTAATTTTTTTTTGGCCTTGTACAAGTTTATAATTAACTTCTCTTGTAGCTATCCACTTAGGTCAAGTGGGGCATTGTTGCAGATGATTTGATATGCATTGTATATTGCTCCACAAGGCACACTATTCTCCTTGCTAGAGTAATAAAATTTTAAGGCTTTCACAATTATAGAAAACTTCATTTCTAGATCAAGAACATCATTAATGGCACATGATCATACATCTTTCCTTGCTTTAGTGAATTTGATAAAAAAAATTGATTGGAACTTTTCCTATTGTTAGCTTTTCTCCAAAGCACCTAAATCCAGTTACCCTTTAGATGAATTCCTTGGTAATTTTATAAGGCTTTTCCAACCACATGTAATTTCCATGTACTCTAATTAGTACAAATCTTACCCAATCATCTCAGAGAAAGTCACAAATGTCCATTGTGTGGTGTAATGTGGTATTTTCCATATGACTCTGTTCTAGCTTCAATCTTCCATTCTCAAGAAATGTAGAAAGTACCTTATAAATTTTTTTGACCCCAAGTTCTAGAATTTTCACTCTTAAGTATGCATTCACATCTTCTATGACCAATATATCAGTTGGTAAAAATGATAGTACTTCATTTTGGTTCACTATGTCTCCCTTTAGTGGAGTGACCACATAGATTAGTCCATAAAACTACTTGGTATAAACCAATTTAGTTTTGTGAATTCCATGTGCCATGATGGTTTTATTAATTATTAGTAGTGGCATATACTGTATCAACAGTTACTGGTGCTTTTTTTGATTTCCCTTCTACACCTTCAGGTTAAATCTTTCCTCATACGTAAATGGTGCAAAGATGAAAAACTAGGTTTTCCATAAATAAAAAGCTCAAGAATTTAAGTTTTAAAAGTGGTAAATGGATCTTTGTTAGTCCATTTATATCTTATAGTAAATAATGTTAGGTTAATGTTAATTTTCAATGGTAAACACAATACTTACCTACTACTTAACTTGCATTTAATGTTGATGACCCATGTTACAATAGTGACAACCTCTTTACATTCATGTCTTGTCATAGGTACTTTTTCCTTCACTTATCTATTTTTTGGTTTCTTGGTGTCTAGCTTACCAATTTTGACTACGAGATCGGTTTGATCATTTTTCTTTCGCACACAATCCTGTTAAGCTTGGATTAGCTGAATTTACTCACAAAGTCTCACTTTCAACTGGTGAGCTCATAACTTCAACAAACTTGGCCTCCGTGCTTTCATTGGTCTTCTTAGTCCAATTTTTTTGTATGTCCTTCCTAACTTACTCTTTGTCCCCTATCATATTCTTTTCCTTGTTGTCAAGGTTCTGCATGTCAGATATTCTCTTTGATCTACATTCTATAGTAAGGTGGCCTATCTTAGCATAATAATAATAGGGCATGCATGTTCCATTCCAAGATCCTAATAGATTTCCTTGGTTGGTTCTTAGTATGCATTATTCTTCCATATGTCCTTTGTTTTTGTAGGGTTTTCACATACTAGTGTAGTGAACTTGTTCATCTAGCCATGATTAAATGACCTTTGAATGACTAGTCTTACGTTTCCTTAGGTCTACAAACCTCAGCCTTGTGCCCATACTTGTTTAAAAAGTAACAATATCCATCAAATATTTCTCATTTGGATGATATTTTCACTCATGAGAAGAGTGACCATACCATGGCATGAGTTACAATAACCATTGTAGATATTATGAGTTGTGGTTATAACATTTCTATGCTAGCATACTTTACCACTTAGTGACCTACTTTACCACAACAATGACAACTTGGTTTCTTAGGTTTCCTACCTTTGCATGATGTTTTCCCTTGTCCTCATTTTTTCTAGTCCTTACTTCTAAAAGACTTACCTCCTTCAATCTTGCTATCACCTTCATAGCCAAGATTAGTGTTATTATTGTGGAGTCTAATCAATCTCCAAGTGGGAGATTTTTGTGATGTGGAGCCTAATCAAACTTAGAGGTTTATTCAATGTGGTTTCTCCCTAGATTATTCCTATGGGGGTTTGGGGGCAGTGCCCCCAGGATGGGATCAAGGGTTAGGACCCTAGGTGTGCTCCTTATCATAGTACATAATGTGGTCAAGGTGCAACACCCTCAAAGCCAAAAATGACCTTATATTGTAAAAAGCATCAACTACTATTTTTCCTATTGGATGACTTATTCTAGCCATAATTTTGTAAGCAATAAAAATCTTGTATAAAAAGGCTTAGGGATAGGGATTTCATAATGTACGGTGATATTGTAGCTTGTTGCAACAATATTGAGCTATAAGGGATTGTGAAGTGTAATTAATTGATAGTAATAATATTGGACTTATTTTTGGTGGATATAGCCTAGTGAACCACTTTAAAGCTTGGTGTCTTGTGTTCTCTTTTGTGAAATCTATTTTTTTTTTATATTGATTATATTTGTATATAACTATTATTTCTTTCTATGGCTAATCCTAACAATTAGTTGTGCTCTTGGTATTTCTTTGGTCCTTTAGTTGCTCATGTATCTTCTCAAAATTTTCGTTGACCTTTATCAAATTTTCATTTCTTTCATTGGTGCTCATCAGTTCCTCAATCAATTTTTGGATTCGTTCATCCTTTTGTCTTGCATCCTCTTCATCCATTCTCTTTTCTTCTATTGCTTCCTTTAATGTATTTTTATCTTTATGTTAGGATTAACAAGACATAAATAATAATTACATGTAAAATATAACCAATGTCATTAAATAATAAAGCACATAGAAACAAACGCAAGACACAAATATTTAACATGGGTCACCCAATCCCTAAGTTGTGTCCACCAACAACGAGTCCAATATTCTTCTTATCTAGTGATTACAATTAGATTAAAATTTGCAATCCCTTGCAACTCAATACCATGACCACAAGAAGCTACTCGATCATACATCTCAAAATCCCTAACCCTAAGCCATTTTAGACAAGCTTTTTATTGCTTACAAAAATTAAGGCTAGAATAATTACAATATATTGGCCCCCCAAAAAAATGGTTGATAAAATAACCCCCCAAAAAATTTCTTAGGGGCTACACCCCTAAACCACCAACAGTTGTGGGCTATCACCATTGACTGTATTGGGGGATTTTCCCCCCAAACCCCTACTTTTGGCCTATCCTAGCCCTAAACCCTAGTGAGGAATTCATGGTGAGTTTACAGTACTTTCCTCATTAGTCAAAACAAGCTAACACTTTCTATACTAACTATGGAACATTACCTTTCTCCATATGTGCTTGACTTATCTTTTTTTATGTTTTTTCTAATTCTTTCTTCAATTTTGACATAGATTTTCTCAAATTCTCATTGTCAGTCATGAGTTCTATGATGGTTTCTTCAAATTCATCTATTCCATTATGTTCTTTCATTTTCTCAATGATTTTATGACTCACTAAGTTTGTTTCTCTTCAATAGTGATTTTCTCAACTTTTCTTTAAGATCCTTAATAGTGTCAAGAGCTTTGTCGAGTTTCATTTTGTATTTCATGATTTCCATATATTTCCCTCAAGCAGCCAAGCTTGTCACTTTTAGGGTTTTTTCTCTAATAACAATTTTGTTGGTCCTAGCTGGTACTGAGAGTAGGGGTAAATCAAAGGAGCACTTAAACTAGCTATCATTGTAACCTTTAGTACAAGATTGAATAAAAATTACTTAACTACTAGAGGAAAGAGAAATTCAATAAGATAATGGTATTTAAACTCAAATATAAAAGCATTCATCAAGTGACATGATATGTACATGGAAACCCCCGATGCAAGGATGAAAGCCATGGGGGGGATATTAGCCACTAGCCTTTTACTAAAAATGAAAGTCTTCTCAATCAATAGCTACAACTTGTTCCTTCTAAGAAAAAATCCAATTAAGAATGCTTGCAACCAATTATGATTACATAAGCTTGTCAAAGGTACCTTGTAAAATGATTTTAGAACTCTTTCTAAGATGCACCTTGTTAGATGATTTACAAAATACTTTCTACATAAGTATTCATAGTTAAGAGATTAAAAAGTAATGATAATGATTAGAGAGAAATGAAATATTGATCTAAACTATGTTGAAATTCTTACCTAGTAGATCTCTAGTATATATCAAGAAGATATTTTGATCATTTCTTACTGTGTCAATATTCAATATGATACCTTCTATACAACCACACTCCTTCTCTACTTAGCCTTATACGTAGTGCACGAGTGTGCATTGACTTATTGTTTCCTTTTATTCTATAGCCACTTAACAACCCTTATTATATTCAATATTTTCTTCTCATCTCACATTCGCCTTTTTTCTATGCATCCACACACTTTAATCAGTGAATCTTGTAGACTATATATGCATCCTTACTTCTATGGGTGTCAAAACCCTAAAATATCTTGCCCAAAAATAATGAATTCAAAATTTGAATCACATGTATGAAGTGTTCATGAATAACCCATGACACCTACATCATAGGGTCTAGACTAGTATCCCTTCTAGTCTATGCTAGGTCTAGCTATAGCTTATTTGTCCCTTCCTCTTTCCATCATTTTGTCAGGGTTTTTATGAGGGCACAACATGAGACAAAATGAACACAATAGGAAAAGGGGAATATTATTATCAAAAGTGATATGCTATTACGTTCAATTCAATTAAAATAGACTTAATGATGTGCCCTAGGGGCTTACAATGTTGTTTGATTCTAGAGAAAAAAGTACTACTCATAGTACCTTCCCCCAAAATCCACCAAGACTACGTTTATAATGTCAAAAATGACCTTAAGTAACTTGAATTAGGTTTAGGGTTAGGAATACATTTTAGAATATGCCATTTGGAATCCACCACCAAAATAGAAGGTTCTAGAAAACAAGCCAGAAGTCAGTGCAAAATTAGAAGAATCCAGAAATGGTAGTCCAACTTTCGGGAGGCATAACTTTTGATCTGAGACTCCAATTGACAAACCGTTTATATTTTTGGAAAGCTCTCAGAATGCTCTATAGCCCTACATACAAGCTCTACTTGTCCCCTTTTTTGGGCTGGTACAAGGCTGTTTAGTGCCTCAAATCTGACTTTGAAGCACTCTTAGGGGGTCTCCAAGCAACTTAAAACTATAATAACTTTCAAACCATAAAGCCTTTTGACCTAATTATTTTTCTAGAGTGCTTTAAATTACAAATATAATCATCCATCCAACTTACACCCTCTAAATCATCATAATTATGGCTCAATTACAAAATAAACTATTTTTTGCATTGGCACATATCCCAAGGTGCTCAAAAACACTAACCCAGAAAACCAATAGTGGAACTATGAGAGTTGGAATCTCTATTTGACCCAAATTAGTATCATAAAATAATAATACATTAAACATAAACTAACACTAAGCATTTTTTGGATGATATAGGATTGCCCTTACACCACTGGATGCTCCTACATCAAACACCCAAGGTAAATTGAGAAGCAACCCTATCACTTTACAGTTGATAGAGGATAACCCAAATGGAAAACCTCCACTATGGATATCCAAGTTGAATCTTCTATTGGTCATACTTTCCACTTCACTAGGTATTCTTCATACTACATGTTTCTAGTACTCCAACCCACATGACTATCCAAAATTTCTTCAATCTCTTCTTTCTCAGAAGATGGAATTGGACATGGCACTAGCATCAACTCCTCCTCTACACCATCATCATGATATTATGTTAAGTTTGCAATATTGAAAATAGGAGAAATGTGAATCCCATCTGGCAACTCCACCTCATATGCATTTCTTGAATCATGTTTCTTCAAAATTTTGTAGGGACCAAATCTCTTCATCTTTAGCTTGTTGTAGGTACCCACTAGAAATCATTCCTTCCTCAAGTATACCATAACCAGATCCCCAACTTGGAACTCCTTACATCTCCTCTTTTGATCTACTCTAGCCTTATACTTTAGGTTCATCTTGGCAATATGTGCATTTACCTCCCCATGTAGGTTCTTGACATGTTCAACAAAATCTTCTGCATTAGCACTTGTCCTCTCTCCTTGCTCCATCTTCCTAAACTCTGATTCAGTCCTTGGACTACTCCCATACACAATTTGGAATGGTGATATACCAGTACTCCTATTCATAGAATTATTATAAGAAAAAATTTCTTGCGGTAGAATCAAATCCCATCCCTTGGGCTTATCTCCTACTAAAAACCTCAGCAAATTTCCCAAACTTTTATTCACTACTTCTATTTGTCCATTAGTCTATGGATGATGTGTAGAACTAAACTTCAATTATGTCTTCAACTTCTTCCACAAAGTCCTCTAGAAATACCCAACAAATTTAGTATCTCTGTTGGAAACAATACTTTTTGGGAGACCATGTATCCTCACCACCTCTCTGAAAAAAAAATCTACAATATGCACTACCTCATGAGTCTTGTGGCATGGAATGAAATGTACCATCTTGGAGAACCTATCAACCACCACAAACACTAAGTCATTACCCCTTTGTGTCCTCAGAAATATAAGAACAAAATCCATACTTATGTCCTCCCATGGCTGATAGAGTCTAGTATTTTGATTGAATCCTTTGGTTGCTTGACATATTTAACAACTTTGCACAAACTTCTTCACATCTTGTGACAATTGAGGACAAAAATAATGTTCACTAATAATAGAAATGGTCATATCTCAACCAAAGTGTCCTTCCATCCCTCCACTGTATTTCTCCTTGATCAAGTTCTATCTCATGGAACTCATAGGAATACACAATTGACTTCCTTTAAACAACATACCATCCTGGATCAAGTAATCTAGCCACTTGATCCTATCTAGAGTAATAGGTTCTTTACGAGCCTTCCAAGCCTCTACAAAGTCAAGGTCCTTAGGGTACATATTCTTAAATTCATCAAACCCAACCACCTCAACCTACATTTTTTTCAGCAACAATTGTCTTCTACTTAATGCATCTACAACCCTATTAGACCTTCCACTTCTATGTTTCAATACAAATGTATAGCTTTGCATAAACTCTACCCATTTCAAATGTCTCTAATTCAATTTACCTTAGCTATTTAGGTACTACAATGCTTGATGATTAGTATACAAGACAAATTCTTTTGGCAACAAACAATGCCTTCATTTTTTTAAGGCTTGAACTATTGCATAGAACTCCTAATCATAAACAAAATACTTCTTCTTTGCATCATTCAATTTTTCACTAAGATAGGCAATAGGCTCACCTTCTTGGTTCAACATAGCCCCAATAGCACTACCACTAGCATCACAATCCACCTAGAACACTTTGTTGAAATCAGGAAGCGCCAACAGAGGTAGATTTGTCACCTTCTTCTTCAACAATTCAAAACTCCTTGCAGCTCCTATAGTCCGCTTGAACTCTTTTCAATACCCCCTCATTGTTTTAGTTAAGGGTGCATAGATACTACCAAAATTCCTAATGACCTTCTTGTAAAAACTAGCCAGTCCATGGATTGACCTCATCTCAGTGGTAGACCTTGGAATAGGCCATTCCAGGATGACCTTCAGCTGATACAACAAACTCCAAATAAACTAACTCCCTTTTGACAAAGCTACACTTCTTCAAATTAATCAATAATTTCTCTTCCCTTAACCTTTCAAGGACACTATGTATGTGCAATAAATGTTCATCCAAAGACTTACTAAAAATCAAAATATCTTTTAGATAGACAATAACAAATTTTCCCCAAAATTTCTTTAGTAACTCATTCATAAGTAACATGAAGGTGCTTGGCTCATTGGGCAGTCCAAAGGGCATGACTAACCACTAATATAAACCCTCCTTGGTCTTGAATGCAGTCTTAAACTCATCTCCCTCTTGTATCCATATCTAGTGATAGTCACTCTTGAGATCTATCTTTGTGGAGTACTAAGCTCCACTCAAGGAGTCCACAAGATCATCCATCCTTGGCAAAGGAAACTGGTACTTGATGATTATTTTATTTATAGCCTGAGAGTCTGAACACACTCTCCACTCTCCATCCTTCTTTGGTGCCAGCACTATAGGTACTGCACATGGACTTAGGCTCTCTCAAATTAAATCTTTCCTCAACAACTCCTAAACTTGTCTCCTTAGTCTTAGTAAAAGTCATCCTATGAGCAGCCTTGTTAGGAAAACTAGCTATAGGGACTAAATATATTTGATGACTAATTTGCCTCATTAGTGCCAACCCTTCTGGAACATTATCAGAGATGACATCTAATGCAAGGAAGGATAGGGACAACTAGGGCCAATGGCACACCTAGCTCTCCGAACCACCCTACAAGAGTTAACATAGCAAAATCTAACACATAAAATCAACAATTAAAGTAGAAAGAGCAAACACTTTCATTGATTCTTCAAATATTCAACATACATGCTTAGTTGTAAGGCCTTCTAGGTTATGGCTAGATACAAATACATTCATGATATAAGATCTAGCTTCAAATTTGCACTTTCTAGTTCTGCTCTCCAATCCTCTCTTCTAAAATTATCCTAGCTCTAAGCCTAAACACTCTATTTATACTAGCCAAAATAGCTTATAGATCATTCTAGAACATAGAGAAGCCACAAGTCAGCTCTCAGTAAATATTAAATGAAAACAAACATAACATTAAATTCTTGAAAAGCCACAAGTCTGCCTACATCAACAATTAAATGTCCAAAATTTGATGTCTGAGAAAAATTGTGATATCTCCTAGCTTCGATTGAATTAGAACTTACACTTCAAACTATGGGTATTATTTTAGGTCCTCTACAACCCCTGTACAAAGTCTAATTCACCAAGAAAAAGTTTGCATCCAACCTAAAAGTCAAGCATGGAAAATTTTCACACAGAACTGCCAGAAATCAATACTCTGGGAGAATTGCCATATCTCCCAACTTACAAGGATTTAGAGCTTTTTCCTTGGACCATAGATAGTACTCTAGGATATCTTCAATGCTTAAAGTGTGTAGCCTCTCATTCATTATTTAAAATTAGTTACATGGTCTACAACAAGCACCCAAAAACCAGAAAACACAATTTCAGCAGAACAAAGTTTCAACAACAAGATAAGAACTGAAAACATGCAAGATAGCAATGCAACCCAGGATGCTCATGCATCAAACAACCAAGGTTGGAAGAAATGATTCTCCTAAATCATTGAGATGTCATAACCTGAGTTGAATCCAACTCAGATTGAGAAATCCATGAAGCATCTTCCATAGGTTTGTCCTACCACTTCACGAGATATTCATAATAATCTTTTCCTCTTGTGCTCTTACTGATTCTCTGATCCAATATCTATTCAATTTATTCAATTTGCTTCTTAAGATAGTCCTCTGATACAATAACTTCATCATCTAACTCACGATACTTATATAAATTAGCAACATTGAATATAGGAGATATATCCATTTCATCAAGTAACTCAATTTCATAAGCATTTCCATTGTTAAACTTCTTCAAGATCTTACAAGATCCAAACTTCTTCATCTTCAACTTACTATATGTTCCAATAGGAAATCTTCCTTCCTTTATATGAACCATCACCTTATCACCAACTTGAAAATCAAGATGTCTTCTAGACTAATTAGCATTGTCCTTATACTTCTGATTACTTTGTTCTATCCACAACTTCACTTCCTTATGTAAAGACTCCATAAAATTAGCAAATTCTTCTCCTGTAGCACTTCTCTTTTCTTTACCAAGAATATCTCTCAAATCTGATACTCCTCTAGGCTACATTCTAGTAACAATCTCTAAAGGCATCTTCCATGTACTCCTATTCATAGAATTATTATATGCAAATTTAGCTTGTGCCAATACCATCTCCCAATTACTTGGCTTATTCCCAACTAAACATCTCAACAAATTACCCAAGCTTCTATTCACAACCTTTATCTATCCATCTATTTGTGGATAGAATGTAGAACTAAACTTCAACTTAGTACCCATCTTCTTCCATAAAGTCTTCCAAAAATAACCAACAAACTTATATCTCTATTAGAAATAATGCTTCTTGGTAATCCATCCAATCTCACAATCTCTTTAAAGAAAAGTTTAGCAGCATGCTCAACATTTGATGTCCTCTTACATGGTATGAAATGATCCATCATAGAAAATTCATCCACTACAACGAATATGGAATCATACCCCTTCACTGTTTTAGGCAATCCAAGAACAAAATCCATACTGATACCACTCAAAGGTTTATCAGGAATAGTAATAGGTGTATACAAACCAGTATTTTGACTCACTCCTTTTGCAACTTGACAAACTCCACAACTCTTTACAAATTTTTGAACATCCTTATACATTTGTGGCCAATAATACTTCTCTTTCGGTAAACTCGGTGTTTTATCAATTCCAAAATGTTCAACCAATCTACCACTCTGCTTTTCCCTAATTAGATTCAACCTCATAGAACTTATAGGGATACACAATTGAATACCTTTGAACAACATACCTTCTTGAATGGAATACTCATCATACTTACTTATGTGATTAGTCAGATTTGGTGCTCTGCACTCCACACCTCAGAAAAATTAGGATCAACATCGTACAACTCTTTCATTTCATCAAAACTAAGAACTTCAACCTTCATTTCAGTCAACAAAGAACATCTTCTACTCAATGCATTAGCAACTTTGTTAGTAACTCCACTCTTGTATTTAATTACAAATGAAAAATTCTGCAAGTACTCAACCCATTTCATATGTCTTTCATTCATTGTATGTTGACTTCCCAAGTATTTTCAAGCTTTATGATCAGTATACAACACAAACTCCTTAGGAATTAAATAATGTCACCGCTTCTTCAATGCTTCAACAATAGCATAAAATTCTTGATCATACACAGAATACTTCCTTTTAGCATCATTCAACTTTTTACTAAAGAAAGCAATAGGTTTACCTTCTTGACTTAATACAACTCTTATTGCATTACCACTTGCATCACATTCAACTTGAAATAATTTGTTGAAATTAGGCAAAGCCAATATAAGTAATTCAACAACCTTTTGTTTCAAAGTCTCAAAACTCTTATGAGCTCCATGTGTCCACTTGAATTCATTTTTATCTCCTCTCATTGTCTTAGTCATAGCATTACAAACAGAACTGAAATTTCTTATAAACTTCTTGTAAAAACTAGCCAAACCATGAAATGATCTTACCTCACCCACATTCTTAGGTGTAGGCCACTCCAAAATTGCTTTAATCTTCTCAGGATCTATCTTCAATCCATCAGCTGAAATCATAAATCCCAAATACACAATCTCCTCTTGCATAAAGGAACACTTTTTCAGATTAATCAACAACTTTTCCTCTTTCAACCTCTACAATACTTGTCTAATATTCTTAAGATGTTATTTCTTGGTCTTACTGTATATCAGAATATCATCCAAATAAACAATCACAAACTTACCCAAGAATCTTTTTAGAACTTCATTCACTAACCTCATGAAAGTACTAGGTGCATTATTTAAACCAAGAGGCATAACCAACCATTCGTATAGACCATCTTCTTTTGTCTTGAAAGCATTCTTGCATTCATTACCTTCTCTGATTCTGATCTGATGATAGCTACTTTTCAAATAAATCTTATTAAAATACTTTGCTACACTCAAACAATCCATTATGTCATCCATCCTCGACATAGGAAACCTATATTTCATCATAATTTTGTTAATAGCTCTAGAATCAATACACATTCTCCATTCTCTATTCTTTTTAGGTGCTAATATAGTAGGTACAACAAATGGGCTCTAACTTTCTCTTATCAAACCTTTTTGCAATAGCTCATGCACTTGGCTATTAATTTCTTCATTCTCTGTAGGTGTCAATCTATATGGTGCTTTGTTTGGAAAACTAGCTCTAGGAATCATATCCATACAATGAATTATTCTTCTTACTAGAGGTAAACCATTAGGAATATCATCAACAACAATATTTTTATACTCATTTAGCAATTCAACAATTTTTTTTGTCACTCTATCATTACCAACTTCTATTGCTTAGTCATTACTACCAACACTTGGTCCTCTAGGAACTATAGCAAAACATACTTGATTCTTCTTTACTTCCTTTTCAAATTGCTTTCCATTAACCATAAAAACTTTTATTGCAATACAACTAACCTCATCTAGACTTTCAATCAAAGGCAGCAATATTTGTTTCTTCCCATTTACCCAAAGAGTATATTGATTCAATCTTTCATCATGCACAACATATCTATCATATTGCCAAGGTCTACCCAACAAGATATGACAACAATCCATGTGCATAATATCACACAAAACTTCATGAAAGTAATGTCCAATCTTGAACTTCATAATACATTGCTCACTTACCAATATCTTATGCTCATCTTTGATCCATGAAACATGATAAGGCTTGGGATGTTTCAGTCTTTGCAATTACAAGTTTGTAACCAACTCTTCTGATGCTAAATTTGTTAAACTTCCACTATCAATGATCACCTTGCAACATTTTCCAGCCATCTTACATCTAGTCTTGAAAAAACTTCTTCTAAGGATAGGTTCCTCATCACTTCCTTTATTACATAAGGTTCTTCTCACCATCAGATTTTCTCTAGCCTCAAGTCCACTTGGTGAACTCTCAATGTCTCCTTGAATCACAACATTTCTATTATTCTACCCACTTTTAGAAGATCTGCATTCAAAAGATTTATGTCCTTCTTTACCACATCTGAAACAATTACCATAGAAACCACCTCTAGGATAAGAATTACCACTTCCTCAGTATGATCCAGTACCTCCTCAATATGAACTACCACCTTTCCACTCGGTCTTGTCTTTGTCATCATTCTTCCATTCAGATTTTCCTTTATCATGCACAAAATTGTCATATCTGCCACCTTCACCATAAGATCTACCTCTGCCTCTCTAAAATCTACCACCTCTACCTCTTTGTCTTTGTTCATGCTTCTTTGTCAAGATCTCCTCAGCTTTTAAGGAATATTGATATGCTTCTTCCACACTTTCCAACTTCACAAAACTTATGTCATCTTGAATTCCAGATCTCAATCCATTTATGTACCTTGCATTTTTCTCAATATCATCATCCACATGTCCAATCTATAGAATTCCTTAGAATACTCTTGTGTAAGGAAACTCAGGTGTGAAAACAGCTTCCTACATTAATCTCTTAAGAGAAGTATGGTGCAAATCCTATTAAAATATTTTCACTTACAGATTCAATATCATGTAAACAATAATATTTCGGCCAAGCAAGCATAAAAAAAATAGACAAAAAAAGAAACACATAATACAATGATTTGTCGGTGGGGAAAAACCTTTCGGTAAAACAACCCCACCCCTTTAGAACTTGCACAATTCAAGATGCCGACACATCAACATTATTTGAAAGAAATACATTTTACAAAACAAATAATAAGAATAGGAATTAACCAAGGTTGAGACACCTTATTCCTAACATTCTCTCACTTGTCAAACACCTTGTAAGAGCAACAGAAACATCATAGGAACTAACCGCTATAGGCCAAAAGGTCCATAGAATCCGAACAGCATCTGAACTTCTCAGCGCCCACTAGTTTTTTTAATGCATCTGCAACATTCTTCATAGTATCTACCTTCTCCAAATTTACCTTTCCATCTTCCACCATATCTCTCACAAAGTGATACTGCACATCAATGTGCTTTGTTCTGGCATGGAAGGTTGGACTCTTTGCAAGGCAAATAGCGCTCTGACTGTCACACCAAATAGTAATCTATTCTGCATCAACACCAACATCAGAACACAATATCTTAAGCCAAATGGATTCCTTACAAGCATGAGTAGCATCCATGTACTCAGCTTCTATAGTGGATAAAGCAACCACAGGTTGTCGCTTGCTCATCCAACTGATGGCACCACCAAACATAGTGAACACATAAGCACTGGTGGATCTCCTGCGGTCAATATCACCTGCCCAATATGAATCCACAAACCCATGAATACAAATTGAATGCAGAGATCCAGAAGAGTTACCATGATAACATATGGAGTAATCTAATGTACGCCTAAAATATTTGAATACTTGCTTAACTGCATCCTAATGTACCTGTCCAGGATTAGCCATAAACTGACTCAGGACTCCCATTGCTTGGGATATGTCTGGTCTAGTACAAACCATAGCATACATAAGACTGCCAATTGCACTAGCATAAGGTACTCTACTCATGTCCTCCACCTCACTAGGATATTTTGGAAAATCATCTACAGATAACTTTGTTCCCACAGAAATAGGAACACATAGTGGTCTACAATTTGCCATGCTGAACCTCTCCAACATAGACTTCACATACTCTGACTCAACCAAAGTTTTCTACTAGACCTGTCTCTACTAATTTCCATACCCAAGATGTACCTAGCTGCCCCAAGATCTTTCATCTCAAACTGTGCTGACAACTGAGATTTAAAATCAGAAATCATACCCTTACCCTTCCCAAACAGCAACATATCATCAACATATAATGCAACAATAAGAAGGTGATCATTTTCAACTCTAAAATAAACACAATGATCTAATCTCAATCTTACAAATCCAATTGACAACAAAAAGGCATCAAACTTAAGGTACCACATCCTAGGAGATTGCTTCAAACCATATAGACATTTGTTTAATCTGCAAACTAAGGATTCTTTACCTTTAACAATGTAGTGCTCAGGCTGTGACATATAAATCTCTTCCTCCAAATCACCATGAAGGAAAGTTATCTTCACATCCATCTGTTCTATCTCTAAATCATATGATGCAGCAAGAGATAATAGAAATCTAATGGATGTCAACTTTGCAACAGGAGAGAATATTTCACCATAATCTATTCGCCCTACCTGTGAATACCCCTTTGCAACCAATCTAGCTTTGTACCTTTCAACACTGCCATCTGCACAAAATTTCTTCTTGAACACGCATTTACAGCCAATAGATTTTCTCCCTTTAGTCAAATGTAAAAGGTCCCAAGTTTTTTTTTTCTCTAATGAATCCATCTCATCATCCATAGCCTCAATCTAGGAACCTAAATCTTCCATGCCCAAAGCCTTTTTCACAAATCTAGGCTCATCAGTGTTAGTTATCAAAGAAAAAGCACAACTAGAATCTAACATAGAATAACCAAACCTTTTTGGTTGCTTTCTTTCTCTCATGGATCTCCTCAAGGGTTGTAGTTTAGGTTGTTCTTCCTCTTCTTCTGAACTATTAGACTTGCTAGAGCTCTCTTCATCATTAGACCCACCATGGTCTCTCTGTTCAGTCTTCTCAGGGGTGGGAGGCAACTGAACAACATCTTTTTCCTTTTCCTTTTCATCTAGTTGTAGCATAATAGGAGAAGATGTTAGCTCTCTAAAAATAAAATTTCTACTATACAACACCTTACTAGTCATAGGATCCCAAAGCTTGTATCCTTTCACACCAGCACTGTACCCGATGAAAATACATTTAACAGCTTTGTTTTCCAACTTAGATCTTTTCTCCTTTGGAACATGTGCATAAGCTTCACAACCAAAAACATGAAGATGTCTAATTTAAGGCTTCTTACCAGACCACACTTCCATGGGTGTCTTACCAACAAGGGATGATGTAGGAGATCTGTTAACTAGATAGCAAGCAATGGCCACAGCTTTGGCCCAAAACCTTTGTTCTAAACCAACTCCACTAAGCATATTCCTAGCCTTCTCCATCAATGTCCTATTCATTCTCTCTACAGCTCCATTTTTCTTTGGGTTATAAGGAGTTGTCTTATGCCTCTTGATACCTTGTTCTTTACAGAATTTTTCAAACTCTGCTGAGAAAAACTCACCACCATTGTCAGTTCTCACACACTTAATCTTCTTACTAGTCTGATTCTCTACAAGGGTTTTCAATTCCTTGAATCGACTAAAGAATTGTGTCTTACTTTTAAGGAAATAAATCCATGTCCTTCTACTATAATCATCTATGAAAGATACAAAAAATACAGACTTGGAGATTGAAGGAACTTTTATAGGAACAAATAAATCAGAATGAATAAGATCCAAAATATCAAAAGATTTGTGAGAACTAGAGTAAAATTGAACACGATTTTGTTTACCATAGACACAGTGTTCACAGAAGTCAAACTCAAGATTGCAATAATTTAACCCATCAACGAGATTGTTATTTTTTAGGGTTTTGAGACCCTTTTCACCAATGTGACCAAATCTCATATGCCACAACATTGTCTTTTCTGCAGGAAGCTTACCTTTCAAAGTGTTTACATTACCATCGAAACCAATAACCATAGAATTCTTCACTGCTCATTCAGATGGTGAGGATGAAGAACTATTACATAGAGGAATACATGCATCTAGCTGAAATAAGGTACCTCTCCTAGTACCCCTTGCAAGCACTATCGATCCTCTCATCATCTTGCATCCTTCTTTTGAAAAAACAACTTGCACACCTACATAATTCAACATACTTATAGATAATAGGTTTCGTGCCAAACCTAGAATGTGCATAACTCCATTGATTCCCTTTACTCGTCCATCATAAAATTTGATAGTGACCCTTCTGCATCCAACTATCTTTAGGTGAGAATCATCACCCAAGTACACCTTTCCACCATCAAACTCTTCATATTTTGAGAACCAGTTTTGATGAGAGGTCATGTGAAAAGATGCACCCGATTCAACCAACCACACATCATGAGATGCATGGGCTACCAAAGCTACAATGAATGCATCACCATCTTCTTGAGATCTTTCTGAAGCTAAATCTGAACCTTTCTTCTTCTTCTTCGGCTCTTTGCAATCTTTACGGAAGTGCCCAAGTTTATCACAGTTCCAACATTTTACCTTGGACTTATTGGAAGTCTTTGACTTCCCAAGGGATTTGGATCTACCCTTATTGTCAGACTTATTATCATTTTTCTTCCCTCTTTCTGTGGATCTCCCACGAAAAGCAAGGGCTTCTTTTTTCAAAATGGAAGCCTTTCTTCACATCTCCTTTGATAGCAGTGAAGACACCACATCATCCATTTTGAAAGTGACTAACATGCTTTCAAGAGCCATCACAAGATGGTCCCATGAATCCAGTAAAGAACACAAAAGTGTGTAGCAACGATCCTCCTCCTCTAACTTGACACCAGCTAATGTCAACTATGCAGCCAACAGATTAAATGCATTTATTTGATCCGTTAAGGATTCACCTTCCTCCATTCATAAAGAGTACAACTTATTCCTTGAGAACAACTTGTTCACCAAAGATTTGGCCTGATACATGGCCCCAAGTCTTTCCCACAAACTATATGCGATTTTCTCATCTAGAACATTTAGAAGGACTGCATCGGTTAAACAGAGTCTTATGAGACCCTTAGCTTTATGGTCTTTGATATCCCAATATGCTTGAGCTATAGTTGCTGGTCTTGTAGCATTTGAAGTCACTTCCCATAGGTCACAATCTTCCAACATGTCTTCCATCTTGAGTTTCCAAAACTCAAAATTAGTGCCATTAAATTTCTCCACCTCCATTCTTCCATATGATGAACTTGCCATCTCAATCTAAAAATAAGATTTAGGATTCTCTGCACAAGAATCCCACTCAACTTGAGATTAGCTCAAAAAACCCTAGCCAACAACTAGGATCAAAAGTTGATCAATCTCTAATACCACTCGTAAGGAAACTCAAGTGCGGGAATAGCTTCCTACACTAATCTCTTAAGAGAAGTATGTGCAAATCCTATTAAAATCTTTTCACTTACAGATTCAATATCATGTAAACAATAATATTTCAGCCAAGCAAGCATAAAGAAAATAGATAGAGAAAGAAACACATAACACAAAGATTTTTCGGTGGGGAAAAACCTTTCAATAAAACAACCCCACCCCTCCAGAACCTACACAATGTATTATCTTCAACAGAAGGTTACAATACACTTGCAATGCAAGTTCAACAGTGACAACAGAAGACTCCAGTAGCAACTCACAGTACCAATAATACACTTTCTTGAATACCACCTCTTCGCAACCCTAAAAATGCTTATAACATGCGCTTCACTTTAGGGCTAAACCCAAAGGTAATTGTATTAGGGTTTTACCATTCTTTGAGAAAATAGGAACCCTAAAAAAAAATTTGGGCTATTGGGGTAGAGTGTACAATACTCAAATTTATCAATTGCCACATGTCTTCACTTGTCATTGAATCTTCCTAACATAGCTCTTATGTGTCATAGGAATCCGTCATAACCATTTAAGCTATGATCTCCTTATACACAATTCAAGATGCTGACACATCAAAATTTTTTGCAAGAAATACATTTTACAAAACAAATAATAAGAATAGGAATTAACCAAGGTTGAGACACCTTATTCCTAACATCTTTCATAGTAATGTTCTTTTGTTTCAAATTTTGCATCTTTCTCAGCAAGTTAACTTGGTAGACAGTAGGAAGGAATTTGTCCTTTACCTTATTCACCATCTTCAACCAAGTTCTAATCTTCTCCTTTCCTCTCCTTTGTCTATTAGTTTGAAAATGCTCCCACCATAGTGAAGCATGACCTTTCAGCCTAGTAATTGCAATCTCCACCTTCTTATTATCAAGAGTGTTTTCATACTCAAAGAATTTCTCCATATCAGAGATCCAATCCAACACAACATTGGTATCCAATTTTCCATCATAAGGAACAACTTCTGCAACAAACTTTGAATTTTCCCTAGACAACACTCACAACAATCTTTCCTCATCATGATCTTCTTCAAGTTCCAGATTCAAGTTCGATGCTACTACTTCATCATAACTTACATCATCAAGATGTGCTCCTCTCCTCTGGGTTGTCTCCATGGCATCTAATCTAGCTAAAATGTGTCTCAACTGATTCAATATAGCATTATCATTATTTCCTCTGCCATGAACCATCTTTACAAATCAAGTTCCTACAAGATCGTAACCCTCTGCAAGTTATAGGTGAAATCCACAAATCTACCACCCTGCAATCAAATTTGAAATAGGGTTCCACACAGTCCAATCTCCACAAGGGTGAACCTCAAGCTTTGATACCACCTAATGCAAGGAAGGATAGGGACAACTAGGGCCAACAGCACACCCAACTCTCTAAACCACCTTGCAAGAGTTAACACAACAAAATCTAACACATAGAATCAACAATTAAAGGAGGAAGAGAAAACACTTTCACTGATTCTTCAAATAGTCAACATGCATGCCCAGTTGTAAAGCCTTCTAGGTTACAACTAGATACAAATACATTCATGATCTTAGATCCAACTTCAAATTTGCACTTTCCAGTTTTACTCTCCAATCCTCTCTTCTAAAACTATCCTAGCTCTAAGCCTAAACACTCTATTTATACTAGCCAAAATGGCTTACAGATCATTTTGAAATATAGCAAAGCCACAAGTCAGCTCTCATCAAATACTAAATGAAAATAAACCTAACATTAAATTCTTGAAGAGCCACAAGTCGGCCTACATCAGCAATTAAATGTCCAAAAATTGATGTCCGAGAAAAATCATGATATCTCTTAGATTTGATTGAATTAGAACTCATGATTCGAACTGAGGATATAATTTTAGGTCCTCTACAACCCCCTAAATGTGAAAAGTATAATTCACCAAGGAAAAGTTCACATCCAACCTGAAAGTTAAGCATAGAAAACTATCGCACAAAACTGTCATAAATTAATACTCTGGGAGAATTGCCATATCTCCCAACTTATAAGGAGTTAGAACTTGAACCTTGGATCATAGATATTACTCTAGGCCTTCTTCAATCCTTGAAGTGTGAAACCTCTCATTCATTATGGAAAATTAGTTACATGGTTTTCAACATGCACCCAAAAACCAAAAAACACAGTTTCAGAAGCAAGATAAGAACTGAAAACATGTAGGATAGCAGTGCAACCTAGAATGCTCATGTATCAACATCTCCATACTCACTTAATAGACCTAAAACTTCAATTGGAAATTCACTACTACTTTCCTTATCCTTTCTATGAATTAAAGCATAACATATATGTTGATGTTTCATGCCATCTAAAGATTTTCTTCCATCAACAAGACATACCCTAGCACTATAGCATACCTTTTCACCCTCCTTTATCAAGGGCTTCAATTTGTGGAAAACTCTATCCTTTGTCAAAGAGTATTTATTTTCATGACCATCATGTATAACATGTCTATCAAACTACCATGGCCTTACCAACAATAAATGGCAGACATCCATTGGGATGATGTCATAGAAAGCCTAGTCATGGTAACTCCCAATCTTTAACTTTACCAAACATTGCTCACTAACCAGACCTTATGATCATCTGAAAACTAATAAATCCAATAGGGATGGAGATGTTTCTCCCTCTTGAGCTTTATCTTTGAGACCATCTACGCTGACACCAAGTTGTTAGTACTCCCACCATCAATAATCCCATCACAACATTTACCCTCACACTTGCATCTAGTACAAAACAAACTCCTTCTTTGTCTAGGTTTAGTGTCACCACTCAGCAAGACCCTTTCATTAACAAAAACCTCTCCTCTTTATGAATCCTCTAAATTTGATTATTGTGCATCATCATCTACATGAGTAACCCTTTCTTGACCATCAACTCTCCTATATGTCCTTCCCTGGCATTGAGGGCATTCATAGGCATGATGACCTTCTTCATTGCAATGAAAATAGGTAGTACCACAAAAACCTCCTCTTCCTGAACCTTTTCCACATCCTCTACCTCTTCCACTTTGATCTCCAAAGTTTTGATCATAGGAGCAGTTGAAACCCTTGTTCCTCTTCTTTCGACTAGTACCCACATCTTTAATTTTCTTCTAGTTCTCATTTTGGCCTCCAAATGACCTGTCATCGCCCCTTCCTCCTTGACTACACCCTCTTTTCCTTCCATAAAACTTTTTTTTTAAACTTCTCCTTAAATCACAAGGCAAACTATAATGCTCTTTAATGTTAGTCATTCAAACCAGACTTAACTCCTCCTAAATGCTAGGTCTTATCCCATTAAGGTAACAGGCAACCTTATCCTTGTTTTCTTCTACATGCCCCACCCTAAAAAGAACTTGGCAAAATTTCTCTATGTATTCCTATATAGACTTCCCTACTTGTTTTAACCCTTGCATCTTAACACATCAAGCTCGTTATCAATAGGAATGAACTACTTCTTTAGTTGTCCACCATGGGATCCCATCTTGTGATTTTCTCCTTTCCTCTTCTATTTCTTCCAACTGAATCTCTTGCAACTAGATTTTGGCATGGCCTTTCATTTTGGCCTTCATAAACCTAACCCTATCAAGGTCCCTAATATCCTCATACTCAAAATATTCCTCTAGCTCATTGACCTAATCGATCAACTCATCTGAGTTTAGATTTCCCAAAAACATGTTGACATCAATTTTAGTTCTTTTTTCCAGCTTGGAAATGCCCCTAAAAACATTATCTTTCACCTGGTTTAGGGCTTGTCCACCTCCTTCCCCTTCTTGCACAATATTTCCTTCTTCTTTATTTTCCTCCTCACTTTCATCACCTACGACAATATTCATCCCTCTACGGGTCTCCTCTTGCAATGTCTAAACTTGTCTTTGGAGGGCTCTAACCTCAGGAGGAACAACTTTTGTCCTTCCACCATGCTCCCTTTGTGGAGGCATCTTCTTGCTCTATCAAAACCCACAACCATGCAGTCTTGGTGCAAATTTCCTCACAATCGATGATCTATCCACACGCTTAGGAACTCCCACTTTGATACCACTTGATGAGGGCATAACCAAGAAAAAATGAACACAATAGGAAAAGTGGAATATTATTATCAAAAGAAATATGCTATTACATTTAGTATAATTAAAATACACTCAATAATGTGCCCTAGGGGCTTATAATGTTGTCTGATTTTGGAGAAAAAACACTCCTCACAATACCTTCTCCCAAATTCCGCCAAAACTACGTTTAGAATGCCAGAAATGACATTAAGTAACCCAAATTGGGTTTAGGGTTAAAAATAAATGTTAGAATATGTCATTTGGCATCCACTACCAAAATAGAAGGTTCTAGAAAACATGTCATAATTTAGTGCAAAATTAGAAGAATCCAGAAATGGTAGTCCAACTTCTAGGAGGCATAACTTTTGATCCAGGACTCTAATTGATGAACCATTTACATTTTCAAAAAGCTCTCCAAGTGCTCTATAGTTATATGGAGGATCCTTTCTTATCCCCTATTTTTTGGGCCTATATGAGGCTGTTTAGTGCCTCAAATCTGACTTTGAAGTGCTCTTAGGGAATCTCTAGGCAACTTAAAACTATAATAACTTTCAAACTGTAAAGCCTTTTGACCTAATTATTTTTCTAAAGTGCTTTAAATTACAATTATAATCATCTATCTGACTTACACCCTCTAACTCATCATAATTATGGCTCAATTACAAAATAACCTTTTTTTTGCATTGGTACATATCCCAAGGTGCTTGAAAAAACTAACCCAAAAAACCAATAGTGGAACTATGAGAGTTGGAATCTCTATTCAACCCAAATGGGTATCCAAAAATAAAAACACATTAAATAGAAACTAACACTAAGCATATTTTTGGTTGATAGATGATTGCCCTTACACTACTAGATGCTCCTGCATCAGGTTTCAATCACTTTATGGTTAAGACTACATCTCCTATGTCATGTCACTACAATGGTGACTCATCAGGTTGACCCTAAATTTTTTCCTTTCCTTGTCTTCATCTCCATACAAGATTCGACTGATGTACATGTCTATCAATGATCATGAGATGGTTTACTTTTTCCTTGACTGATCTCCAATCAATGACAAAAATTTGGTGTGCAAGATTATTGGCATCACCTATTACTTTTTTTAATGCATATGAGACTTGAAGAGTAAACAAAGTGTTGATGTGGCTCTTGTTTTGTAGGTGCAATGTTACATGTGATATTAGAGCTCTAGGTTATATTCTAGGTCCATGAGTTCACTATTATTATTCATGACCCTATACCAGACAACTACAAGTCAACTATCTTAGTCTATTTGTGTATGTGTTGATTCTTTGAGTTCATTGTCAAGTCTCCCAATTATGGCTACTCCTAATAGGAAAGGAAATGATGCTCGTCGATTTGTGTTATAAAAGTTAAGATAGTCATTTTTAACCTTATCTCTTATGTGTCTCATGATTCTTGGTTGATCTTGTTTCTATTGAAATGATACAAGATGGAAATATTTATGAAATGATTGGTAAATTGAGTGCCTCATATTAGTATGATTACATTTTGTGTTAAATACCATGATTACATAACATGTGAGAAAATATGAAATATGTATAGTTTGTATTGCACTTAAAAATTAAATGATTATTTTCTTTGCAAGCATCAATAAATAAATATGGTGAATTTTAATTCTTTATTCATGTATTTAATTGGTGGTTGAATTTTATAGTAGGTTATGGGCGTGTGCTCAAATTTGAAATTGGACTTGTGATAACAATGAAAAATGTCTACTATATTATGTAAGTGAAGCATTTTGCATGTGTGATGCAAGGATTAATATACTTGATCTTCATGAAATCCTTAGGAAATTCATCTAGCAAGTCATGTATGAAAGGTAAAGCCATGAAATTTTTAAAATCATTGCATGTTGCACCTTGCACTCAGGGATGCCTAAGATTGCAAAAGGAGAAAGGATATGATTATCAAGTCATAATGTATGAGATGTATATTTCTAGAAGTTTGGTCAAGTTCTTTAGCATACCTTGGATACAAGGTGTTGTGTACCATCTACTCCTTTTTGCTGGCTAGTGTTAGTCATTTTGTATATGTTCTTTGACTTTTAAGTTGTTAAGTTATTTCATCTTTAATGAATTTGTATGTGGTGGAGGTTTAGCATGATTTATTTTTTTGTTATTTTCTTATGACCATCTAGCCACCAAAAGTTCTTAACTTTCTATGAAATGTGGTACTTTTTCATATTTATTTCTATTAATTTTGTTCACCACATTTGAGATTTTAGAATTTAATTTGTGATATTTCAATTTTGAGACTTCTTATGATGCTAAGCTGGCTAGGTTGTATCATGTATTTCTAGTATTTTGATGTGAATTGATGTTTCTTATCATGTTCAAAGTGGACCATTGATACTTGTATAAGGGAGTATATTGTGAAGAACAAAACAATATTACCTCTTTTTTTCATACCTTTCATTTTGTGATATCATTTTTAAAATGGTAAAGTGCAATACCATAAAAATGACTATTGATTATTCATTACATGAGATTACATGCATTAGTTTTAAGTAGGTTTGATTCAAGCTTTGATGCTATGGGGGTATTGCTAGGATGTTTAACAAGTAGGTCAACATCTCTTCATGTTGATGAACTAGAATTATGAACTATTAGTGTTCTTGATAAAATGGTCAATGTCTCTTTCTTATATGGTTTCTTATGAGGTATGAAATTTTTTTACAATGAAAGGCCTACATAGTACCTTGATTAGTTGACTTATTGAGTGATTATATAGTTTTTTCTTATTGCATGAAAATAAAATAGATGATGTGCATCATTTTATTATGTACGTAAATTAGAAAATCTTACCTTCTAGTTAGGGTATTGAATATGGATATGCCTAATAGAAACTAAGGGGGGTCATGTTTCCCAGGATTCACCACTATATTATGAGCTTTGGCCAAAAAAATAGGTTCATGTGGGTGATATGAAAAGTACTAGCAAGATTATTAATACAATAATTCCATAGCAACAAAATCTCTACCATATCTTGATTGTGGTTGTTTCATATTTATGGCAGGTATTGCACTCAAATATATCAAGTTGTACTGATACCACCTTCCTTTCATTTGTAACTTTCTAGGATGCTAGGTATTGTAGGGCTAGAAATTTTATGAGTAGGTAGAATCCTAAAGAAGTGTGAGGCTTTATGGTTGTGTGGGAAAGTTCTTCAACCACATTTTCATGTCTTGTATTTACCTACTAGTGATGAATACATGGTGAGAAGGTCATACATCACAAATTTTATTTTTTCGTAGATTAATATGATAATAGATAAAGCTATGAATTTTTTCTTATGTTAATTTATAACATCTATTTGACTTAAAATTTCTCTTAGAAATATTTTGGTGACAAGATGGGCATGAGGGCCTGGGTCACATAAATGGGAAAAGTGGTTCTACTAATCCTTACAAGTGATTGGTGAAAATGCCTAGATGATTTACTTACTTAATGAGGAATGCATGTTGTATTATACATATGATTTTCAGTTACTTATGATCAAGTTATGATCTAAGGATAAGTTGAGATAATAAATAGTAACTTTAAATGATATTGTTATCTTTGGCTACTATAAATTTAAGCATTTTTTTGTTGAGCTATTTTCATTGTGAATGAACTAAAATAAATATGAGTGTATATGTATGAGAATGATAGGAAGTAGATGTGGAGTATCTACTAATGGGGTCAAATCTATGTGATGCCAAGGTATGGTAAGTAAGCATAGGTATATGTGTATTTTTTGCGATTTTAGGTGAAATGCTACTTAATTTCAGAAATCTTTGAGATAAGGAGATATTTGATTTATATTTCATTTGATATTTGACTTGATTATGATGTAGCATGGACTGATATTTTGGCATTTTTCTTATGAATGTAATAGAGGGAATCACACATCATAGGAAAGGGGAAATATTGTGAGAGAGCGGTAGCCTAACCTTATAAAACTATAGAGTGGTAATAGAATTCACAAACTCATGTAGGAAATATTCTTGAAATGATTAATTGATATAGGTTCTTACTTCAAGTGTGTGTCTATTTTTCCTTTAAACTTTATTTAGTTCAATCTGTATTAGTATTATCCTTGCAAAATTGTCCATTAATACTATTATAATGTATTAAATGAATTAGGTTTCATCCGAGTAAATAAAATTTGACTATGTTTAAGTAGATGATGGTTAATATTAACAATTTATGATAGAATCAAGTTTCATACATTATTTTGTATAATGAAAGTTAGATTATGATCATATCTATAAGAATTTGGTATAGCTCTAATACCATGTAAGAATATGCCTAAGGAAAGAATGAAATGCTAAGATCTAGAAGCTCAAGAGATAGCACAAGAGAGATAATCTTTGATAAAAGGAGAATGGATTAATCAAAAAAGTGGATGAATACATCATAGAAGTGCCTTGTATTTATAAAGGCAACTGATATGACTAGGAGTTAGCAAAGAGATAAGCATACCAACTAAGCACATGTCCACCAAGAGTGGATTATCCTCCATTGTGCATGAATGTATGTGTAACAATGAGAGGATAATGATGTAAAGGTGTATCTCATAAAGAGATGTAGTAGACAACATGTGCTCAATTGGAGTGCAAACTGCTATGTTTTCAACATGACAACTCATATGAATATGCAAACTCTTAGGTGTCTACATGAAAACTAATATGAATATGCATTAACCTAAGTAAACTTAAGTAAATTTTAAATAGTAAATACTTATTTACACCAACACCCCCCCCCCCTTAAATGCAACTTAGGATAATGTACTTAAGCTCACAAAAACTAGATAATAATGCAAGATGGGTCCCAAATACTAGGCCATGTTAGGTACCCATGTACAATATGCAAGTGAAAAAGATATGCAATGAAATTTCTCATAAAGAGGAGAAAGAGTGAAAACCACATGGGTAAAACCCCCCTCCAAAAAGAGAGATAAGTACAATAAAATAAAATGAGAGAGAAGAAGAAATCATGTGAGGAAAAGATCCCCCATAAGAGAGAAGAAGAGGAAGATAGACCAAGTAACCCCCCACCCCACACCCCCCCCCCCCCCCCCCCCCCCCCCCTTAATGTAGAATGTACACCTATGGAAGATGCTCAAAGCTTCATGTATAAATTGTTCCATGAGTGTAGAACAACATTCCTCCCCTTAGGAAGAAATAGAACCAAAGGTGTATCAATGAAGTCTCTCCCACCTAGAAGAAGAAACTTCAAAATATATGAAATCTCTAAAACCTACTCAAGTGTCCCCATGTCAATACTAAAAGGTGCCTCCTCCAAATCATGTGTACTATGCCACTCTACTAAAAAAGAAAAATTGGACTCAACTAAGGATGAATGTAGAACATGTATCAAAGAATCAAATATCTCCTCTAAAAATAAAGTCACCTCCTCCAACTGTTGTTTAAAAGGATCTACCATCATGTCAACCTTGAAAGATTGATCAAGAAGAGAATGAAGATGAGGGTCAGCATGCTCCCTCACAAAAACTGAAGAAGGATCATCTTCACCAAAGAGAAGATGAATGTCATCAATAGTGTCTCCCAAATTTGAAATGTAGGACTCCACAAACAAACTAGAAATGTCTGTCAAGTAGTCATCCCATGGAACTGAGTCTGGAAGACAATGAATATCCTGTTGCACTGAATCACTTGAATCCATGACTATGTGAATACAACTATCATCAGGAACAATAGTAGATGGAATACCAATAGGAGGAGAAGGAATGGATGGCTCAAGAACTTGATCACATGTAAGAACACCCAACTTCAAGTAGCCAAAATTCTCCTCAAAATCTAAATCATCATTGGAAATATGATCAAAATCTGTTGAGAAATCACTATCATCATCATGAGAAAAATCTAAGAAGTAGTATAGCCTAGATGTGTGATCAACCCCCTATAGCAATGATTTTTCTAGTCTCCAAGTCTTTGATAAAAATTGAATCAGGTGTGAATTCCATAGTCCTTCTTCTATCTCCATGAGTCAGCTAATAGATGGAAAGAATATTATGACTTAGATGAGGTACAAACAACACATCGTTGAAGTATCCCTCCCCCTTATCAATAGTTCCTTTCCCAATACATCCATTTAAGTATGATTTCTCATTAAAATAGGTGGAGTATGACTAGGTTCAAATGATGAAAACATAGATTGCGAAGATGCCATATGATAAAAAGCCCCTAAATCTAAAAGCCATATCCCTAAATCTTGACTTGAAGTAGCTACTAAGGCTTGACCTTTTCCCATATGATCATTTTCTTTATCAAAATCTAAATATAAAGAAGATGATGAAGTAGTCATTCGTGATGGTAGAACAATTTGATTCTTCTTAAGAAGATTCTTGAGTTCATCTATCTCCTTCTTATAACAATGATGGTCTTCATGTCCATTCTTCTTTCAATATGCACAAGTAAGAAACTCCTTCTTGGATGACATTCCCTTATTGTTGGAGTTGTCTTGTGGTGAGGAGGTTAAGTGTTCTTTTTCTTGTTGTGAATTTTGTTGCCATGATTTCTGCTTCTCATTAGACCCTTTTCCTTGATTCCCTTTACTAGCCACCAATGCTTTAGACTTTGAAGACTTGAGAATCCCCATGCTCATCAAATTTGATTGTTCTACCATCAACATCTCTATGAAGGACAATGAAGGTATTGTGTAGGAAGAACCTAAGGTCAACTTATGAGTGTTGAAGCTCGAAACAAATGATGCATACTCTAGCAAAAGTTTTATCATCAAATTATAGAACAATTTTTCATCCTCTATGGTAATTCCACAATCCTTAACCATTGACCTTAGCTCATGTGCCTTGGTGATATAGTATTGAATTTTTTTGAACTCGTTTGGATCTAATGAGATGAGATTTTCATCAAGTTCAAAATCCCTAGCTTACAAGCTAGCAAACTTATCCCATGCTTCCTTTACTATTTTAGAATTATCAATATGGAAGATAAGATCTTCATGTACATACTTCCTCAAAGTAAAAATAGAAACCTTATTGTTATGATTCTATTCATTTAGTTTATCAGGATCAGATGGTGCAATCATGGTTCCATCAACATAATCAATTAAACCATTTTCCATCATTTTACTCCATGTTCTAATTTTCCATGTAGCATAATTATGTGGAGTTAAAAGTAGAAACCTAGGAGAACCCATGATGTAAAATAAAAGAACACAAGAGACAAAGTAGTCAAAAAACTCAAGACACACACCCCCCCCCCCAAATCACTCAATCAAAGAACCCCCCAAAATAGATGATATTGACACTTAGTGCATATACAATTTCCACTTGTCAAAAAGAACCAAAGTGGACTTTTGATTTTAATGGTTACAACAACAACTATGAAGCTATATCAGACTCAACAATATAATACACAAGATCTCTCAAGGATCTAATTACAAGTGCCATATAAGGCCAAAAATGACCAAATATTGAAAGTACTATGTCTACTCAAAATTACTTCAAACTAATACTAGATCTGGAAAGTAGACAAAAAATCATGCACTTTAAAAAAAATGGCACCTGAATATGTGTCCATATGAGCCCGAACGAAGCCTTTGAAGTTGCAAAAATTGGGATTTGCGATTTTTAGAAAAAATCCAAGGACAAAGATTACAAAAAACCTGTAGCAATGTGTAGATCACAAAATTCTACCCCAAAACAAAAAAAAAAATTGCTCGAAAAAGGGAGTTCGTATGATGGAGATATCACTATTTGAAAATCACCTTTGTAATTATTTTTCTTGAATTGCCGCCTTCACACCTCAAAAAAAAGGATGCTAGATTTCACCTTAGATGTCTTATTTTGATGGAATAAGAGTCAATTTAGGGATTTTATGACTTTTTGAATGTGATGCCAACATTTGATTTGCACTAGCAGGCTCTAATCTTGACCTGCAAAAAAAAAATCTTTCCAACGGCTTTGCAATGAAACTCCTATGGCTCTAATACCATGTAAGAATTTTGTATAGCTCTGATACCATGTAGGAATATGCCTAAGGAAAGAATGAAATGCAAAGATCTAGAAGCTCAAGAGATAGCACAAGAGAGACAAGCTTTGATCAAAGGAGAATGAATTAATCAGATAATTGGATGAATACATCATAGAAGTGCCTTGTATATAAAGGCAATTGATATGACTAGGAGTCAGCAAAGAGATAAGCATACCAATTAAGCACATGTCCACTAAGAGTGGATATACTCCATTATACATGAATGTACATGCAACAATAAAAGGATAAGAATGTAAAGGTGTATCTCATAAAGAGATGTAGTAGACAACATGTGCTCAATTGGAGTGCAAACTATTGTGTTGACAAAATGACAACTCATATTAATATGCAAACTCCTAGGTGTCTACATGATAACTAATATGAATATGCATTAGCCAAAGTAAACTTAAGTAAAGTGTAAATAGTAAATACTTATTTACACCAGCAATATCAATGTGAAATTCTTGAAATTTTTGGGTTCTAAGTGCAATTTCTTATATATTACTGCATCTAGGATGGTGTATTTTCTAAGGGAGAAAGGATGTCACAACCCAATTTTTTGCATGATATGTGAAATAAAAATTTCTATTTTGATCTCGTGTTATCTCATAGAGGCATTTTGATATAATCATAAATAACTTAATTATAATTAGAAATAATAGAAACTTTACTCATGAGTTATCAGAACTAAATTTGTTAAATTGGCATGCTTTTGAAATAAGAATGTTGTAGAGTTATAATAGGAGGGAAAAAAAGACAACAACATAGGGGATTGAATGTAATAAACTCAGGAATTTGTATAACAATGATTGTATTACTTATCTAGGTTCCTCTTTTTCTTTATACTAAATATAATTTTCTTGTTCATATTTTGTTGCATAAGGGCATTGATTTGGATAAATAAAACTAGATTTAGAATAGTTTTGGAACTTCTGGGGAATTCCTTAATTCACTATTTTTTTGAATCCTTGATTTAGCTCTATTTTTCTTTTTTTCCTAGAGTGGGTTTGATTTCCACATATTATTCTTGAGAAGAAGGTATTTCAAGGAGCATTTTTTATTATTATATCTAGGCAAGATAGGGGATCATTCAAAATTCCCAAATTCCTTGCAGCATGGGCATTGCCAACCTCATTTGTCACATACCCAACTCCCTCTCTCTTCCTTCATTCCCCCTAGTCTATTTTTGGTTCACTTCTTGGTCAAAGTTCTGTCGTGACCCATTTTTTTGACAATATTTGAGTTTGCATGGCTAAATGTGCCCATGGTCTGACCTGAACCACACCCATTCTCTACTTACTAGTTGAAATTGGTAGTTTTTGTGCATTGTCAATGTATAATGAGGATCGCCTAGTGCCATCTTGTTTATAGTTTGCAACAAGGTTAGACCGAATGTCTCTATGGGAATCGATCCCTACCATGCCCTTGTGGATGGATGTAGCTATCCTCCAAGAAAAATGTACCCTTCTATGGAAGAACCACAAAAGAGAAATCTTTTAACCATTGAAATGATAGATGTACCTATTGATCCAAATAATAGAAATTTTGATTTGGATTTGTAGCACAATTTCATTAATCCTCATAGTTTTGTTTATTTAGACTTCCTTATTGTCATGTTGCATGTCTTTTTTGTTAAGAAATATTTTGAGGAAGCTTAACAAATTTCTAGTAGGGTGGTAAAGAACTCCTATAATACTCTTGCTCTTTTGTGTTCTTAAGTAGGTTTTGCAGCTCGTATCAACTTAGTTGTCATATTAAGAACATATTGGCATTCTTGTAACTATTTGATGAGATTTTTAGTTTATAATAGGCTCATAAATCCTTATCAACTATCATTTATAAATTAAGAATTTGTCATTTATGCATACTTGTAAGTCTTTCTTTTAAGTTAAATGTAAATTATAATTGTTGACTGGTCATTATTCAAAATGACCTTGACTCTTGCAGACTTTTTCTCTTTTTATGGAAAGTGTTGATGTGGCTCTTGTTTTGAATGTTTAGTCTTTACATAATTACATGTTTATTTTTTACTTATTCATATTTTAATATGCTTTCAAATCATGTAGATCTGTATGCATATCAATGTGAGATTTAAAGTGTTGTGGATAAAATACTCTATATTGTTTAGCATTATTTTTTATGTTACTTTACATATATGATTTGAGTATATGAGTTATAGTATGACTTTAACTAGAATTTAATGCTCCTCTTCCCCCAGATTTGTAGACACAAGTACAATCAAACCAAATCAACTTTTAAAATTTATTTATCCCTTATTTTATGTATTTGTTGTCTATGTTTAAATTTGCAATCTATGCTCCATTAACCTAGGCTAATTACAAAACTTGTAGTAATGTACCCCAAACTTCCAATTTTTTAGTACTAAACTAGATATTATGTGTCAACTTTCACTCCAAAACTCCCAAATTGTGTATCTAGTCCAACTATAAAAAAGCATCATTACTTGCTCATTTGCCTTAATCCATTATTCATCACTTTCCATCTAGCATCTATCATCTTTCTTAATTGAACAACATTCCACCACATTAGCTAGATTTAGTGTATTTCAAGATTATTAATGCTTCAATTGTTTTGAATTATTCTTTTTAAATTTCCTCTCTGCACTTTGAAATCACAATTGCATGTTATCTTTTCTACATAGTATTATAAACTCTAAGCACCTCATTCTAAAGTTATAGATTTCAAATTCACTCTCATTTAGAATTAGTCCTTGTATTTTTATGTTGTTGAACATTATTTCCATCAAGTCATTGGCTAGCATTTGAGGGATTGATTGCTAGCAAGAAAAACTTCCCTTATCAAGTACTTCAAATTTTTTGGTGAAATCATTTATTTGCACTTCTAGATACCTAAAATATGTAGCAAGAAAGGACAAAAATATTTTTTCTATAAAGATCAAGTCCACAAGTCAAAACTCTAATTATGACCATTAGTTACAATTTCTAAATTTGACTTGTCAAATTAGAGAATCTACAAAATTAATTAAATACTTTTATATAACCATACTCCACCTAATTTAAAATTTTTAAATTCCTACTTTAATAATACTCTTATTTTTAATAAATGAGTTCATAAATTATATCATAATTTATTACAGCTCTAAATTAAATTAATAAATTGTACTACTAATTTTTATTTTTAATTATCAACTTTATAATTCTATCATATTTTATAACCGCTCTAAATTAAATTAGTTATATTATGCTACGTAGTATATTCATCAAACCTAATCTTATCTTCTTTCCTTTCTTTACAATAATAAACAAAAATGTGATTAATGAAGAGAACTCAATCGATTTTGGAATAACCAATCAGAGAACAATATGAATAAATAAACAAATATTCCACACACTCTCCAAAAGCTTTCATTAAATAGTCATTTTCATGACTGTGAAAGCCTGGAATCATGCTGGAAAATGCAAATCACATTTATGAAATCTTGGAATCAATGATAGAAATCAAGGGCTTATTGATCAAGGCAATTTGTAGTTTAACACTTCAGAGATCAAAGGGGTTGACAAAAGCAGTAGAAAAATACGCTAAATGCCATCCTATGAAAATACGTTGCCTGGATACAAGCAAAACACGTATTATTCTTCTTAGAAGTATTATTCCCTACACGGCAAGCAAATGCGCTTTCCAATTCACAGGACTTTTCAAACTCCATGTTTCTAGAAAGCCCAGAGAACCATTTGTATTAAAATTAGTTAATGGGCTGCTTATATTTACATCTCTGAGAAAACCCACAAAGCTAATTCTTTCATAAAGTGATGGAGAAAAGATTGGTGAAGCCACCGGATTTTGAGTTTGAATTCAATCCAGCCAATGGTACGATAGCTTTTGCAGAAGAAATCTTTCTTAATGGGCAAATCAAGCCTTCTTATCATCAGCAAATGGAGTCCACGAGAAAAAATATTGGGCTTTTAGGTGAGAAAAATTATTTGCCCTTGATTGTTCCTGGAAAGAAAGTGTTTGTGAGATATGATGAAAGAGAAATGATGGAGAAGCACTTGAATTGGTCTGCTATAGAGAGTAGAAGATCAAATCAGAAGCTTCTTGCAAATAGAAGAAAGAGTTATTTGCCGTATAGACCTGCTTTGTTGGGTTGTTCTTCTTTATCAGGAACGGTTGTGGATTGTCACCATGATCTTCCACGGCCCAAGCAAAGAAGGGATCCATGAGCTTTATTGTTTCATGTCAATGCTCTACACCAATGGAAAAAGGGCCATTTTATTGTAGATTATGATATATTGGTTTTTATGGAAAACATCATGAAAATTGGTAATTATTCCCAAAACTATGTTTGGGGATTGATTTGAGATGAGCTGGTTATCTCAGGATGATATTCTCTTCTCCTAACTATGTGCTTGGTTCTATGTGTTGTAGTTAACATGACGACTATTTACATGGATAGTTTATTCCTATTTCAATAGTAGTATATTAATAGTAGACCATAGTATGTCAGCAGTTTAAGTTCTTATATTGAAATTAAATCATCACATTTGCCAAATATGATTTTTCAATAAGGTTAATGTATTATTTATTTAAATAAGTTTAATGTATTGAAGTGAATTGAATTTGAGTATGCTATGTGTTGGTAAAGATATGTATATATTTATGTTTTCTTATTTTTTATTTATTTAAAGTTATGTAGATATAAAATATATAATTAAAAATTATGTTATATATATATATATATATATATATATATAATCAAAGAGATCTTACCAAATATAATTTATATCATCTTTTTCACCTCTTTTAACATTATATTAGGTCTATTATAACTACCATCTCGTCATCTACTTTTTATTAATCATATGAATTATATTCTTTAGTCATTTAGATCTTACCTAATAGCTTTACCCATCATTTTATAGATTTTTTAAAAAAATTTGCTTTATTAAAGTAACATCCTACATCAATTTCCACTAATTGATTACATAATCTATAAATTAAACTTTATCTTCAAATTCTATCATAATCTCTCATGTCAGATCCATAATTTAAAATTCAAGTAATACAAATTAACCATTGACCCATAAGGAAGACATAATCTAGTCATAACTACCCAAAGCTTTAATGTAAGTTCAACCCTCAACCTTCAAGATACACTTATTATATTTGTAGAAGCCTAAAACCTCTTACGTACTAATTAATGTGTAAGATGATAATTATTTCCTAATTATACTGAGTTTGTTTCCAAGACTTGATCTTATCTTATATCCAAGTCAATATTAATTTTTCCTAGGAATTATACAACTTTTCCTAGATCCTAACCCACTTTCGTAAGTATGAATTCATATTTCATGTTCCCTTCTTCATACATTTAATTAACAAATTTTATTAAATCTTCCATGTATAAGTTCAATTTTAGTTGCACCAATAGGTCACTTTTTATCGCATTGACAATCGTTTCAATGTCAAATTCAAACTCATAGTTTGTTGACATCAGGGTGGCCTCAATATTCTTTTGGAAAAATCCCCTTTGAATAGATGTGCTTTTTAATTTTGATGGTGAGCTTCAAATTTATACATAATTTGCTAATTTTAACTCTCTTTTATGAGATTTTTTTTAACTCGGATAAAATTGTATAGTCTTTGTAGTGGTGTAGGTAATTTCTAATTTTGGTACTTGGTCATTTTAGAAAATTGATTTTTTCACAAATGATGTCCTTTATTTTGGAAAATCCCATGGCTTTGATTGGGCTCATATGAACTCCTTCTTAGGTGCCATTTTTTTTAACATGCATTTTTTTTTGTTTGTTTCTCACTAATTCTATTAGTTTGTAGACATTGTGATAAAAAATAGTGCTTTAAGAATTTGGCCCTATTTTTCCTATTTTGGCAATTCCAATGGATACATATTAGTCCTTAAATATGTGACCAATACAATCACTTAAATAAGAAGTCAACTTTCCCTTTATCTTGCAAGTGGCCATCGTGATTGCACTAAGTTCCTAATCATTGAAATTTTAATTTTTTTATTGAGTAAATTTGGTAGTAGGCCTCCTTCTTCTCTATGATGTCATAGAGGAAATCTAAGATATCCTCCAATGGCTCTCATGCTTCCACTTTGGACAAAATAGGGTCCACCAGTTGGGCCTCCACATCCATTATTGTAGACATTGTTTGCGAAGCGAATGGAAAACTATCTAGGCATAAAAGACTAAGCAAAGAATGGTCCATTCAAATTCATCCCTCGATTGAGTGAAGAATGGGCACTAGCTATAGTGCAACATATCTACAAAATTCTACATGCCCTCCAAGATTCTACAAAATCAGGATCCTCGGGGTACAAAGTCTTGAGTTTATTAAATCCAACCATGCTTCAATCTTCATTTTTATCATTAACAATTGTCTCCTACTTAATGCATCTATAACCCTATTATATCTTCCACTTCTATGTTTCAATACAAATGTATAGCTCTACAAGAACTCTACCCATTTCAAATATCTCTGATTTAATTTACCTTAACTATTTAGGTATTGCAATGTAATATGATTAGTGTACAAAATAAATTATTTTTGAAATAGATAATGCCTCCATTTCTTTAAATCTTGAATATTGCATAGAACTCCTGGTCATAAACAGAATACTTCTGCTTGGCATCATTTAATTTCTCACTAAAATATGCAATAGACTTACCTTCTTGGCTAAATAAATCTCCAATGGCACTGCCACTAGCATCGCAATCCACCTGAAATGCTTCATTAAAATTAGGAAGTGCCAACATAGGTTTCTCTATCACTGTCTTCTTTAGCAACTCAAAATTCCTTGCAATTTATGTAGTCCACTTGAACTTTTTTCAATCCCCTCTCATTATTTTGGTAAGGGGTGCACAAATACTACTAAAATTCCAGATGAAATTCATCTAAAAACTAGCCAAACCATGGAATGACCTCACCTTAGTAGTAGACCTTGGAGTAAGCCATTCGAGGATGACCTTCACCTTCTTTAGGTCCATTTTGGGACCTTCAACTGATACAACAAACCCTAAATAGACTAACTCCTTTTTCACAAAGCTACACTTCTTCAAATTGATCAACAATTTATCTTCCCTCAACCTCTCAAAGACACTACCAATGTGGAAAAAATGGCCATCCACAAACTTGCTAAGAATCACAATATCATTCAAATAGACAATTAACATTTTTCACTAAAAAATCTTTAGCACCTCATTCATAAACCACATGAAGGTGCTTAGCGCATTAGTCAGTCCAAAGAGCATGAATAACTACTCATATAAACCCTCCTTCATCTTGACTACAATCTTCCATTCATCTCCCTCTCTTATCCATATATGGTGATAGCCACTCCTGAGATCTATCTTTTTGAAGTATTGAGCTCCACTCAAGTAGTTCATCACTATTGGAAAAGTAATGACAAATAGTTGACTTTGGGGGGGGTGTGAATCAAAAACCACTTAAATTTTTTCACTTAGAATACTATTGACACACAATTATGCACCCTTACTTAAGGTATGACCCTCAAGTGACCTTGTGCAACATGGAAATGACCTCCAAGTGTGGGACTTGCACTATGAGGTCAAATCTCTAGAGAAAGTTGGCTTCCTTACAATTAGGATGCACCTACACTACCACTTTAAGGGAAAAGGGAGAAAGGATGTGAGAAAGGAAATTGTTGAAGGGAAAGGGGGTGATGCACTAGATTGAAGCTATGGTTACAACTCTACCTACAATTGCACTAAACATCAATAGAATCCTCAAAATATACACAACTCTTAGTTTTAATTTATTTCCTAAAGACTCATATGCATATCTGAACAAATGAGATGTTACAAGGAATGTGAATTCACTTACATAACATCCATAAGGAAGTAGATTCAACATAAAAAAATTGAGTAAATAATAAAAAGATAATTTTTAGCACAAGGAAGGAAATATGCATAGATACAAAATGATGAGAATAGGTAAAAAATAAAGAATTATATTATTATAAGGCATAGAAGAACACAGAAGAATCCCTAGAAAGATATTTACATCTTTGAAAGATTTTAGACATAACTCAAATGTAACCATGGAATTAAAACCCCAACCACTAGAGTTAATAGTTACAAAGAACAACAATAATGAATATCAGATAGAATAATATCTAGTCTTGAAATCAACCTTTTGTTTGGACGTGACAGAAAGGGAAAAACACATGCACCCAGTCGTAAGAAATCAAATCCCAATAGATCTGACCATTACATGCAATAAAGAGGCATGGAGATGCATAAGTATCATGCAAACAAGGCCAAATAATGTCATTCAACATTAAAGAATGGTCCTTGTAACGTGTCATGCCCACAACAGATCAATTCGCACTGTTGATAAAAAATGTGGGGTGGGATAATAGGAGATGTTAACCCACCATGAAAATGAATAGTTGACTTGCGCAAAAAAGATCAGATCTGCCCCAAAAAATGACAACCGTCAATGTAGATCCCTTTTCAAAATGGATAGCCTAGATGCTACAAAAATCTCCTCAACCCAGTGATTATAACACAACCACAGATGTAGATTCCCCACATAACAAATGGATAGTTGAGATGCATTCAAAATATCCAAATATGCATCTGGATCTGACAATCATCGCATATTTGCAAGAGCAAAGGGAAGCAATACAAAAATATGAGTACCTTTAGATCAAAAGCAAACCCAACAAAGAAGGATCTACCATGTGGCATGAATCAATTGGTTGGAACAATCCCTAACACATGGTTGAAGAGGCAACAACAATTTAATGATTTTGTGGAAGCCAAAAGTGAGACTTTCTGAAATGGTGAAATTGGGATAACATGCAAGTTTTCTGACTGCCATGTAGCATGATCCCATTGGACATGAACTCAATTTTGCTATTTCATGGAAACAAGAAAAGCCACTTTCTGAAATAGTGAATTTCACTTTTTTAGAAAGGCAAAAAGGTAAGCCTTCTAAAATATCAAAATTTTCTATTTCAAAAAGGGCATGAAAATGCCTCTCCAAAATGGAAAAATTGGTTAACACAAAGTGTTAACCCCTATAAATAGGAATCTTAACCCACAACTTAGTCAATGAAAGAAATGAACCAACTCAGAAACAAGGAATCCAAGCCCACTCAGTGAAAGAAGGAACTAGATAATACAAAATGTTAGCTGCCAAATTCTAGCATGTTAACTCACAAAAAAGGATCCAACCCATTGAAGATCTCTCTAATTAGTTATTAGTGATGGGTTGAATGGGGGCAAAAATGGCCAATATTATTGGTGAATTAGAGGGGATTCTTTTCTACTCAAAATAGATCAATGGCCTTAAGAAATCCATTGGCCATGGAGTCACCAATAGAGATGACATGTTATCCCACATATAACTTCACAAAATTCTACAACTAGCAAAAAAACAAAACAACTCTAGAAAGTTGGAATCACCTACTCTAATATGTACAAATGTTTGGAATACAAAAAATCAAAAAAAGCCATTGACTAGCTTGTTGAAATAGTTGTCCTTCCTCACAAGGTGATTTCTTTTCCCATGCACATGGGCAGCTTGATAGATTAGTTAGTATGACAAGCATACTACTTCGCATTGAAACACCTTCTAAATGCTAAGAAAAATGAAGCTCTCCAACACTAGGACAGTGAAATTTTGAGATAAGCATGCTTGTTGTTCCTTGTAGAACTCTCCCTCATGCTCTAGAATGATCATGACTAGGGGAAACTTGTATTGTTGTAGAGCTAGATGCCTTATGGGGAATCCTCTTAATGGTTTTAGGTCCAAGAAATCAGCCTTGACCTTTTCATTGTGCTCTGCAATGATGGTATCATATTGGTTTAGAAGTGGCTACATCTATTGTAAAGAAATAATCTCCACATCTTCATACTACTTGTGAACCACTTCCTCGGGAGCTACCAGTATGGTGTTAGCCTCCACTTGTTATTATTGCAACTCCTAATTATCTAATGAAAGGGCATACTACTTCATGTCCATGGATGAGAAAAATAGCTCCAGGTCATCCCAAAAGTTGCCTTCATCAGACTCCTCTTTCTCTGATGTAGTAAAATGCATAGGTTGAAGGACAACCTCATGCATATCTGCATGCTCCTCCTCAAGGACAAAGCTATTCTTGAGGATTTTTTTTCCATCATCTACATCATGGAGGAAATTCTACTACAATGATTGATCTTATTCTTTCTCTAGTAGCAGATCCTCATTTTCTTGCAAAGGCTCAAAAGCCATGATTTGTTCCTCAAGAGAAGGAACAAACTTTTCTTCTTTTGCTTCTCAACAAAAGAGGGAAGCTCTTCAAATAAGATGATTGGATCCTCTTCCTTCTTCTCAATGGCTACCTCTTTTTACCCCTTAGTAGGCTATAACTCCTCCCATGACAACTTTGTTGGCTTTGTTTTACTCTCCCAAAATACCATGGTTGGACCATCAGGAGTCCAAACAACCAATCCACCCTCAAAGAGTGAAATAGTGATGGGTATGGAAGGCTCATGGGACCATCTTTTTCATACAAGGAGTGTAGGTGTTAGTTATCCCAGGCTAGTAGCTACTCAACATTTTCATCCATTTGGCTCTTGAAAGCCATTGACTGCTCACTCCACTCATGAAAACTTAGGTTGACTTTTTTCATGTTATTCATCAAATCTCCAGTCAATCTTCTTTTGGAAGTCCAACATCATATCTTTAATCTCTTTATATGGGGGTGTTGGGACTGGTGGAGCAGGGGTAGAAGGAGAGTAATAGCTTTGAGCATAGTGGCTATAACAAGCTTGAGTTTGAGATTGAAATTGGAAATATGAGGGCCGAGGAACAAAATTTTCATGATGTGGGGGGAAATAGTAGTTGTTTCTATGAAATGGGTCCATGGTTAGAGCTTCATATAAGCTACAATTTCATAGAAATCTTTGAAAATCAAAAAAGATCAAAGTTGATCTTTACATACTAGCACTAGGTCTATTTTAAACCACTAGAAGTGCACTAGAGTCACTATGGTGTTTGATGGAATGTCTCCAAAGGCTGATTGCACCAATAATAACCCAAATTCCTAGTGAATAAGATTACAATGGCTACCAGCGAACTTGTGTAGTTGAATCTATTTGTCCACCGAGCATGCCAAAAATTGTTAACACAAAATTTTGCACCCTTTCTTGAGGTATGACCCTCTAGCGACCTTTTGTAACATGGAACTGACCTCCAAGTCTGGGAATTCCTCTTTGAGGTTGAAACTTTAGAGAAGGCCAACTTCCTTACAGTCAAGATGCACCTACACTACCACTTTGAGGGAAAAGGGAGAAAGAATGCAAGAAAAGAAATTGCTAAAGGAAAAGGGGGCGATGCACCAGATTGAAACTATGGTTACAACTCTACCTATAACTACACTAAACATCAATAGAACCCTCAGAACATACACAACTTTTAGTTTCAATTTATTTCCTAAAGACTCATATGCATATCTAAACAAATTAGATGCTACAAGGAATGTGAATTCACTTACATAACATCCATAAGGAAGTAGATTCAACATACAAACTTGAGCAAATAAGAAAAAGACAACATTTAGCATAAGGCAACCAATATGTATAGATACAAAATATGAGAATAGCTAAAAAACATAGAATTATATTACTATAAGGAATAGAAGAATAGAGAAGAGCCCCTAGAAAGATATTTACAACTATCTTTTAAAGAGTTTAGGCATAACTTGAATATAACCATGAAATTCAAACCCCAACCGCTGGAGTTAATAGTTGCAGAGGACAGCAATAATGACTATCAGAATGATATCTGATCTTGAAATCAACCAGCTATTTGGAAGTGACAGAAAGGGAAAAATGGATGCACCCAGCCATACGAAATAAAATCTTAAAAGATCTGACCATTATGTATAATAAAGAGACATGGAGATGTAGAGGTGTCATGCAAACAAGGCCAAAGAATGTTGTTCATCATTAAAGAACAATCCTTGTAACGTGGCATGTCCACAAAAAATCAATTCATGTCACTAATAAAAAATGTGGGATGAGGTAACATGAGACATTAACCCACAACAAAAATGTAGAGTTGACCCACATGAAAAAGATTAGATCTGCCCAAAAAAATGATGACCATAAATGCATATCTCTTTTCAAAATGGATGGCCAAATGCTGCAAAAATCTCCTCAACTAGTGATTTTTAATGAAACCATAGAAGTATATTCCCCACATAACAAATAAAAAACTAAGATGCATTCAAAATATCCAAACATTCATCCAAATCTAACAAAAATTGCATCTTCACAAGAGCAAAGAGAAGCAATGCAAAAATACGAGAACTATCGAATCAAAAGAAACCCCAACAAAGAAGGATCCACTAGATAACCATTGATGTAGATCTATTTTCAAAATGGATGGTGTAGATGCTACAAAAATCTCCTCAACTAGTGATTATAAAATAACAATAGAAGTAGATTCCCCACATAACAAACATACAGCTAAGATGCATTCAAAATATCAAAAAATGCATTCAAATCTAACAAACATCACATGTTCACAAGAGCAAAGGGAATCAAGGCAAAAATATGAGAACTGTCAGATCAAAAGAAACCCCAGCAAAGAAGGATCCACCATGTGGCATGAATTTATTGGTTAGCATGATCCCTAATGCATAGTTAAAGATGCAACAATGATATCATGATTTTGCAGAAGCCAAAAGAGACACTTTTTAAAATGGCAAAAATGGGATAACACACAAGTTTTCTCACTACCACATGGCATGATCCCATCAGACACTAACTCGATTTTTCCATTTCGTGGAAGCAACAAAATCCACTTTCTAAAATAGAAATTTTCTATTTTTGGAAAGGCAAAAAGGTAAGCCTTCTAAAATAGAAAAATTCACTATTTCAAAAAGGGCATCAAAGTGCCTCTTTGAAATGGAAAAAAGGGTTGTGCTAACCCCTGTAGATGTGCCTAATGAAGTAAATGAATCAATTCAGAAAAAAGGAAACCAAGCCACTCAATAAAAGAAGGAACCAGATAACACAAAATGTTAGCTACCAACTTTTAGCATGTTAACCCACAAAAAAGGATCTAACCCATTAAAGATCTCTCTGATCGATTATTAGTGATGGGATGAATGGGGGCAAAAATGGCCAACAAATACTTTTTCTTGACTTCATTAGAATATCTAATCTAGTGTCATGCATTAACATAAAGAAATAAATAAATCAACACCATTAACACTTTGACACAATATTTGGTAACACAAAAACCCTCCAAGAAGAAGGTAAAACTGGGGTGGGGATGATACCCATAATGCTTCACTACTGTAGTAATATAGTTGGCCTATTGGGGCTTACAGTTGATCATTTTTTATGATCTACTCTGTTAGGAGTATAAATAATTGCTAGGTCCACCTTGTGTAAAGATTTTACAATACAATTAAGTATGTACTCTATTAAGAGATTCAACAAAGAACTGCTAGGTCAACATAGTTAGAGGATTTGACTGATGAACATGTTAGGATTAATTAGTAGGTTGATATTTTCTTTGCAATTCTATTTTCTAAAATAGATCCTTTGAATAATATGATCACCTAGCTGTGATGGATGAGTCTCTTCTTTTCCCTTTATAGTGCTAGATAGCTTGCTTACTCAATCTGCTCCATATTCACATGCTTATCTTCATTTCATATTGCATATATTCCACATTATTTATTAGACAAACTAATTTTCTTTTCTTATATATCTATTAAAAAATATATTCATACCAAGTAAGTTTACACAAGAGATAACATCAAAATAACCAAATTATATCTTTAAGTCAGCCAAAAGTTGATGCTTGGGCCACAGTGTGCACTTTGGTGTTATGTTGATGCTCAGGAAATACAATGAGCTTAGGTGATACTTTGGCACTTGGGTAAAAATGGATGCTCAAGTAACATTGTGGTACTTGGGTGACATTGGAACATACTTACTTGAACTGGTAGCTTGTTTCATACTAAGAACTCATCGAGTACTGTGAAATCGATTCACACTTGGTTTTCACTGGATATGCCCAATCTACTCAGGCTACACTGAAACATGATGTCTGATGGAAAGCTCAGTTGCAATATTAACCAACCTTCCTAGAGGACTTAAGTGTTTTGTCACTAATTGACAATATGTCTTTCCATAGAGTCAACAATCTCCCCCCTTTGGCTTTAGTGATAAAACACACATCTTATGTAGTTCTATCAGAAATCCAAAATCTCTTAATCAATTTTTTTTTGTCAAACTCCCCGTTTCCATGTGCTTAGTTCACTTAGTTTGAACTGAAAAATGTGGCTCGATCACAACTAAATTAAATTTTGATTTTTTTCAAAAGCAAATGTTTTTATCTATGCATCTAATCATCTACTTTATATATACATATATATTTTTTCCTTGTACATATTCCTATGCATATTTTCCTCTATATTTCCCCTTTGTATATTATCTACTATATTCTCACTCTGGTTTTTGCTACAAATGCCATAAATATATATTACAAGTTAATACCAAAATAATTGAGGAAATCATGATGCACTTCAAAATTAAAGACATAGTTTTGTCCCAATTTTCTTGCAATACCTTCAAAATGTGTAGTTCAATTTGAAGTTCAACTGATATCTCCATCATGAGATCTGCAATTGAAAATTTTTTGTCATGAACTAGTGTCTTTGTATGTGCAAGATTTTTTTGCATCACATCCATGTGAGGAATTATCATACTTTGATATTTGATATTTTTTTTGTAATCATGGCTTCCTCCCTCAGTAACTCTACATGTAAATCTATCATAAATTTGACCTTCACAAAATGATTGGAGCTAGAACTTCATTCAAGTGATAAATGACTAGCACTATTCTTCAAGTCTTTATCAATCCTAATCAGTTTATCCTTTATTTTTTTGTGAAAATTGGAGTATCACATAATTTTATAAATAAGGATGTTAATCTCAGATTGGTTTTGACAAGGTAGTGCCAAAAAACTTTGTCATTATCTATCTATATTATAGTGCAAGTCAAGTGATTAGAGTGAACCAAGCAATCAATGTGAGTTGAGTGATCAAAGCATGTCAATCATCAGTTCTTAGACAATGCATACCAAGTAGATAGTATGTACAGAGTCACTCATGACTTGAGTAGTCTATACATGCTGAGTGATTTAGGAGCTGAGTAAAAAGTCTATGCCAAGCTATTTAGAAGCTAAGTTACAACATTGAGAATGTAGTAATGGTAGAGCATCAGAGCCTTCAAATGTTGAGTGAATAGTTTTGGACATAGTTTCTTGTAATGGCACAAACTTCTATGCAAACCATTTTTGGGTAGACTTAACAATTATTTTATGATTCTTGAAGATATGTATGGAGGTATATTATGAATCCTTATGTATTACATGCAACCAATCAAATTAAGGGATTTTCTAAGCAACAATATGGATCAACCTTAGCTATTGATTCTTCCCTAACCCTAGTCTACCTATGTTTACTTAAGGAGGAAAACCCTAACAAGTTTTTTTGAATGTGAAACGAGCAAAAGGAGATTGAATGAATGCTAAGTTTTGAGAGAGCATTCATGTTGACTATGGAGGTTATGACAATGATCTAAATTATAGAATCATTTAGAGAGAATAGATGAAAGAAGAGAGAGGATAGAGGAGACATATCTGATCAGAAGGATCAAGGATTCATCAAAAAAGAGAAGGTATGACATCTAGCAACAGAATGATAACTGAAGGATCATGATGCTAAATCATTTTAACATGTCATACAGAGAAAATCTCCTAGTAGAGTAGTCTTAATAGACTTGTGTAAATATCTTAACCAAGTGCTTGATTTATTTTAAGTTTAAGTCCTCTAACAAGTCACACTTTTAGTAGGGTGTTGAAATCATTTAACAGGGTGATACCTAATAGTCTTTGTAAGCCTCTAACAGGGCAGATTCCTCACAAGGTAGATCATAGTTTATGGTCAAACTTATTGTAACCATAATTGGCTACACTTTACAGTTGTAGTAGTGAAGATTTGTGGGTGTGATCCCCACCCCATTTTTACCTTCTCGTTAGAGGGTTTCTATGTAAAAAAATTATTGTCTTATGTGTTATTTTTTTCATGCTATGGGTGAACATGTGTAGTTAACTATTTCAATTTACATGCTAAATTGTGAGATGGATGTGTGGTGAATTTTTTATGGTTAAAGTTTTCAAGTGTTGATTCACCCCTGTCCCTCCCCACTCTTAGAGTTTACTTTCCCAATGTTATTTCTAAAAATTGGTATCAGAGTTTTGTTCTCTAGAAAGGAAAGCTTTACAATTTTGGAGGAAAGATCTTGAATATGGAAATCTACAAGTTGGGAAAGGTTATTGAGAACCAGACAATTAAAGTGCAACTTGCTCTACACGAACTCAATAAAGAAAGAGATTAGCTGCAATGTTCATTGAAGAGAAGAAAGGAACTAGCTATTAAGCTAAATGACACTCATTACAAGAAGAAGAAACTACTAAATTATTTGAGGATGGAAACTCAAGTGAGTTTGATGCAACAATTGTAGATTTGATGGAAAAGAACAATACCCTAATTGATGAGGCAAAAAATCTTAAGATAGAACAAGAAGTCCAATCAATATTACTATGTGAGGTGACCAAATGGAAAAAGAAAGCTGAGGAAGAAAAATTCATGATTGAAGATGACAAAAGAAAACTAACTAGAAAACCGGAAGAGAAGGCATCATATGTGCAAAATCTTACTAACATGGAACTAGATACAATGAATCAATTGATGATTGTAAATAATGAATTGAGTGGAAAGGACATTGAGATCACAACCCTGAAGTTACAGAATGATCAACTGAGGAATGAACTAAGAGATGAAAAGGAATTTTCTAAAAATTTCAACAAACCTAGTGAAGCCATCAAATACTTTGAGAAACTAATGAAATCTCCAAGAACTATCGATGACACTATTGGATTGGGATACGCTAGTATTGGGGAAGGAGAATCATCTAAAAATGGTGAATAAAGAAACAAAAAGGTAAGAACTAAAACCCACTCGTCATAATTGTGGAAAGTTAGGTCATACAAAAAATGTTTGTAGGAGAAACAATGCAAATTATAACCCTAAACAGAAATTCAAGGGTTATTGTAATAAGTGCAACAAGCAAGGACATTAGGCACATGAATGTAGGACCAAGACCATAAGCACTTAAATATTTTAAAGGTACTGTCACAATTGTTAGAAGTATGGACATAAAGCATATGAATGTAGATCTAATGCCAAGTGGACATGAAACAAGTAGACAAAGGTACAAAAAAAGGGAAAATCCTATGATTGGGATTACAACACAAGGTATAGTTGTCACTTTTGTCAAGAATATGGACATGTTCCTAAGAATTGCATTACAGAGGCAAATACAATAGATGGTTGAGTGAGACCACATGCTTTGGTTGTCTCAAGATTGGTCATGTCAGTAGAAATTGTCCAACTAGGTCACTAGCACTGAGTAATGGAAACAGTAAAGGCAAAGAAAAAGTCAATGTAGAGAAGGTAAAAGTGCAGATGAACAAGACATGGAAGAAGAAGGAATATTATAGCACATCAAGCTCATATGAGGTCACTTCGTCCAATGGATTAAGTGATCACATCACCCCCAACTAGGCAATCAAGAGGTATGTATGTGACTGATATTTCAAAAGTTATATTATGCATCAGTTCCAAGAATCTAAGATTTGAAAAGATTATATATGTGTGAATTAAGATGCAATGTATTGGTTAGAACCTAGAAGAAATCTATAGTTTTGTTGTTTTCCATGTTGTTTCTGAGCATGGAAAGTTTCATAGTTATTGTCAAGTGATGGAATTGTGATTAGTATTAGCCAAGATCATTGTGTTGGCTAAGCATACTAGAGGTCATGTATAATTTGATTGAGTGGGAAGTCCTATGATAGCTGAGCTCATAGTTGTGTAAGCACTGAGCATTTATTGTTGAATATGAAGGGTTAGATAGTCAATTTTTTACTCATTTGAATTCATCATTGATTGAAGAGAGTAATAAGAGTACAAAGGCGAATTAGAAAAGGATATTCTAGTGTTTACAAACTAGATTTGACTGCTACTTGATAGAATTCATTGGGTTAAAAGGTATTTAACTATTGTTGAGTTATGTCATTTGAATTTTTGTAAACCCTAAGTAGTCAATGTGGTAGCTAGCTCTTTTGCGAATGTTAGAAAAGAGAGAAAGGAGATTTTTAATGTTCAACTGATAAGTAATGATGTAAGACAACCACCTTTCTGAGAAACACCTGAAATAACATATAAAGGAGATTCGTTTGGTGCGTTATCGATGATACCACCAAAAGTTCTCATGATTCAAGATGTTAGGTATTGCTATACAAGAAAGATAGGAGAAGTAAGTGACATCGAGATGAGATATTACTATAACAAACTATGTGATAATGGAGTCTTGAGGGAAGAGTGTAAAATTGTTCAAAGAAAAGGGTTAAATCGTGCCCTAGATTTTTCTCAAGTGTTTAAGATCGAATGGATACAAAGTGTTCTATGTTGCATACATGATAACTATATATAGTTGGAAGGTGGACCAGTTAATCTCATTAAGAGTATCATTAGCTAAGTAACAGTGTACCCTACCCTTGATCGACCTAAGAACATGTGTAGTGATGCAAAGGAGGTGATTGAGAAGAATATATGCGTAGTATGGAACAAAATAGGGATGTCTATTGAAACAATCTCATATCCCTTAATTACCTTTGCAATGAGAGTGATTGCTCACTAGTTCTTTCAATCTAGCTGAAGAAAAGGTGTATCATGTATGGCTATTGATCTAGATTAAAAGATAGTAAAGATGGATCATTCCTATGACCTTACCAAATTACAACTACAAAAACTATCAAAAAACTTGGAGGCCATTAGGAAAGAAAAAGGTGCATCATGAAAATTTGGTTCTTTACTTGTTTGCATATTCTTATATATGCAAAACACCTTCCCCACCTTTGGCACAGTTTCTTGTAAGACCAACAGGCCAATTGCACAACAAATTTCAAAATTCATAGAGTAGCTAAGTGATAATTTTGATTCTATAATGACAAGTTAATTTGAAGATTTTAATAAATCCATGAAATAGAGGTTAAGGATCCCTATATAACTTGTGGAGAAACATTATGATGATGTTTTCTTCCTTGTGGATGTAGACTATACATATGTGCAAGAAACTATAACTAGGGTCATATGGTTGAAGCCCTTACTATCTAAGATAAATATATATGAGGCCTCTAGAGCTATTATAGCTCTATTAGAAGAAGATATTGATAAGAGTGCCACCTCATTTTCTTACTATGAGGAAGTCAAATCAAGGATAACAATAGACTTGAAAATAGATACTATTCTTAGGAAGAAGAACAAACTGGTGAAAAAGTTGAAGGAAAGATTTGGTGAAGGAGATGAAGAAGAAGAAGAAGAGTATGAAGAGGAAGAACAAAGCCAAGCCCCATTTTCATTAACTCAAGGTCAAGGAGAGGATCAAGAAAAAGATGTAGAAGGTGTCAAGGGAGAAGAAGTTGAGGAAGCACTAAAGGACACAAACGCCAAGAAGAGAAAGGCAAAAGAAAAAATAGTGGAGAAACCTAAGAAGTTTGCGAAGAAGCCACAATAGAAGTTTGTAGTACTTAATAATAATTCTAGCACAAGGGTAACCACTATTCCTACAAGTGAAGTTGCAAAGCCTAAAGACAAGAGGACACCTGGCACAGCATAATCAAGTGAGCCTGTTAAGAAAACATACATGAGATTGAAGAAGAAATCAATTCCTCAACCTGATTCAAATGAGAAGAAAAAAGAGTCAAATGAAATGAGTTAATTTAAAGTAGTAAGCCACAATCCCTCCTCTGACTTAGATGATTTGTGTGATAATATCAAGTCAAATGCATATTTATCTGGTTTCACACATATTGTTGATAAGCTAGGGAAAATTGAACAAAATACAGTTGAGGAAGCCATATATTTCATTATGGCTACATTTAAATCAACTCCTCTAGAAATTGCCAACTTACTACCCAAGAGTCTATACGACCGAGTTGAGCAAAAATGGCAATATAGCTTGCAAACTAAAAGACAGATCAGGGAATCAAATTTAGCCCAAGTTATGCTAATATTAGACAAAAGAAAGATTGTTAAAGCTATGGAAATGTACAAGACTAAATATTCCACCAAATATAGAGCTTTCCATATCTTGAATAAGAATATTGAGGATGTGGTACACAAAAGAATAACAATTTGGAAATTAATATATGGGTTATCCACTCCACCGATCAAAGAAAAAGGTGAGTAAGAAATGTAAGATCCTAAGAAAGGTGAACAAGATGCAGCAAAGACTACAAAAGAGGTTCCAGAATGTGGAAGGCATTAAGGAGAGAATAGTATAAGAGGCCACAACTAAGGAATATCAACAAGATACCTAGGATGTTCAAGATGAACAAGTGTCAAGTGTTAGTCCTCCACATATAGACCAAGTGAGTCAACAAGAATTGGTACAAATAAAGGATGTTCCTGATAATTCAACTATGAACATCAATCTTTTGACTGAAAAAGACTTGAGAAAGATATTGAAAGATTCCACCATGGTAACATAGTTATGTACTAATCCTATACTAGTGAAAATGCATAAGATTGAGAAGGCAAAACTTGCATCTATAGGGGAGAAACCACAAGAAACATCCAATGTGCTCCCTCAATCTACAGAGGTGAATGAGATATATTCATAGGATAGACATACAAATCAAAGTGTAAACCAATGACAATAGGATATAAAACACCAGATACCATATGTTATACCTACTTTTGTATTTGAATTGAAAGAGGTAGAAGCACAAAATATCACACCATCAATGCCAAGTCTCAATAGTTCTTGTTTACAAGTTTTGGTAACTATTGAGAAAGATGGAATCAAAGTAGAACTAGGTCAAGAAGCAAGTCTTGTACCTACCCCACAACCACAAGGTGAAGGAAATTAGGTAGAGAGTAAAAATGATAAGCCTAAAGAGTTGCAATTTGTTGGAATTACAAGTGAAAAGAGTAAACTTCTGGGGTGGTGAGGGGTTGGGGTGGGGGGTGTGAATCAATAGTTTAAAATTGGACCCATAAAACTTTCACCATTCATTCATCATATGCATTAGTAAATAAGCTAAAATAATGTATAAATCATATGCTTCTTAATCATGTAAACATGTAACCAATCACACACATAACACCAGATATGATTACCCAAAAACCCTTGAAGTGAGAAGGTAAACTGGAGTGGGGATGACACCCACAAATCTTCACTACTTCAGTAATAAAGTGTATCCAATAAAGTTTACAATGATTTGACCATGAATCATGGTCTACCCTGTAAAAGGTCTTCCCTGTTAAAGGCTTACAAAGACTGTTAGGTCTCACCTTGTCAGAGGATTTCAACACCCTGTTAGAAGTGTGCCTTTTTAGAGGACTTCAACTTACAACTAAGTAAGTACCCTATTAAAGGATTTCATATAGCCTGTTAGGACTACTTTGCTAAGAGATTTAATAGAAATCACTTGTTAAAATGTCTCAACATAGATCCTATGATTGGCACTTGCTTTCCTAATGACAGATCACCTCTACACAATGTCTAATTGATCCTTTACAATTAGATGTCTCAATGTTGTATCCTTTGCTCTATCCTCTGTTCTTCTCTAACTGGTTCTATAATTCACTCTTACTTCTAAGTCACCTTGAATGTTCTACAAACTACCTTGTTCTCTCCCCCAATTTGATCACTCACCCATTGTTAAGATTTTAGGGCTTTTTCCTCCTTAAGAAGACTTAGGTGGCTTAGGATTAGGTATGAATCTATGGCTGAGATTCATGCATTTGGCTACTTAAACCTTCCCATTTTTTGATTGGTTGCATGCAATTTCATAAGGAATCCAAATATAGATTCATCGTTATCTCCAAAAGATTGTAACCTATCCTTAAGTCGGCTCAAAAATGGTTTACATGGTTGTTTGTGTCATTAAAAATAAATATGTCAAAACTATGTCACTCGGCATATAAAGTCGTTGATGCTCAGCATGCACTATTCTGCATACTGTGACTCGGCACTTGCATTACTCAACATCCACTATTCACTTGGCTCCTGAATCACTCAACATGTTCTATTTTGTTGGCATATGAGTGACTCGACACTCATTGTAACTCGACATGGTCTAATATTTACATGTTGTGCTTGGCATGTATTAGTGGTTTGGCATGAACTAAGTCAATGTCTTAAGTGTGTTGACACTCACTTGTCAAAACCAATCTGAGATCAATTCACAATTGACTACTACACTAGAGGAACAAATTGCCAGAAGGAGATGAATGCTAAGTGTTGAGAGAGAATTCATGGTGGTTGTAGAGGTTATGAAAATGATATAAATTGCAAAATTAGTTAGAGAGAATAGAGGAAAGTAGAGAGAGGAGAGAGGAGACATATCTGATTAGAAGGATCAAGGATTCATCATAAAAGAGAAGACTTGGCATCTAGCAACAAAGTGCTAACCAAAGGATCATGGTGCTGAATCATTTTAATAGGTTATACAAATAAAATCTCCTAACAAAGTAATCTCAATGGACTTTTGTAAATCTCTTAATTGAGTGCTTTCTTTATTGTAAGTTTAAGTCCTCTAACAAGACACACTTTTAGCAAGGTGTTGAAATCCTTTAACGGAGTGAGACCTAATAGTCTTTGTAAGCCTTTAACAAGGTAGATCCCTCACAAGGTTGATCATCGTTTATGGTCAAACTTATTGTAACCATAATTGGCTACACTTTATAGATGCAGTAGTGAAGATTTGTGGGTGTCATCCCCACCCCAATTTTACCTTCTTATTGTAGGGTTTCTAGATAAAAAAATTATTGTGTTATTTTTTATTTGTTTCATGCTATAGATGAACATGTGTAGTTATCTATTTTAATTTATATGTTAAATTGTGAGATGGATATGTGGTGAATGTTTTATGGTTAAATTTTTGAAGTGTTGATTCACCACCACCACCCCCACCCCACCAAACCCCCCTTAGAGTTTACTTTCCTAGTGTTATTTCCAATAAAGGAGACAACATCATTTACAAGTCCCTCTAATGTATGAATGAGAGTGGATAATTCCACTTGATGAATGGAAATATTCTTAGCTACATTCTCCAAAACTTTATTTTCAAATTTTCTTTCTGCCCTTTGCAAAAGTTTATCATGGTCATCTATATCCTTATTGAATTTATGTACAATATCAATTAATTTCTCAATAATAGGGGCCTTATTATTTACCTCAATTTTTATTACATTCAAAAATGTGTCCTTGATGTCTTCAAGAACCTTTGCTATGTCTCTTTCTACTTTCAATTTCATCTATTATACTCTTTTCCTCCATAATTCACTCTGAATCCATTTGTTTAGTAGAGAGATTAGATTGATCACAATTTGAAATCAAAATCTCTGTTTGAAGGTTAATCTCTTCATAAACCTTTTCCTTTTCCTTTCCCTTGGCACTTGGAGAAATTATGATTTATTTTCCTTTGTTCTCACCCTTCTTCTCTTCTTCACTCAGTTGACTCTTGGTTTCTTCTTTTCTTTCTTTTTCAACCTTGTCCTCATCCTTTTCTAATTTTTTCTTAGTTAAATATGGCCCAAAGGTAATTAGAGTCTACTACTCAGTTTCTACTTGGGTGGATGGAAGACTTTCTTTCTCCTTCTCTTCCTACTCTACACTTGATGAAGCAATGGCTTGGCTCAGAGTAGAGGGTAGAGAGGCAATCATTGTAGATACCACCACTTAGGTATCTAACTCTTCTATAATTCAGTACACCTTGCTCTTCATCTTTTTCTACCTTATTCTCTTCCTCAAAAATAGTATTATACAATTTTTTTTGTGGACTTAACAACCTCTTCAACATTATTGGACAAAATTTGAAAAGCTTTGGATCTAGGAGTCTACCTGTTTTCATGCTTTATCAAGGCCTCCTTGATTTCTTCTTTGGTGAAGTGTGGCATGACACTCTTCAAAGTTTGATTTCTTATGTCCCTCTCTTTTTTTGTAGCATTGGTCTATCTTTGTGTTATTGCCTTAAGTAAGACATCGGGAGCTTGGTTCTTTGCCTCATTTAGATCATATTTCCATTTAACCATCTTTTCAACCAAAGCATCCTCTATTTGTTGTTGCTCCTCCTTGCCTCTAGATTCATATATGATATACTTGAGTCCAACCATGTCACTTCCTTCAATCTTTTCAATTGTTTCTCAAAGGATAGTGAGGGCTTCTTAGTTGAATGATAGTAGTTTTTTCTACCTTTTCATCATCATCATCCTAAAGCTTCAATTTTCTTTTTGACTTCCTTGGAATGGCAATCATAGGGGCAACTACCTTCTTATGTGTAGCTTTATTAGGTGTTATCTTGATCAATTTCCCCTTTCTTCTTAGGAGGTCCTTCTTCCTTTTCTTCTTCTTCATGTTCTTCCTCTTCTTCTTCTTCCTCATCTTATCCTTTTCCCTCTATGAGTATAAGAAGGTCATCCTTCTTATCTAACTTCTTATTAATGTTTTCCACTCTCTTCTTTCCTCTCTTGAGAATGTAATGTCCCCATTATAAATTAAATAATTATTTAATCTTTGTAACGGGTCGATTGATTTATTTTATCTCAAACCCACTTTTATTTTTGTTTTTGTAGTTTGTGTCACCATTGGCTAACTTTGTACACCCTTGGAAAGCTTTTCCCAATACATATTTAAGCATAGCTCATAGGTAGTCTGTAGGCATGCTTTGGATTATATCTCTCTGTACTATGGATTCATATTGGATTTTGGCATTGTTTTCCATTTTGGAAGTGAAAGACCTCTATTTGGCTTGTATAGTTTCAGTGCAATTCAACCCTCACCCTATTCTGTCGGTGTTCCACGGGTCTGTATCTAGCAAATTGGAGTGCTCTCATTATTTATCAATCTGGTGAATTCTCTTCCATACTTGTTCGAGTATTATTTAGTGTTCAAAATCTTTAGTGTTGTGCCATTAACATTATGTGTTTGTATGCATCATTGTGTTTCCATTCTGTACAGCTCATTTCCTACTATACACTATATGGCTTCCATCTCCTCATCATCTTGTATAGCATTTTGTCCTCCAATTATTGCATTGTACGACATCCCATACAATATACTATTACTCCCTGTATGAATGAGTTTTAGACCACCATACGGCATACTAGTGTAGTCGTACAACTTCAAACATTACTATACAGGCACCCAATTTGGCTCCATCCCTGTACTTCCTTGCACGCATCTCTTACTTTTGTATGGCATTTCCTATCCTACCATCGTACGGATAATATTGTTCCCATACGGTTGTTCTTGCCCACCGTATGGGCCATACTATCACCGTACAATCTTTGAGAAACACCATACACACACTCCCTAAGTTATCCATACGGCCAAGCATACTAACATAATCCTTCCATATGGCTTTTGTATGATCCTCCTATCTGTACACTCCTGGTCCTATCCCTATGAACTATGCAGGGGACATTTCAAAGAATTTGAGGAATCTCTATTTCTAGAGATATCCTAGTTTTGGACTCCTCATATGTGCCAAAATATGTATTTTTAGGGTTTTTTGGCTTATTTAGTAGAGCCTCAATGATATCCTTAGTGGCATTAATTTTCACCTCATACCCCAAGGGTTTTACCAATTTTATCCTAGGTTTGGTTGTTTGAATACGAGTGTTATCGTAGTCAACTAGGAAACAAATGTCTTGCTCATATTAATCAACCATTTGGTGAGGAGTTATGTACCTATTCTGCATCTTTTCCTTGAAATTCTCAAAGTATGCATCCATTATACCATCAAAATTTTCTCCCAATTCATTTATGAAATCATTGATTGAGCATATGACTGGTCCTTACTCCAGACTACATTTCCTTTAGAAGGAAACAACTTTTGCACATAGAAAAATAGACATGGTACAAGAGAGCCAAACTTACACACATTTTTCTTCAATGCTTGAATGCTCTCCATGTTCTTGCCTAGTTGGCTTAGCTGCAACTCAGCAAGGTCAAAAGATTAATTATTCTTCACCACTTTAAATGCCATATCAACTTCCTCACAAGGTACACTATTCACCCTGCTTGAACTATAGATTTTGTGAACTATAACATGAATCCCAAATTTGATCTCCATGTCAATTATGTTGGTCAATTTCATGCCCCTGTCATCCCATTCTGCTAGGTTTCTCTTAGTAAGCTTGCCACGAGCTAGGGTTTTGGTTATTTTGGGTTTGTCCAACATTGGGTAACCTGTAACTTGGTGAATCATCTTCTTAGTAATCTTCACAAGTTGCTCAAGCCAAAAGTACATGTCATGAACCCTACTAAGAACATATATAATCCATTTTACTTGAAAGTTTCATGGCATATGTAGGGTATGATTCAAACCCTTGACTTCCAAATGCTTGTGTTCAAGCTTCAAAACTCGATTTTTGCATAATGCATTTTATGCCTCATTCAACTCAAACAAATTTAATTCTTGAATTGTGCAATGATAAAATAATCTAATATTTTTTATTAATAGTACCTTAGGAGGAATGACTGAGTAAGCTCCCAGCGAGTCTTTATGTTCAAAAATCATAGGATAGAGCTTCAATGATAGTGCCTTGTATAATTTTTAGAAGATATTAGTGTTAAATGTTCTAATTATATTTTGATATATAATTATCCTTTTTTCCATGGGTGATCCCTATTATCTAGTCATTTTTTGTAACGAATATTTATGTAAGAGTGTTAAAAAGACAAAACTCATTAATGAAAACATTTAGACACTTCACAAATAGGATTCATTGTGAGGTAAAATAATGTGAGTTAATTAGAATCCTAGTAGATGTAGGTATCAAATAATTTTTGTATAATATTTATGTCTTTTGGGGAAAAAAAATAATAACTTTTGTATCATTAATATTTAGGGTCATTTTGGGGATGTGCGATTGAGATATTATTGGCTCATTGTGGAATCTAGGAATTTAATCATTATTGTGACATCTTACATAAGGACTAGGGTAAGTTATGAATTATGAGTTTAATTGTGATACCTAGAAGAGGAAAAATATTAGATGTTTCATATGAGAATTGAGAAGTGCTACTTAATGTGCAATTAAATAGAACTTGGAAGATATTGAATATAACAAGGTTTCAAGATGTTAATTTGACATAAAAATAGAAATTTTCCTTCTTGGAGGGCTAAGAATACCTACAATAGTGACATTTGTTAAATAATTTGATCAAATTTAAAATAAATTTACAACCACAAATAGAGCACACATACAAAAAGGGAACACAAATTACACAGTTTGCCAATTTGGTTACATCCACACAAAAAGTAGAGAACAATATTTTTCTTGTTAAACAATAAAAAAAATATAAGTTCTTAGTCTGACATACTATAAACTGTAAGGGATGAATATCATTAAAATTTAAGTTTACCCAATAATTTTCATTATAAATGTGTTACAAAGATATTTTATGAATTTTTATTTAATTTCATTCTAGCATAAATGGAGGAGAGGGTGTATGGATGGAGGAAAAATTGATTGGGAGAAATTAATTTCATCCTACATTTCCCTTTAATTTCTACTAATTCAAATGTACGTTGACATCTTGCATTGACACTTCAGTATCTAAAATCTACAAATTTTAGAAATCAAACCTAGGAAATCCCATCCCTCCCTTGGGATGATCTAATCATAAGTTATGGCACATGTGATCTCCAGTCCATTGTAGGTTCACGTGATACTTTTTTTCCTTGACAAGCTCAAATAAAAGTGGTTTTGGATGACCGTGAACCTTACATACATGTGGTTTTAATAGATGACTATGAATTATCAAACAAAGTAGTTTTCAACTTACTACAAATTTAATATACACATATGCGTCTTTTTACTTCTATAAAAGTCCAAACCAATGATATCTTACCTTCCCTTTAATGTTTATAGATTCACTCATATTTTCATAACTTGATATCCTCTTTTACTTTTCTGATTTCTTTTATGAAATTCCTCCTTTTTTCTACATACTTGAAATATGCTCTTGTAGACAATCTTTCACTCTATCTCAACTTAGGAATTTATTCATAAACTTACCACAAAAATAAATTTTAAATGGACCTTATAGACAACATATTATGACATGTTCATGAAAACATACAATTTTTCTTAAATGTGGCAATTCTTTACTCTTTATTTGCCTGATTGCAAACTCTTGTCATTGTTAATCTAAAAAGAACTCATATGATATGTATGCAACATGACTACCATGAATTTTTAACCTACTCCTTTTCTTTGGCATTTTTTTCTATATTCATAACTTACAATAGCCCCTTCGATATAACTTGGATCTAATATCAAACTGAAAGATAAATAAATAAATAAAACACATACTGAACTACTACTACAACAAAGAAAATATAAATATTATTATTTTATAGTAAAGTGAGATATAATGCCTCTCTTTATTAGAGAGTTTACTCCAGCAACCAAACAAACAAATATGCAACTAACTAATAGGTGTTGACAGACATAGAGGAATACATAGACTACATGGAACAAACCTTCCATTAGTTTAACAAATGTGACCAATGGGTTGAGTATTCAAACTCGAGTTTAATTCAATAGTAGCATACATGGAGGAGAGGTTGTGGATGTAGAACAAACATTGATTGAGAGAAAGTAATTTCATTCAATTTATTCTAAAAGACGAAGGGTCTTATTTTAAATGTATTTATAACATCTTCTATGACCTCCAATAGACATAGATTCAATTATGAGATAAAAGCTAACATAAACTTGATGTTTATTTGAAATGGGCAAAGGCCTTATTTTGAATATATTCTAAAAATCTTTTATGATCTCCAAATGAAATATATTCAATTGTGAGATAACATCTAAACAATAACTTGATGTTGATTCTAAATGACCAGATCTTATTTTCAACATGTATTCCAAACATTTGTTATGAACTCTTATAGAACATTCAGTTGTAAAATAACATCTAAATATGAACTTCTTGTTTATTCTAAATGAATAAAAATCTTATTTTAAAGATGTATTCCAAACACCAAATAGATTCAATTGTGAAATAACACCCACATATGAACTCAACACATATTCTAAAAGACAAATATCTTTTCTCGAATACATGAAGACTCTATCTATTACCCAAGTAAGAGTGTAGTTTGCATTGTTGTGTGCTTGTGTTTTCACTATGAATTGCTGTTAATAAGTGGGACAATTTAAACGGCTAAAAAACGAGTTGTAGTCCATGTTTGCTGTGAAGGAAAAGCTTATGATCATGACACAAATTGTGGTGGGATCGTCCATCAAATTCCGAGGCTTGATTTGGTCACTTTCTTGGAAAAAGATCAATCTCTTTATATTAAAACAACTTCAATTAGTAGTGAGTTTCACAAACATCCTCATTACCTGTTTTCTTTAAAGTACGTTGCCTCACAACTCACAACTCATCAGTCATGATGAAATATCCAGTGTGCGCCATATTATTCCGAATTGAAATGATTTGGAGATATCTTATACGTGAGATAACAAAATTTGACTGGTAGTTGAGACATTAATAAGTCAATTTTCACTCCTAGCGAATCTGTCACCCATCAAGATTCAACACTATGAAAAGTTTTCTGCATTTTTACAATCTTTTTACCAAAATCTTATCTTTACCTGCTTTTTGCTGACAATTTTTTGATAAAAATGTACCAAGAACTGTGATCGGTTAAATTCATTCGTCAGCTGAAGTCTCTTTACAATTATGACATGATCACACCCCGTCGCTTCAAATCATTTGCAACTCCATCAAGAATCATTAAAGCAAAAACAAACGAGGCGTTCTACAAAGAATCCTAGATTAGTTTTGATTTCACCAAAACTATACTAGTAATTCATATAATTGAAGGGAAGAAAATACTATTTGGGTAGGACAGGGCTGCTATAAAGCCACTTTAGGTCGTCCCCACAATCAATTTCTGCCCAAATCTCGAGACAATTCATTCCAAACGTTTAAGCGGTGTAGATTAATGGGTATGAATATTGTCTATAAATTCAGTGAAAACCAGAGAATGAATGTGATCATTGGGAGGCCAAGGGAGGATATAAGAGAAGAATGGTAGGAAGAAAATCATGTGTGGATGGGCTTAACCGAGGGGCTTGGCAACCTCATGAAGATCTGCTTTTGAAACAATACATTGAAGCCAATGGTGTTGGACGTTGGAGTACTATTCCTGCCAGAGCGGGTAGGTTTTCTTCACAATTTTGTTTTTCACTTCATAGCTTGTATTTAGTCAGATCTCTTTCTGATGTTTTGCTTGTGATGTTAGTTTATATATGAACATATTGGTTGATTCGGAAGGAGTATATATTAGTTTAATTTTTTGGTGGGGATTAGATTATGTGAATGTTTTTCTGTACGTCTTAGATTTCTGATATATTATCAAGATAAATAAGTAAGATGGATGTTATCTGAAAAGTTGACAAAGCATACTCTATAATTTTATAGAATAAATAAGTAAGATAGAGTGTTATGATCATGGAAAGTGATCTGAAAAGTTGACAAAGCAGATTCTATGATCCATTCATTATCAGGATGAACCATTCATTATCAGGATGAACAAGTAAGATGAGTTATCAGGATGAACAAGTAAGATGAGTGTGATTATAGAGTGTGATTTGAAAGTTGAGTGAGCACACACTATGATTTATTATTAAGATGAGTGTAATCATGGCATGTGGTCTGAAAAGGTGAAGAAACACGTTCTGTGATCTATTATTAAGACGAACAAGTAAGATGAGTGTGATCATAGAGTGTGACCTGAAAATTCAACAAAGCAGACTCCATGATCTATCATCAGAGATGAACAAGTAAGATGAGAGTGATCATAAAGTGTAATCTGAAAAGTTAAAGAAGCACTCTCTGATCTATTAACAAGATAAACAATAAAGATGAGTATGATCTTAAAAATTGTTGAACCACACTCCATAATCAATCATCTAGATGAACAAGACAAATGTGATTATGGAGTGCGATGTTAAAGTCGATGAATCACACTAGATGATTCTTCATCCAAAAGAGCAAGAGGAGTGGAATCATGGAGTGATCCAAAAATTGGATGAATAAAATTGCTCACCCAAAAATGTTCAAGTTAACATTATGGACTATGAGAATTTTACTTCTATAAAGTGAAAATATATGTTCTTCAGTTTTTATTACATTTTAATTTTTATCATACAAAATGTTAGAAGTGTGATATTTTTCTTTGTATCTTCATTGGATTTTTCTTTTATAATCAGAGTCTTAGATTTAATTTGAAAAAATAAATACTTTTATATATGTTATTAATAGAACACACGTCTAATTTATGTTTTAAATTTTAAAAGTACTTAGCAATATAAAATTTGGAGAGTCCATAATTAGAATTTTTTTTTTTAAATTGACTGTGTAAATATTTTTCATTAATACTTTCCTCTTCTGTATTAAACTATCATCAAAATTTAAATATATTAATATACAAATACTTTAATGAACACATCTACAAACTTATCATTAGATCTACACAAATCAATACAACTTATTCATTTCAACAAGTCTTAAAATATCCAATCCTTAATCCCTGCAATTGTCAAGCCGTTCTCACATTAAGTTATTTTAATCATTAATTATTCTTGATTCAAACCAATAAATATGAATTCATTCCACATTCGTCAATGGGATCTTGGTCTATTAGTGAAGTTGATAGGCTCACAAAGAGCTCGCGAGGAATTAAGTCTTATTGAGTGCAAGGCTCCAATCATAAATGATGAGGCCGTACCTCAGATCTGAACCCTCCATCAGAATAACAAAAAATATTAGTACATTCTTATTAATGTGTATTATAAGTGACATCCTTGAAAAAGATTTTTTAAACCCTGATCCTAAAGCACGTGCAATTTCTGGAAGTACTTCTATGATCATCAATAGAGTATCTAATTATAATGGTCATCCCAAATTTCATTGGATATACTCAATCCAATGAAATTCAGACCAAAAAATTTATATGGAAACTGAAGATGTAATGAGACCCATCTTATGTTCTAAACCTTCAAATTATTGCTGTCATAGTTGTCGCAAAGGCATCTACAATCTGTTCATTAGGTACACAAAATTTAAAATTTGCACAAGCTCTGGGATCTAAAAACATCAAAATTCTTTATGTTCGGTAAATTACCATGAAATATTGAATGCTTTGTCATTAATATTGTTTAGCTATTCTCAAATAAACTGTAATCATAGTCTTTGTCTGTTCTTCCTTCTAATCAATCAGTAATTATTCTTCTTGAAAGGCCAGTAAATAATACTTAAATTCTAACACGTATATTCAACTACTTCTATGATCATCAGTAGAGCCTGCCCAATCACTGTCTGTATTTTACAGGTGTAACAATTATCAGTGAGGTTTATAAGTTGTTACCATTATCTGCCAAAGTGACTGATGCTTAAACCCAATATGAGCTCTGATATTTCAATATTCCACATAATCTGAAGAACAGCGCCACTTAGAAAACTTGAGCCCTGATAAATAAAAATGTTGACAATGTAATGTGCAGGGTTGAATCGATGTGGAAAGAGTTGCAGGTTGCGGTGGCTGAATTACCTTCGCCCAGATGTAAAGCGAGGTCATATTTCTCCAGACGAAGAAGAACTCATTATAAGACTTCATAAGCTTCTTGGAAACAGGTCAGAATTAGTTAAAGCGCTTTAAAAAAGTCATTTGTTTGTACAGCTTTTACATACCTTTACTGTCATCAACTATGTTGAGCAAATTATTTACAAGAAAAAGATTCAAAAATAAGTGAGTTCACGATATCATATAAATTTAAGATACAAATTTGTTGTGAACAAATAAAAGATAAAAATAAAATTCAGTAAGATATATAAAATGAGGAGACAAATCTTAATTTCTTATACTCAGTTACAGATCAATAGTACAATAAATTCAGAGAAAGAAGTTCTATCTGATTTATAATAATTAATACTCTGGATTAATTTAACAAAATAATAGAAGTCAAACACAATTACACAATAACACAGATATACCCAAGAAATTCTAACTTGGAGAAAACATGCAACTGTTACTCTCTCAAAGTTTAATAAAATCTTATTACAAGTTTGCTACTGCAATCTTACATATATATAGAGTCCAGCTGCTTTACTTAGCTTGCAAGAAAGCAATGTTTTCTTACTTTCTTAAACTTTAAATCATATATAAAATCACTTCGTGTTTTTCTCAAACTCACAAATTTAGAAATATTCTTTTAAATAATAAAAACAAAGTTATTGCTAAATATCAAATTCAAGTTTCTTTAAAGCAACTTCACTCTACCTTCCAAGCTAAACAATAAAAAATTAACACTCTCTCTTAGCGAGGAAGGTGTTATGCACAACACCCAGCTTATCCCTAAAAAATACAAACCTATTCCTCACAAAAGCCTTGTCAGTATATCTGCTATATGTTTACCAATAGGAAAGTATTAGAGCTTTGTTATCCATTTCTTCACTCAATCTTTGATGAAGAAAATCTGCAACTACACCTTCAAGAGCAATAACAGAATATAAGATTACCACAACAATTATATACAGAAATAACTTCAGCTTCACAATGCTCTCTTTGCTAAGAAAACAACTCTCACTAAATGTGCACACAAAAATTTGTGCTAAAAACTGCCTTTGAAAGAATCTGAAAAATTCATAGTTGAATAATTGTCTCCGCTTCCCTCGCTGAAAATTTTATTTTCCCTTCTTCCCCTTTTTTTCTTGGAAATCTCTTCATCACAAGATATTTAGAAATTCTCTTCCTCTCAACATGTCTAGGAAATCTCTTCCTCTTAGTATATTGAGAAAATATATTTCTCAATTTCTCCACGCAACTCATCCTTGCTCCTTGGATCTGAACCACAACTCATTCTTACTCGAATATTGGTTACCACAAGCATAAAAGAAACAAGAGACAAAAAAAAAAAATCCTTATAATCTGTGTCACAAATCTTGGTTTCATTTTCAAAGTTTACAGCTCTAATACCATGTTAAATTTCTTAAACCTCTAATACCATGTTAATCTCTTATAACTCAGTTATAGATCAAGTGCATAATAAATTCACACAAAGAAGACTTATCTGATTTATAACAATTAATACTCTAGATTAATTAACTGAAACTAAATAGCAAAAGCGAAATAACAAAAGTCAAACACAATTAGACAATAAAACAGATATACTCAGTAAACTCCATTTTTGGAAAACCTGCAGCTATTGGTTCTTCTATTCAGCTTAACAGCAGACTTTCTTTCAAAATCTAATGAAATCCAATTACAAGTTTGCTACTGCAATTTTACAATATATAGAGTCCAAATGCTTTACTTGACTCGTAAGAAAAGAATGTGTTCTTGCTTTCTTAGGCTTTAAATCATATATAAAATTACTTCTTGTTTTTCTTAAATTCACAAACTTAAAAATATTTTTTTAAAGAATAAAAATAAAGTTGTTGCTAGATATCCAACTCAAGTTTCTTTAAACCAATTTAACTCCACCTTCGGAGCTAAACAACAAAAAGAACTTAAAGATAAAATTGCATGAAATAAGACATAATTTGCTTTTTTAAACTCTTCAAATATAAGTTCGGTGTAGATGGTCGTTGATTGTTGTTTCCGTATAGGATGACATTCAATATGAGATATGTAAAATTTTCTCTTTAAAATAAGATGAATGCGCGATATACTAAAAGAAAATAAAAAATCAGAAGTGAGTGGTTTTCTTTATAATCTAGCCTAAGGTTGGTGCAGATGGTTTAGTAGTATATCAGAAGAGGAATTGAAATAAAATTAAAAATATATCATAACATATTAGAGAATTCAAAGATTTGTTGTGGTTCAACAAGATGCCTACAGTCACACTGAAGAGCAGGGAAATCCTCTTTATTAAGATACCAGTTGTTTTGAGTATACATTACAAGTAAATACAATGCAAAATAATGAGCTATTGAGCAGAGTTAATACCGATGTATAGGGTCTTCATTCGAAGGCTGGAAAGGCAATGATTGGGTTTCACATTAAATAACAATACGAATCATATAAACTAAGACTACAAATTAGTTGTTAAGAAATTAAAGAAAAGGATTAAAAGGAATAAGATGATAACATTCAATAGGGCAAGATGGACTTTTTTGGGAATAAGATATGATCATCTTTATGTACACAGGATTAGGATAGATTAGTTGCTGGTTTGAATTCACTTTCCTTTTAAATTGTAGTATGACTTGACGTTTTTTTGGGGGGGATGGATTTGGGCTCTCCATTGAACTTAATCAAACATAAAATTGATGTCGGTCATTGTTGATTTATTTGAATACAATATAAATCTAATATAGATGATTATTGATTGCAATTTCTAAGAAGGCTATTAGAATCCTACAATCTAAAACAATAGAAATAGATAATAGATATTGATTTTAAATACATGATTTTTTTATTAAACAACCTATTTAATCAATATAATTAATCCGTAGTTGTCAAACAGTACAAATTAAAATGCCTCTCCATATATATAATAATATGACAACATTCACCAAAACAAACTAAATTCTTCCTCAAATATGAAAAGACGTGATTTACTTCATATAACACAAGATTGGTGTAGGTGGTCGTTGATTGCAGCCCGTGTACCAGGAAGAACAGACAACGACGTGAAGAATTTCTGGAATATTCATGTGAGCAGGAAATTGCCCAGCAAAAGCTTAAATCTCAAAGCCCCAAGATCACAGGTAAGAGACAAATCCTATGCTGAATCCAACCAATCAAAATATGCTTGCGATGCCAAACCGGCTGAAATACACCAATATGCATGCAATAGCAAACCGGTTGAAATACACCAATATGCATGCAATAGCAAAGAAGATGAAATTGCGAATGCATTATATGAAACAAGGGTGGTAGAGAAGAACGGTCATGAAATCCAAGGTAACATTTGTGAGAGCAAGAGCATACAAGGTGGTGTCACGGCGGCATCTAATCATCAATATCATTCAGATTTTGACCCTTTTTGGGTTGGCTCTTTGCCATGGTTTCATTCCTTCGATGGGGACAAATTTTATGTTGTTGACAATGCATGCTACTTTGCTGATCATGCTCAGCCAAATAACCTCCTTTCTCATCTTGATCTAAAGGGCATGTGGTGCAATAATATATTTTAGATATTCTCTAGCTAGCTTAGCTGTTTGTTTATGCTAGTTTCTTCTTTGGAGTTACAAAGATCCTCCTCAACATTCTTGAATGTTTGGATCAGCTGGGTTAGGTCTTTCAGAGCTATATTTTCTGTTTTCTCTTAATGTGTGTGGATGTTTATCACTTGGACATTTTGACAATGAAGTTCTGTATTTTCCCATTGGGATGTGACAATGGAAGGTATAGACCACATCAATGCCTTGTTTTAGTTGTCGGGATCTTCATGTCAAAATGAATAACAAGGTAAGGAAAGAGTAGAGTCTTTCAAATAAAATATGTCTGATGGCCATCCATTATCTTTGCCGTTTGTATGCTGGTATCCTTGAACAATGGTAAATACCTAATATATATTTTGTGTAATCCTTTGAATCTTTTTTGAAGGCCTATGCACAATTACTCCTTCCATCTTAGGTGGTCACTAAAAATATATAGATTGTTTTTTAATAAGTTGGTCAACTTTGAGATTTTTTAACTTAGTTATTCAAGATGTCCTTACCAGCTAGCTATGGCAGGAAAAAGTGATGTTAAAGTGGGGAGGAAGCATTCTTAGTTTTTCATCTAATTCAGATTAAAGTTAAAGTGGGGAGGAAGCATTCTTAGTTTTTCATCTAATTCAGATTAAAAACAAACTTTCTTATTTGAGTCAAGATCGAGATAATATCATGTGTATCATTCATGAATATAGTGGCATTGAATGTTGATGTTTTACTTTCTTAATAAGAAGGATAAGCTAATTTGATTTTGATATTTATGAGAATTCAGTTTTTATATGTTAAAGAATTATTTCAATAGAATATAAAAATCAATTTATGTTAGAATTTTAATAACAAAAAGTTGGATAAGAATATTTATATTTTGTTCAATTGTAGTATATATTGTATAATATAATCCAAGTACTAGTGGACATCTATTTTTTATTAATATTATTTTTCAAATGATATTTTGAAATAAGTAAGCTAACTACTAATGAGATGTTGATTGAACCATTTGGAGATTGATCTTTCCCTCTCTCCCTCTCTTTCTAAAAAATGGAAGTTGTAAGAGTTCAAAATAACTCTAACTCAAAATTATTCTAGCTTCTTTAAGTGTTATGGTGTCTACTATATTTATATGTTCCATCAATGCATCAAAATGTATATTTATTATTTTGAGAATTCTTTTGAAATATAAATAACATTCCCTAAGTCATAGATTTTACATAAACTTTAATTTTTTTCTCTTTTACAATACTATGTTAGGTTTGGTCTCTTTGTTTTCTTTGTTTAATTTTTCTTTTTTCTTTTTGTATAGATTAAATAATGTATAGTTAAGATATGCTAGTGGGATATGAAGCACTAGATACTTATATGTTTGAAGATAGAGATGTGTTGTGTCTTACAAGCACATCACATTTATATTTTAGCAATATATGGACCCTCTCTTTTGCATTGGTTTAGAATAAATTTTTTATCTATTTCTTTTCATTTTTAATTTTTTTTTAATTAAAAATATGCATTTTACATTTTTGATGACTTAATATTATTCTATTTTTTAGTTACTTGTCATTTTAATTTTAATTAAATGCCTTAAGTGAAGTTGTATTTTTTATTAATTTAGTGGAGTTTAGGACTTTTGAAAGACTTTAAAAGTTCTAAACTCTTCTTGAAAACTCCTCCTTTTTTCTATTTAAAGTTTATTTCTAGTGACTTAATGTGATTTGTTTTTTAATTTACTTTTTATGGAGTTTCTATGTGAAATCGGCATTTCAAATGTTGCTAATTGATACTTCCAACTTCTGGCCTATTTTTACATATTTTCAACCATTGTGAACTAGAAGGTCCAAAGTTTATTACGTTAAAAGTTGCAAGATTGTAGGGTTCAAAGGGAATACTTCCATTTTTTTTCATTGTCTAATTTTTACTACTACTCATAATATTCACATTATTATTTCCATAGTTATACTTCTTCACAAACTTAACTCTAGCATTAGTGGTTGCTACAAGGATGTAAAGTTGATATAATTTGCTCATTCACTCTATCACTTTGTAAACATAATCTCAAGAACTCTAGTAATAAAAAGCCCTTTTACAAAATCTAGAAACTAGAAAATATGAAAAAACAAATTTGAGCACTATTTTACATTTAAGAATTGATTATTGGCTATTAGATTAATTAAAGAGAATTTTCTAATGTTAGGAAACTTGCAACAAGTTAAATAACAATTTTAGTTTTCTTATCATGTTTAAACCAAACTACTATGTGTCTCTTTTATTCTATATTTAACTATTTGATTTAAAGGCATATCGTTGTAATGTTATAATTTTTCATGCAAATTCAATATAAACTATAGATACAATACAAGTTAATTGGAAATGAAATTCTAATTGGAATCAAAACTTAATTAAGGAACACAAATGCAATGGTAAAATGTAATCATAGTCCTTTTTTTTTAAATCAATAATAGGTTATGCCTTTATTTTAATTATTCTCTTAATTTACATTTAGCCCTATTCAAAGTACAAATGGTAGGGGGAAAGAATGGGGAATAAAACCCCTGATTTGGCCTAGGAAATTAATCATCCTTTTATACCAATTTGCATTATAGGTGCCCCATCTTAACTTGGGGATCTTGAGAAGACATTCCTTCCTTTGCACTTCACAAATTTACAAATTCTCCTTCGATAAACTGGGGTCTTAGAGAAGGCATACCTTCTCAAGTACATTCAAAGAACTAATAAATTTACTCATCTATTTATTTGCTAGTGTCAATTTGTTTCATAGTTTAAGAAGTTTTGGAGGGTTTTCCCTCGTCTTCTTTTCATTATTATTTATATCCTTTTATTCTTCTTTTGAGCAAGATTACAAACTTGTTTCTTTGAATTTTTTGTTGACCTTTGTCCCACGCTTTTTTTGGGAAATCTAAAATATAATTTATATCTCATTCAGGTAAGATCTATGTTAGTAGATCCTTTAAGATTTATTTAATTTCAAATTTTGATCAAATTTTTATTTATTTATACATTTCTTGGATTGGTTAATGCAATTAACCTAACTTTTAGCTAATTTAGGGAAAATTCTTATGCATATTTACATCAGACCATTTTTGCAAAGCTAATGTTTAGAAAATCATTAGAGAAAATCAACCAATAATGTACCTTTTAACAAAAAATCTTGCAACTATATGAACAACTATGAATACCAAAACAAAGTATGTAATTAGTAATGTAATACCCTACACTTATTGTATAGAAGAAATGTATTTCTTTTCACATGCTATATATTTGAACCATTAGCAAAAAGTTATGCAGAGCTAGAACACATAAAGGAATCATAGTTCTATCAAATCGCAAATACATTTATAGATTAACCATAGTAAAAGATCCTTTCATCTCTCAAAATAATTAGAAGTTCCTTCAATTCCTTATACTAGAGAAATAAAAATGAGAAGGAAAATGTATTGTGTAAATATCCCCAATATTGTCAAATATCATATAAAGATTTATAGCTAGAAAGAGCACAATGAACAATTGGAGAGAACTAGACAACAAGAAGACATAGAAAGAGTCTACCAAAGGGGAAAACAAAAAGACTCGGATAGAAAAAGAGTGGAGAAGAAAGAAAAACACCAAAATAGAGGGAAAAAAAATAAAGGCAACCATATTGAAATATAAATTTAAAAACACACACACACACACAAGAATGATTATAATAATTAAATGTGAGACTTAAAAACTAAGGTTTCCTATGACAATACTGAGGGTATGATTATGAACTAAAAATGGATCAACGAGATATAGCGATCCCATCATCCCCTTGGTTAGCTAGAGAATCAGCTAACCTATTGGGCCACCCTCTACACACACACACACACACACACAAGAATGATTATAAAAATAAATGTGAGACTTAAAAACTAAGGTTTCCTATGAAATTACTGAGGCTATGATTATGAGCTAAAAATGGATTAACGAGATATAGCGATCCCATTATCCCCTTGGTTAGCTAGGGAATTAGCTAACCTATTGGGCTACCCTCTCTCTCTCTCTCTCTCATATATATATATATATATATATATATATATATATATATATATATATATATATATATATATATATATATATATATATATATATATATATATATATATATATATATATATGGGAACTATTAGTTTCATTAAATTTTTCTAATTAAATATATTGCCCTTACAACCCTTGTATTAAGTTTGCAATTCGGAGTATGACCCATCCCTAGTGAGATGACCACTATTTGAGAATCATCTTCTATTTCCAATCTAGAAATACCACTACTTAAGCATCCTAATAGACCTTCCACCATGGCTTCAATATCTAGAGTGTTATTTGTTTCCATGTTTATAGGATACTTTTCTATAGCATTTCGTTTCCAGCCATGGACAATTCCTCCTATTCTTGAGCTACATTTTGGTTTTCCCTAAAGGCCTCATCAAAATTTCATTTGCACCAACCTTTTTGGGGGTGTTCCCATCTACAATTATTCCTACCCTCTCTTATTGACTTGCCTCCTCTTCCATATAATGAAAGTACTATTAAACCTTTCCAATTCTTCCTTACCTCTTCATCCCAATTTGTAAAAGATCCTTCATAATCACTGGCTTCCATCTTTTTTTGAAGAGCTCCTATTTCCATTTTCTTATCCTAAAATACTCTCCTATTATGTTCCTTTATAGTTCTCACACAATTATGGATGAGACTATTTTCTAAATAATATTTTTTAGACACTATGTTGTTTTCTATTTGGCCAAGTTCTAAGATTATCCATAAAACTTGGATTCATAATTGACTTCCATTCAAGGTCCTTAACAAGACATTGTCAACATTCTTGGGCATGAGGGTACTTCCAAAGTATGTGAGCAATTATTTCTTATTGTTTTTTTACACAAGGGGCACCTAGATGGTCCTTCAAAACCAAATTTCTAGAACTACATTATTGTTAATATTATTCCTGCATTGTTTCCCATAGGAACACACCTTCTTTTGGTGAGTGATTTTGATCCCAACATAGGTGTAATGAGAGTTATACCCTATCTGAAGTTCTATGCCTACTTAAGGAGTCATAGCCTACTTTGACCATATATTCCCCTATTTTAGATCCTCCCCATACTATTCTATCAAGATTATTTTTGAAAAGTATAATTCTAGATCCAATAATATCAATAATCATGTTCTTTTCTTCTACTAAAAGTGGAGTGTTGTATAATGAGTGGTGCTCCCATCCTAGACTTGATTACTTGAGGGAAATATCACTTAGCTTCTTAATTGTTTCTCTCAAAGTTCCTTTAATATGTTTATACTATGATGGTTATTCATCCATGAAATTAGGAGAAGGAATCCACCCCATGAGTCTTCCCAAAATAGAATATCTTCTCTTGATTCCACATCCCATATAATTCTAATAGATGTAATATCCCTTCTTTGTAGAATAAAAATCCACACCCTTGAGCATTGGGAAGGTTTAAGGTTCTAAATAAGTTGGTGGGGCCCTCTTCTTGGAATTATTTATTATATATAATTTTTGCCCACTTTTAGTCATACACTTTGAATAGTCTATATACCAATTTAGTACCAAAGACCATTTTTTTTTCCTTAAATCCTTGATACTCATTCCCCATAGCTAAGTGGTTGAAATTATTTTTCTACTTGATTAGTGCAAACTTCCTATTCTCTTATGTACCTTTCCAAAAGAATTTCCTATTTTTATTTTTATTTTCTATTTAGCTCTTTGGGATAATGGGAAACATGACATTTGATATTTTGGATAGGTTCACTAATACTACCCTAATAATTATAACCCTTCATACATTAGTTAACCACTTCCTTTTCCAACACTCTATTTTTTAGTCTATCTTATTGAGAATAGGCTCCCAAGTTTTATTTTACCTTATCCCCTTTTCAATGGACCTCCCAAGATATTTATATGAGAACTTGATCATTTTGAAACCCATTATGTGTCATATTTTTTATTCCAGCCTCTCTTGGTTAAGAAAAATATTTCTAACTTTTCTACATTTACTTTTCTCCCTTAGGCTATTTGATATCAATCTAATAATTCTTTGTAACATTTTGCCTCATTTTCATTGCTAATGTTTGGAAGTAAAGTATCATCAATAAATTTTCAAGATGTATTATATTGGAGCTACCATACATGATCTTGATTCCTTTTATATTTCTATCTATATGTACCTTGATTACCCCTCTTCCAAACACCTCGTCCATAATTGCAAAAAGGAATTTGGTGATAGTGAGTATCCTTGTTTGATTCCTCTATAAATATCAATGTAGCCTTTAGGAGATCAATTAATAAGTAAAGAAATTTTTGTAGTTGAAATGTAGTTGTATATAAGATTAATTCATCTATTTTAGAAGCTAAATACCTCAAAACATTTTTCCAATAATCACCAATCCACCCTGTCATAAGCTTTCTATATATCAAGCTTAATTAGCATGAATAGATCTTTTCTATGTTGGGTTGAGTGAACCATCTCTTGTGCTATAATGATCCCATCAAATATTGATCTACCTAGGAAAAATCTTCTTTGTTCCTCTTAAATGACTCTATTCAAGAAATTTTTTATCCTATTGGCTATTGCCTTGGAGAGTACTTCATAGATGGTATTGCATAATGAGATGGGCCTAAATTCCCCAAGTTCTTTGAAGTTATTTTTATTCAATATGAAGGCTACAAATATATCCTTAATCTCTCTAAGGAAAAACCCTTCTCTCTTGGAATTTTTTATATCTTCCCATGATTTTCTGCCGAAAAAGTGCCAACAGTTTTGATAAAAATAAATAGCCTAGAACCCATTTGGCCATGGATCCTTGTCCTAATTCAACTCAAGTAAATATCTTTTGGTTTCTTACATCAAGAAACTCTAATTTAGGTAGAGGTTTTAACAAATATTTTTAGAAATGTTGTTTGTTAGGGGCATTAAAGCCCCTAACATTCCATATTATAATTGTCATGGCTCTTTGGGAAGGCACATTCAATATTATAATTTTTATGGCTCTTTGGGAAGGCACATCCCTTCCCAACTTGAAATAAATTCATGATCTTGGTCAACTTGTTTTTTAGCTTGTGCCATTAATTTCGCTAGAGATTGTCTACCTCTTTTCTTGAGAGTTTCACCATAGTTTGGACTTTCTATGTCACTATATATTTTAGCTAAACCTAGATTATTTTCATTAACCCAATTTTCAGTTGGTTGTAAACTTCTTCCCTCTTGATTTTCCTCCTCCTATTCCTCTTGTATCATTAAATTTTATGTAATTGAGATTTTTTCCTTACATTTATCAGTTTAACTTCTCCTAATAAGTTGACATTTATTATTCCATCTAAATCCATCATGTCATGGACTACATCCAAATCCATTAGTATGTTATTGTTCTTTTGAATTAAGTGTTTATTTCTAGAATTGTTAACCTAAATTTCATTATTTAAATTCACAGGTTCTGAGGGTTCCAAGTTATGATCTAATTCATTCTATACATTCCTTTCATTAACTATGATCAATTGGGATTTCAACCTATGCCAAGTAATTAGGTCCTATCTAACCTCATCATGTGCATTCATTACTTCACTCATGAGATCTGCTAGGATTTTGAGGTTGCATTCTAGCTTATTAACTACTTCCTCTTGGTTTAAATATAACCCCTCTTCTCTATGGGATATCTTTGTCTTCTCATTGCAAAATTTCACTCAAGAATTTATATTGCCTATTGGTTCCTTATTCTTCTCAGACATGGGCTTCTCTATACAGTGGTAGTGGAGATGATTTCAAATCCCCTACCATGTTCCTTATGTAGAGCTATAAAACTAGTGCTTAAAGGAATACAACATGAATAACCAAATCATTCAAAACAATAGATTTAACTCCCATATACGATTGGACGAAAGAGGATTAAAGTACCAAAGTAGTTTAAGAATGTACAAACCTCTTAAACCAAGTAATCTTTCCTTTGATGCTTAAATGTGTCCAAAAGATATGATGTGTGCTCAAATGTTTCTCAAGATTCAATGGAGGATAAGCTAAAAGTGTAAGTGTGGATGGATTTTTGCCCTTATAAAGGTATTTTGATAGTTCTTAGGCTCTCAAAATAGCGTTATAACATTAGCATAGAAGATGATATCTTTTTGTGAAGGGACAGGGTTTCATTTATAGGCTAAGGGGTTATGAGATGGAGGGTTAGGATGTGAGGATGGAGAAAGGGTGAGGGAGGTTTGGGATGCAAGGAGAGGAAAGCACATGGATTGTACTTCTTTAAATCCATAGCCTTGCGATAAGTGTCACTGGGGGGTTGGATAGGGGAACAGGGTCAAGATGGGTGTTCAAAGGGAGTTATGAGGGAGAATGAGGGAGGATGAGGGAAGATGAGTATGGAAAATGGGTGCAAAAGGCATTTAAGGAGCCTTCAAGTCATGTAAGAGCCTTTAAGGCTCTTGGATAGGAATGCAAGAGGGATAGGATAGAACACTGACTTTGGTTTTGTTTAGGACTTCCTTAACACTTGGTTAAAGTTGTGCACATGCTTAGGGAAGGGATTAGGCTAAGCTTAGGAGGGAATTAGGGTGCAAGTGGCATGTTAGAGGGATGCAAGTGGGCTATCACTTATAAGGTGGGTTAATTAGTTGGTTAAGCAAGTTTAGCATGGGTCAATGGGTTGGATTTAGCTAATTCTAGGGATTTGGGTATAGTTAGGGGTTGGGAATTGATTTGAAATTATTTATTAGATAAAAGGGGATTTTTGGGATTAAATCAAATAGTTTTATGCATTTATTTAATTTATTGGGAGAATAGGGATTTAATTGATAATTAAACTTTGGATTTGTCATTTGATTTTAGCAATTGGCCTATAATTGATTAATTGAATTAATTAACTAGGGGATGATAATCGATTAATTAAATATTAAATACTTAATTAATGATGTCTTAGGAGATGATGAAATAGGATTACTTAAGTGATGTAATCAAATTTAGGTGTCTACACATTAAATTTAACTAGTACTGTTAGATTAACCACCAATATTTTGGTCTTGGGAAGCATATTTATGGTTTCTAAAACCTTACCTAGCGAGAAAAAAAAATCTGATAAAATTAATCTTTTTTCCTCAATCAATCCTAAATATAATTTTGGCATAATATTATAAGTTATTAACCTTGTCAAAATTTTAATATTTTCACTCTTACACTAAGGACATCAACTAAAACTTTAACCTCGCTTGTATCATTTCCTACATTTTCAAAACCTAAAAATGTTCCTTTATTGTTATCAATTAAGTCTAAAATTTCTTAGCTAATTAATTTCGGGGAATGTGTCCTAAACTAAACCAAATTAGGCTTAAATTAGGAGAAATTTTTTCCAAATCAAAATATGGGTACTAATTGAAGAACACAAAAGGATAACCCTTATAAATTAATTTTATACCAGAGAGTAACACTTTCTTGATAGTATCTAATTTGCATTTTATCAAAATGAACTTTCTTGTTGGGTGATTTTTACTTACCTAATCATAGAATGTTTCTTTCCATTAATTTTACATACCCCTCATTCTAGTCATTGACCCATTCCATATGGCCATTAACCCTAATTTTGATATCTTTGTAATGTAAGAATTTGGTTTCTCTTTAGGTTGTACCATTGAAGATGTACCTTCCCTATTTTGATCCATATTTTGTTGCTGAGGGTTTTTGTTAAAAGCTAGACTTCTACAATTCTAAGGGCATCTATTCAAAATATTTCTTTATTTTGACATCTCCTTATTTTTTCCTTTGGATCCTAACTTTACACAATTTGCCCCTATTGTGTAATTTGGCATGTAGAAGATGATAATGGTATCAACCACATCCCTCATGATCTCTTAGGTTCGATCTAATTTTTGGTGAATGATGTTGTGATTTCCTACCTTCAATATTCCTAGGGTGATTTGTTTTATGGAAGTTTTGATCTCTTTTTAGACCCTCTAGGCTACATTTTCGTCTTAGCCTTTGATGCATGAGAGCATCCTAATTTAGGTTTTTTAATTTTTCCTTCCAAAACCACCTTTACAACCATCTATTTTTAACTACCATATGGCATTCATTACTTGTCACTAAATATGACTGATTCATCTAATTAGGGTTGGAAAACCTTGTAATTCACATTTTACATATCCTTGCTAACTCCATTTGAATAGTAAGTTTACATCTCAGATTTGAAAGTGCTCGATTTATACAAGCCCTTTTACACTTCTAAATTTCATACTTTTACATAGATTTATAATTCACACACCCTTTTAGGCCTAATTTTCTTCATCAATTTTGAGTTTACCTACTTATTCACCTTAATTTTAATGTTTGTTTGTTCAAGTTTGATTTTCAAAATTGGTCAATGTCTTTGACAAATTTAATCCCCTAAGGTACAATTTGATAACTTTTGAAGATTAATATTTTCTTCTTGTATAATCTATATTACTTGGTTTTGTTATTTTATTTTTTATTTTTCATTTTTTATATTTAGGTCTACGATAATTCATCCTTTAGGTCTACAAAAAAATTTCCTAGAATTGCATAAATTCACCTCAAGCTCTTCATAAATTCATCTTCAAAACTACTAAATGTACAATAAATTGCCTTCAAATGTAAATTTACAAATAGATCTCACTACTACATTTTGGCTCGAATTGAGATGGCAAGCCATCACCTATCAGCCGAGTGATAGTAACACAAATTGGCCTTTGTTGGACAGGTGCCAGACTTTTGTTATCGTAAACTATGATGGAAAGGGCTTTCATCGCAAGTGCGATGGACAAAGCCATCACAATTTGGAAAAAAGCAAGCCAAAGAGTTCCTCTTCACCTCATTGTATGTTCAATGGTTTATTGTTGCAACTATGATAGCCTACATTTTCAGATAGTCGTAGCATTTCAGACAGCATTGTTGTAGACTTGATGGGCATCCTCTAGAAGGGACATTGCAATGGCAATGGAATCCAATGGCAATGCCATTAGAGCAAGTCCATCCATTGGTAGTTTTGTCGCAATTGCGATTATATGCAATGATAATGTCATTTGAGTGACGACTACCCGTTGGACAAGTCATCATAATTATGACATATTGTTGGGTAAAAGCACAAACCTGTGTCACCTTTTATAAAGAAATGTGATATCAGAATGTGACAGTTCAACATTAGTGACAAAAAAAATGTTATTTGCGTTTAAAATATGAAGATGATGTAAACTGATGAAATGTGTAGAATTGGATGAACTTTATGCCTATAGTTTTTATAATTTTTTTGAGTAAGAATTTATTTATTTTATTTTATTTTGAAGTCCCTTTTTTAACTGTAAAAAATATAGGATGTAGTTCCCGTCAAACAAGTATATGCAAATCATCTTTTTTTGTTCTGATTTCAAAATATCTTATAGATGGCATGTATAGCTAGTGCACAAAAAAAGAAATAATTATTTTTGATGTATATTTTCTTTGTTATAAGTACTCAAGTTCAACCTTATCGGAATCCAACAATTTTTTCCTCCCATCAAAATTTTCCTATCAAATCTATACCTTCTTGAAAAAAAATTGCACATTCATGAAGAGGATTCTCTCCTCTAGAGATAAATATAATTTTAAAATTTTTTTGATATGATTTACTATTTTTTTTCCTTTTTTGAGTGAGCATCTTTTGAAATGTTGAAATATCAACTTATAATACTTTGAGATTATAACATATTATAACTAATTAAAACACTCAAAAAATTATATAATGATGATATTGAATCTGAGATCTATAAAAGGGTATTTTTAGTTTTTGAAAAAATTTGAGTTTTGATAAAGAAATGAAATTTGACCAAAACAGGTTTTGGTATCACAAACGGTGACACAAATCTGTTCTTTTACCCTGTTGCATTATCAAAAAAAAATTAAGTTGGTAATATATGTTTGAATGGTTCTATCAATAATCTTAAAGTAAATTCAATAGACAAATAGGTTATCAATTTCAAGAATAAATTCTTAATGTAGTGAATTTATTTTTATAAACCCATCTTCCTAATTGAGTACATTTAAATTTAATAGTGGATACATAAATAAATCATTAAAAATGCAAACTGGGTATAAGTATTTGATACATACCTTCCAATATGATTGAAGCTCCCAGATCTTCTCTTTCTTGCAACAATCATCAAATCTTCTTGCAAAATTAATTTCCCATTCTTCCTTTTTGGTAGTCCAACTATACATCACTCCTTTGGAAACAATGAAAAAATAATTGAAGCTCACTCACTATGAAATAGAGCACTTCTTTAGGGCTTCTCCATTACTCAACCCACAACACTCATGCAAAAACCTATTAAAACATAGCAATTCAACATTAAAATGACAACCATTCAACTTATTAATGGTCAACATCGAAATTGTTATGCATATAACTTGTAGGAAACAAATTACAATTAATGATCATCAATGCCCATATAAAACTATTGAAAAGTAGAAGGAGGTAGGTAGGAAGAATCCAATAAAAATAAAGACAAAAGAAGGTTAAGTTGGAACCATTGTACCTATCTGGGTTTGCTAAATGTGTCACTGACTTTGGTTTCTCATACCATAATGTGACTCTAGCTTCTAGAGAAGAATTTATTAGTCCTTAAGTCATACTAGCCCATACAATTCATACAACTCACACCCAAACAAATTCAGATGCATTTACTATGTCCATATCATTCTCAGGTTCTCATCCTTTTGTTCACAATTCGAGTTGCTTTGTCACTCACTTCTTTAGAGCTTCAAGGGGCACTTCTTTCTAAATTTTAGTGTGATGCACGATTATAAGAGTTGGATTCAGCTCCAGATTATTGGTCAATTGTTTACTTGACTTGAACTCAAATTCAAAAAATTGAAAAATAAAGAAACTATGAAATATAAGGATTTCAAATTTGTATTTTCTCCATTTGCACTACATTCTAGATCATGTTTCTCACTATAGCGACAATCTCGACTATTTGAAGGCCCTAGACTGTGCAGAAAGAACAAGTAGAGGCACACATTATTTGCACTCAATTTTTTATGGTTTCTTTTTTTTGTCACTCTTTTGGTGTTTTGAATAATCATGTTTGACTAGCCTGCACAACAAGGGCATCATTTCCAGTCATGGATAGAAGTATTGGCATTTTGTAGCTAAGATTTTAGATTTTTTTTTTGTTTCTTGCAGCAGTCATGAGCCTATGGCTATCTATTCTTCTGTAATTGTAGTTATTTTTGTCATCGTCGTCATTGTTGTTGTTTTATATGATGAACTTTCTAGACTATCAAGACAAAGAAGATGCTTGTTAGGATAGAACTAGCCTAATAAATGGCACTACAAAGTTTGAAATTTGTAATTGTAAATCTTCATTTTGAGGAAACTGAGAAACAAAGAACAAATGAAATGAACTTTAAAGACTTTTGTAAAATGGAACTAAGGAATGAAAAAAACTTATTAACATTATTCATGAATTTTTTTGAATTTGATTCAACTACAATATCTATCATTTTTTCAATCATTTTTTCTTCCTTATGCTCTCTTACATTCTAATAACATGTCTTATAATATGATAAGAAATATTATGAACTAGCTCATGGTCAGAATTTCTTTGTAAAGACAAACAATCTAGACTTTCTCCTCAGATTTTTCATCATAAGAAGAGATTAATAGTATCTTTAAACTTCACACAAAAGTGTAAAATTAGGATGACAAACTTTAACTAATAAAATATTTAGAATGTTCTATATGTGCTTGTAGATTTCTACAATCTATATTTTTAATCAACATTTGGGGTCACACTCACTGAACTAGCATTAAAATAAAAGAACACCAAAAGATAGAAAAATATGGTTACTTGATCAAGTTCCAAATATTAAAGTAAAAAGTGCTCTAGATAAGGACATGCAAAAGGTGAAGCTTGCTACATGGTGATGATATTTAAAATTGGTTCACAACCTTAGGGTGAAATTTAAACTACAAAACAACTTGGTGATGATGGTAATTGCAATTGATTCATAAACTCAAAAGAAATACATTCGTTGTAGATTGCCATAAAGAGATTTTTTGCTTAGACAATTTTTTGTTTGTTTTGAAATTGCATATATAACAATAGCACAAGGATTAGTTGACAAAAATAATGTGTGATACATTTGCAATAGTAAAAGCACTAAAGTAGTTAAATCTTACTTTTATCTTACAATATAAAAGTTGCATTGGTCGTCATTACAGTAGAAGTTCAACAATTCGTTCGAATTTAACTAAATAACTCGTTGTATATCCAATGCCAAAGTTGGGACTCTACGAATACCAAATAAGTCACTAAATATGTCATAATTTTTTATAAATCAATCAAAGGAAAACCATGAATGAATTAGTGTAAACAGTAGGTAAATTAACAAGGTGAGAGAAATTAGTTCTAGCTATACATGTAAACTACATGGATCTTGAAGCAATTTAACCCATTCTATATATTCTAAACTGGAAGGGCCATATACAATGTAAACGAGAACAATATATATCACTAGAAAAATAAGACCATCTGTATATGTTCATGTTAACAGTTGATAATTTTTGTTTGAGCATTTTGAAATATATTATGTGTGAGTTTTTTCATTTGGGAAGATTTGAATCAAATCCTATAATTCATTGCCATCATGAGTTATGGAATGAAATTCTATGATTTGATGTCATGATGAGCTATTCAATAAAGAAATGAATTTAGGATCAAACGTTATGATTTGATGCCATAATAAGCTATCTAGTAGTTAATTATAGATAGTTAAAAATATGATACAAAATGTTGATAAAAGAAAAAATCACATAATCTAAAATTTTAAATATATTCAAACTTAAACATAAACTACAAGAATGAAAAATGTACTAAACATCAAAATTTAGACAACAAATAAAAATTGGTAGTTATTTTTTCACATTGACCACATTTTATTCTTATTGTTGTTTCATCTCATGGAGCATGTCATATAGTTTCTTTCAAAGTTACTTTAAACAAGAATATGAACCTTCTCAAACCAATCAGATTGTGGATTACCTTGTAAGGGAAAGAAAATCAGAAATAAAAGCATAAAAAAAAATTTATCTTGAGGCATTCGGCCACTCTACCAGCCTTAAGTGGGAGAGCTCTCAACCATGAGATCTCTCTGTGCAGTAGTAATATCTAATCTAGCCCTTTTCTATACTATGATCTGTGCCCCCACATATGCATCTTCAAATATACATTTATAATCCCCATAAATCACATTCAAAAGATTCAAAATCAAACCTTCACTCATCAATCATAATTTTTTCACAATATATGATCAGCAAAAATCAAATTCAAAATTAGGCCTTGCACTCATGATAAACAATATTTTCATTAGTAAGTATAATCTCAACAATAGAATACCTCAAAGAGGAATAATTTGAGGCAATCCCATAGAAATCCATTCTTTCAAATACTTTATACACTACAATTAAATTTCATAAATCAATGAGCTTGACTATGGCGTCCTTCTTCATTGCCTGAAACTAAAAGATTCACACAATTAGTTGTCATGCGATCATAGGTTAATGTTGAGCCCCACTTGGTTTTGAGAATAGTTTAATATTCTCTACTAATCAAGGCCAACCATGTGAAGGTGGAAGCTTATTTGACTCCCCCTCCTCCAACATCCAAATTCCTTCTTAACATCTTAAATTTATTCATCTATTAAGGTAAGTGCACCAAGTTGTTGTGCCAAAAAGATGACACCTCTTTTTCTCATTCTAGTTTTGCAAAGCACGCACATGCTATAGTGCGTACGCACTATAGTGCACACGCACTATGGCTTGGGTGTGCCAAACCATAGCGTGTATGCGCTGTGTACGCATTAAAGCGCATGCACACTTTTCAAAAAAAAAATTACAAAGTGCGTACACGCTATTTAAAAGTAAATTTAAAGGCTTTAAATAGTGCGTGTACATTCTACCAAGCCTAATGTTTGGCTTTGCCTTGGGGATCCAACCCAAAGCTTTGGAGTCTATAAACTGGTCTGAGACATGTTTTTCTGCAAACATACAAAAAATAATTGATTTTTCTTGTGTGCTCTCCTTCCAGTTTCCTCATGGTTGAGCATCGATAAAATCAGGTTACATGACATTGTAGGTCTCTGTGTTAGCTACACAACCATATAATTTATTTTTTATTTGAACTATTTCAAGCCTTTCATCTATAATTTCTTTTGAATGTATGTCCATTTTTTGTCAAAAACCAACATGTACTAATTGGGTTGTAGATTTTAGCTCGTTCATCAAATTTTGCAACAACTTAGTTTTTTAGAAACTAGACTCCATTCTACACACTTTGAAAAAAAGAAGTTTTGATTTTAGATTGGTTTTCAATCATTTCTAGGGGGAGCACACAGATATTTCACATTTTTGGGATGTGTCTAATTAAAAAATTCATTTAAAAAAAATACACATTATAAAATTACCTTAAAAAATTGGGATAAACTACATAGTGTTAGGTAACTTTTGACCGAAGTGATTAAAGATTTTCAAAAAAAAAGTTAAAATTTTAGGGGGGCCACACTTTGTACTATGTTATATTTATTTTTTTGGAATAAATAGTACCACTTTTTGTAGCCCCCTTTTTTGAGGACCTAAAACTAAACCATTTTGAAAAAAAAATAGTAGTTTAGAAACTAGATTTAGAGGACTATGACTTTTATTTTTGTCATATCTTAAAATTTTGAGCGTAACTATCTTCAAATTCTTCTTGAAGTCCAAAAATTGCTGATTTCAGGAAAAAGGTGTCCACTTATACCCCCCTTTTGGCACCACAACTTGGTGCACTTACCCATTAATAAATTGCTAACATTCAAGAATTACAACATGATAACATTCAATAACACATAAGTTATATTGGAAAATTCACATTCACATTCAATAGAACATACATAAAACATCTAGACATAAACATTAGCCATTATCAAATAAGTTACATAAATAAGTTACATAAGTTCAGATGAATCATTTCTTTTTTTCTTTTTTCTTTTTTTTTGTCCTTTCTTCCATTGTTGTAGAGGCATATCCATGTTTTCATTGATATTTCTTCTCACTGGTGGGTGTGCACTCACTATCCTTTGCAAAGGAAAGTCCTCTGCAATAACAAATAAAAGGGTTAAATTTTATAAAGTTGAGACTTTAAATATTTTAAAGCACATTGCAGCACTATTTACCTTGTTAGCTAATCAAACACCTCCCCCACACCCCATCATTGATATTACTCTTCATCCATCTCATCATCAGGATCATCATCGTCATTGACATCATCACCACCACTATCCTGGTCATCCTCGTCATTGTCACCATCATCATCCTCCTCCTCCTCTTCCTCCTCATCATCATCATGATCAGTAGAAGCAATATCATCATGATCAGTAGCATCATCCTTTGCATCAAGAGCATCATCGACTTACTCTCGATCATGATCCACTTGTTCCTCTTCCTCAGTATCTTCTTCCATCGCATTATACTTTATCAGCCTTACCCTTGGATTATGTAGACCTAACAAAAAATGACCAACCCAATTTATGTGAAACCTCTAAGTAAAATACCTTCTCACATTGGCTTGTAAGAACATAGGGCTTATCCCCAACTGGCTCAAACAACCTTGTATTAATCATTGGAAATCCATTCTCATGCTCAATAACATTTCTACCATGATCATTTTGATTGATTTTTAGTTTGCATCATTTGACGATGAAGAGAACTAATTTAAAGGAATTAAAGTAACAATCAATTGTATCAACCAAAATGTCATAGTATTAATTTTGAGATTCTCGAGGATGTAAGTCATTTCTAGATGAAATATTAGTCACCTGGAAGACTGCACTTATCCTAGAATCACAAGTTCTCTTCATGTCATCTAAATCTTTGATGCAAAATATATAACCATTTCATAACATAGACTTGTGGTGTTTCACCTTCAATAATGTCAAACATGTCTAAATTATTGCATCATGAGTTAAAAAACATACAGTTGATTAACAAACTTATAGGTACTTGGAGATCTCTTAAACCATATGCTAAATCTATCTCCTTTTGTGTAACATTGGGATCTCCATTACAATGAACTTTTTTAACCAATGAAGACATAGATTCCCATTTTAATCTATGACCAGAATATTGGCATCATTCAATCTATATCGTCATCCAATCTTGATTGTTTGCAATAAACAAATGTATTGCATCCCACTCTTTAGCAGTTGTACAAAAGTAAATAGATGACTTACAACAAATTTATTTTGAATATTAAGAATAAATAAACTACAATAACATCTCATCATTTATTACCTTTCACTTTCCTAAATCTATCATTTACCTTTCACTTTCTAAAATCTATCATTCCCCACCAAGTACTCCCCTTCGAATTTTTTAAGAGTTAAGATCCCAAATGCAACCTATATGGGTCTTTGTTGCAAGATTAGGAAGATACTGAGTAACATAAACCATCATATTGTATATTGTATATCCCTCAATCATAGAACCCTTGGGATGTGCTCTTTTTCGAACAAACCCTTCAAAAAATTCAAGTGGCTCTCAACCATCCACATTGACCTAAGCTATACAGGTCCACACAATTCAATATCCTTAACTAGATGTATGAAGTAGTGTTCTTGTACATTGAAAAAAAATTGAAGGTAAACACTTTTTCATTTCACACATTATTAGACAAATTCTTTTCTTCCAATATTTTATATCTTCTTTATGGATTTCTTTAGATGAGAACCACCTACAAGGGATTCAAGATACAAAAACATATAAATACAATATTTTACAATATATTACTTATTTGATATATTGAACAAATATCACTACTTATCTCATTATTTTCCAAGGTCATATATCACTTGTTTGATATTATTGTCGAAGTTCTTTGGGAGCGATAAGGGTAGTGCATACTGCAATAATTGTCAACTGATCATTTCATTCTTTTCTAACATAATACAATGAAAATTGAATGTATTTTCACAAATATATTGTAAATACAAAAGACAGTGACTTACCTTGATGAAGGTATGCCAATAATGCATTTTTAGCCTTGGGCCAAATCACTTTTCTTTGATATAAGATTGCTTATATTCGCAAAAAATCTTGTAGGAAATCAAATAACTTCATCTCAACTTATATTGTGTGCATGGTAATCCATAAATTGTGCCAAGCTACTGCACCTAAATAATCATTTAAGGTGTGGAATAATGGAGATGTAACAAAGAACCTTGCAAGGCACCTTTTTTGTCACTCGATCATCTCAATATCTGTTGGTATGGCATTCAAGGAATTTTGTTGCATTTTTTTGTTCTTTATGATAAATTATATGATCTTTGGGACAAGCATCTATTGATTGATACTCTATTTCAATATGTTTGATAGTGGCACATAATTCTTGATACAAGTGAGGGAGAACATTTTTTAGTGGTAACAAATAGTCACCTATCAAATCTATAGCAAAAAATATAAGTCATTAGTATAAACAATCTTAATGGTACATATTTCACCTTTTATATATTGTAATGACGTATATCATAAACCTTAGCATATATGACATTGTTATGTTGGATAAACCATTCATAACCTTCAAATTCACCAACAACAATACAATAAAGAGAAGAGTTGATTGGGATCCTTCATAAAGGTTAGTGTTTGCCTTCTCAAGTAGAGGTATATCATGGATAGCCTCAATGTCATCCTCATAATAATTATCGTCATCAACAACATTAGCAGCAACACTAGTACCAAATGTGTCATGGATCAATGCATTTGTACTATCATCTTCAAATGTGTATTATGATGCATGATCGTCATCTTCCATGGGATCGTGATCTTCTCCTTCAATACTCACACCTCCATATTCACACCTTCATGTTCCTCTGAGATATGTTGGTCCATATCATGTACTACCCTAGGGAGACTGACCTATATAAAAATGATGATAATCAAACCCCCGTTCTGTGGTTCATATGTATATTAATTATGAAAATAATATAACATACAACTTACCAATGGATAATAACCAAATCCTCCTTCAGTGTGACCATTATCCATACTCTTAGTTGTTTTGATTTTCATTCTTTTTATCTTATATCCATTACAAATCTTGCTAGGACAATACATTTATCATCGCCTTCTCTTTGTAGACAACAATCTAGTTATTGTCTCCCTATTTTGATCAAATTTCCTTATATTATCTGACATGATCCTTCTTCATAGCAATAACTTATTCTTGTACCCTTATTGAGTTGGTTGTGTATATCTGCAAAATTATTGAACACGTTGTACTTAATATTTATATCTGCACATATGGTTTTGAAAGAAAAATTTGGTGTAAAATTAATGTGTATAGCTGCAAAAATATTGGACATGTTGTACTTAATGTTTATATCTTCATATATGGTTTTCAAAGAAAAAATTTGGTATTATTAATGTGTATATCTGCAAAAATATTGGACATATTGTACTTAATGTTTATATCTACACATATGGTTTTGAAAGAAAAATTGGTGTAATTAATGTGTATATTTGCAAAAATATTGAACATATTGTACTTAATGTTTATATCTTCACATATGGTTTTGAAAGAAAATTTTGGTGTAATTAATGTGTATATCTGTAAAAATATTGGACGTGTTGTACTTAATGTTTATATCTACACATGATTTTGAAAGAAAAAATTGGTGTATTTATGCCTCATCATTTTAATTTTGTTCAAGGGAAGCTGGTCAATGGTAATAGAAAACTAGAATGTGTTTTCTAAGAGTTTATAGTTGTTCAACAAAATTAATGTTTTACAAGAAAATGAGCCTCGTGATTTGTGTTGCAGCTTCTTCTTGGATTACTTTTTTTTTTCTTTATTCAAAATTCTTCTTAGGTATTTTTTCACCTTTTATTATATGATGATGGATTATCAAATATGATTCAGAATTCTTTAGTCTCTTTTAGCTCTAAATTGTCATGATATTTGATAATGAAATGTAATGATAGATTCCCATCATCATCAGTGATCTATTTTTCTTTTCTCATTAAGTGTGAATCAAAACCTTTTTTCTTTCCTTCAACTCTCTATTATTCTATTTAGTATGATCTAAATCTTTTTTCATTTCTTATAGCACTCTATTATTCTAATGATAGATCACTAAAGATCAAAAAAGAAAAAGAAAAAAAAGAAAAAACAACTATTACACTAGTAGTTTGTCAATTGCCCAATATAATAATATCAAATATTTACAATCTATAATATTTATTGTTCCTATTTCCTATTTCTTTAAATCAACATTTTTCATTTCTGGGTTATTTTGATAGTAGAACACCCAATACAATAAAAATATTTATTGATCATAAATATTTATAGATCAATGTAGGAACTAGGTACAAAAATAAAGACATTAGTCCTTGGTCAAGAATAATGATATCACTATTTCACAATATTTATTTTTAATGTATTTAAATCATATGCAAAGTTCTCTTCCACCAGACATTTGTCAATTGTCCTATCAAATATTGAGAATATATAATATTTATCCCTAAAGTAGATTAGACAATTTTGTAATCTAATTTTCTCTTATTTCTCTTTTTAACTCTCTACTATCTAGTGAAGTTTTACCTATGTGAAAAACTCCATAAGATCTCTCCATTTTTCTTACATATAGATTTGTCTTGCAGATTGTGTTGCAGCTTCTACAAGGGAATCAGCCTCGTGGTTATGACATTTACATGGAAGTAGAACTTTCTTCTTCAACTCCTTTCACTCAACTCTTTGCTGAAGTTATTCTTCTAGCAGTGAGAATAGCTGCTACAAATTCTTGGAAGCCAAGGGACCCTGAACCTATGCTACATTTTTTGGAGACATGGGAGAAGTTACTACCAAATTTAGTACTTCATAACATTTTGGATCATATAGGATGCCAAATTAATAGCAACAGTAGATACTTGGGATCCTCGCAAGGAGAGTGTGCCAATACATGCACGGTTACATCCTTGGCTTCCATTGTTGGGTCATTGCATGGATTCTTTATATCCAACCATTTTTTATAAGTTGGGGAGTACACTTCATGCCTAGCATGCAAGTGATGCATCTGCATATGCAATTTTATCACCTTGAAAACAGTATTTGATCCTACTAGCTGGGAGCAGTTGATTGTTCATTTTACTATACCTATTATGATGATAGTTCTACAGGAATTTGTAATCAGCCCAGCTGATCAGCAACTAAAACAATTTAACTAGGCTATGGCTTGTTTCTTTCTAAAAATATCTTCTATGATATGTTTTTGTAAAAAAAATTGTAAACTCTACCCATTTTTTGTGGTCTGCATTATTTTTGTGTGGGATCTTGAGATAAGTCACTTAGCATGGGTTGAGTGAGTTTTATTGTTTTATTATTTGGATTCTGGAATATGTACGCAATTGGATCAATTTTTCTGTTGTGCTAATATGTAATAAGCACCTTCAAAAAGATCTCTTTGTATATATAAAGACTACAAGTTGTGTGATTTGTCGTGTATTACATCTGCATTTTCTTTGTCATTGCTTATAAGAGTGATTCAAGGTTGGGAACCACTTCAACATTCTTTGCATGGTTTAGAGGTAATGTCTTTGTGGTAGAAGCTTCTGAAAGGGAATGAGCCTCGTGATTATGGCATTTACACAGAAGTAGAACTTGCTTTTTTAACTCCTTTCACTCAACTCTTCGCTAAAGTTATTCTTCCAGTAGTGAGAATAACTGCTACAAATTCCTGGGAGCCAAGGGACCCTAAATCTATGTTACATTTTCTAGAGACATGGGAGAAGTTACTACTAAATTCAGTACTTCATAACATTCTAGATTATATAGGATGCCCAAATTAACAGTAGTAATAGATACTTGGGATACTCACAAGTGTGCCAATACATGCATGGTTACATCCTTGGCTTCCATTGTTGGGCTAGCATATGGAGCCATTATATCCAACCATTCATTATAAGTTGGGGAATGCACTTCATGCCTAGCATGCAAGTGATGCATTTGTATATGCAATTTATCACCTTGAAAAAATATATTTGATCCTGCTAGATGGAAACAGCTGATTATTTATTTTTATTATACCTAATCTAATGAAAGTTTTACAGGAATTTGCAATCAACCCAACTAATCAGCAACTAGAACAATTTAACTAGGTTATGGCTTGTTTCTTTCTAAACATATCTACTATGATATGTTTTGTAAAATTTCTTGCAAACTTTGCCCATTTTTCATGGTTTGCATTATTTTTGTGCAGGATCTTGAGGTAAGTCATTTAGCACAAGTTGAGTGAGTTTTATTATTTTATTATATGGATTATGGAATATGTATGCAGCTGGATCAATTTTTTTTTTGTGAGCCAATATGTAATAAGCACCTTAAAAAAGATCTCTCTGAATATATAAAGAGATACATGTTTACAAAGAAATATAAAGACATACATGTTTAGAAGCAAAAGAAAAGAACATTTACATAGGTACCTCTTCTCGCCCTTGAAGAAAATCGCAAAGCAAGGGCACGTAGATCACAAGGGCATGGCATGGCAATGAAATTGCAGAGCTATAAGGGAAGGGCAGAAAAATGTAGAGATCACAAGGGCACAATAATGAAATGCATCAATCACAAGGGCATGACAACATTCACAACTCTCCACCCTCGTTCAGAGCTCTCCACCTCTTTCGCACACAACTCTCCACAATCAAAACAAATGGGGAATGATTTATGTCATACAAGGACACATCACAACAATGAAATCATAGAGTTGCAAGGGCACTTAGCAAAATATAGAGGTCACAAGGGCACAACAATGAAATGCACCAATCACAAGGGCACGACAACATTCATAGCTCTCCACCCTAATTCAAAGTCATCCACCTCTTTTGTGCACAACTCTCCACAATCAAAACAAATGGCAAATGATTTGTCATTTTTTTTGTTTATGCTCATGCAAGTTTCACAATTATGATGTCAACGTCAGTATTGTGACAGCATCAGGGACAATTGCAAAAAAAATATGAAAATGATCACAAATTACACCGCCATCACAGTTTGACCCAAAATGTTGCAATGTCTACAATGGTTCACCCTTTTAAGTATGCACAAATTTGTCTCAACATTACACAAGCATGCAACCATAGTTCATAATATTCAAATAATAAGTCTAAAAATTTGAAATCATAGATTCAAAATTTTGATGGTTCCTTATAAATAAAGGTTGAAGTAAGAAGACATATTAAAAATGTTCAACTTAGATTTAATCTCAATGAAAGTAGATCTTTTAAAATGCACTTGTTGTAATTTCTAGGATTCTTTTAGACTAGTGAACTTTGACATTTATATTTAATGCCAAATCCTTCTCACCTTTTCAAATTTCAAAATATGAAAAATATTAAAGACTTACGAACTTGCAAGATTGTGCAATTTTCACATAAATCTAGAGAATTGGGATAAGATGCAAGGAAATAACTTAATAGATTTGCAAACTGTAGAAAAATTATGAAGGAAAAACTTGAATTGGTGGGAGTACAGAGTTTGAGGGAAAAATTGTAAACCAAACAATGGCCAAGGGGGAAGACTACATATGACATTCCTAGCTTTGCAATGAGAGAAAATGTCATTGCATTAAATGGATGGAAGAAAAAGCTTGAAAAAAAAAAAGAATAGTGACAGAAAATAAAACAAAAATTATTCCATAATCAATGACAAAGGTGTTATGCCATTAACATAACTGTAGGAAGTCCCTAGGAGGGAATTAGACTAACTCTTGGAAGGGAGAAAAAAAGGCCTACCATGGCAGTAACAATCGCCAGCCATGAAATAATAATATTTCAACTTGAATAAGGGCTTCCTTGGAGAATTGAATTTGATACATTGCCAACATTATTTATCATTATTTTTCTTGCAGGAGGATGATTCATGGTGTTTGATTTTGCAGAAAGGTTTCATGGTAGGAACAATAGGAGCTTCAGAATAAGGCATGGACATCCATCGATTCCTAGTGGAAATGATCTAGCCATAGATAAGGCATGAGAACTGTTTGATAGAATACTATTGGAAATATAGATGGACTAACTGAGAGGGGGGGTGAATCAGTTACCACAATAATATTTCACAAATCCCTTCGATGTCTTAAATAACTAGTTACTATTGTCACTTGGTAGCCACACAGAAAAATGTTGTAACTCGGTAGATGAACTATTATTAACTTATTACTGATCTTTAAGCATTCACAATTATTAACATGCATGCAAAAAGAAATAACATGAACATAAGAGACACCATATTTAACATGGAAACCCAATATGGGAAAAACCACCAAGTAACTAGCTACCAATTTTCACTCTTCTAAAGTGAGAATTATTAGGAGCCAACCCTATTAAAGGTTACAAAACACACTATTAGGTGTGACTCTGTTAGAGGATTTAAAAACCCTACTAGGAGTGGCCTTACTAGAAGACTTTAGAACAATTCAATAGAACTATCCACCTTGTTAGAGGATTTACAAAAATGGTTGTTAAACCACTCTATTAAGAGATTTAGAATTCACTGCTACAATTGTGAGAAAGTAACAATGAGTGATCTGAATGAGATGCAACTGAACTTTATTGTTATAGATCTATATTCTACTTCAATAGATCCTCACTGATCAAATATAACTTTGTTGCTCCTTAAGGATATCTTATCCTTCTTCAAAATTTGCTCACACCTTCTTCTTCACACTGTATATGCTATATTAGTATGTTAGAAACACTAAATTAAGAAATCAAAAGCATTTACAAACTAAAATACCATAACATAAATGAGAGACTAAAGAGGAAACCCCTATTGTAAATGTGAGCCAAATGAATGGACTCTCCCAATAGGATTTGGCTCTTTGCTTGGTAGATGAGTCTAAGGATTGGGATGTATGCTCAAGTTCTCAAAAGTTGCTTCAATGGATGTTGGGTAATGGCAAATTGGTAGCTTTGTGAGCTCTCAATTTGGCATTATAAGGGTATGGTTGATGGCTTTTGGTTTTCAAAATAGCATTATAACTTTGACTTAAAGGTTGTGATGAAATGGCTTGGGAGGGGATTCAATTTATAGGCTAAGGGCTTGAGGGATGGAGGGTTAAGATGTAAGAAAATGAAAAAGCTTATGGAGGGCTTAGATTGCATGAGAGGAAAGCACATGGATTGTGCTTCCTTATAGCCAATCAGGGAGTGACACATGTCATAGGGTAAGTGGGTGGAGGAAAGGGCAAGGATGAGTCAACAAAGGAGGCTCAAGGGATAATATCTTCATAAAGACCCTTCATTATGGCTTGTAAGAGCTTGTAAGAGTCTTTATTGCCTTTGTAAGAGCATTCATTGTTGGGTGGTTGGGATATTTTGGAAGGAGTTGAGATTGTTGACTTTGCTTGGCTTAGGAAAGTCTTAAGCTTGCTTAGGGAATGTGACAAGTTTAGGGGGTGGATTAGGCTTGGGTTTAGGATTAGATTAGGGATGTTAGAGATTTGCAAGTGGATGGCATTCATGAGGGTGGGTGAGTTAGTAGCTAAGCTTGGTTAGTATGGGTGGATGGGGTGGATTAGCCTAAAAAGAGGGTTTAGGGATAAGTTAGGGGCTATTAGATTTGGGGGTTTTATTTATCAAATATATTTATTTAATAAATGGGGATTTTGGAATTAGATAGAAGAATAGGATTAGTTGATAAATAATAGGTTATTTGATTTATCAATTAGGACTATAGATGATTAATTAAATTAATCAGTTAGGGGATGGTAAAGGATTAATTAAATAAGAATTTAATTAATGATGCCTTTAGAGATGGCTAAATTAGATTACCAAAGTGATGTAATCAAATTTAGGTGTCTACATTTTGCCCCTCTTTGACATATTGTTGAGACAACATTATTTCAAAGAAGTTTGAACGAAGATGATACGAGGAAGATGTTTTGGCAACAAGGTTGCCCCAGTCTCTGATAAGAAGAGGAGAGACTAGACTTAGATAATGCCCCCTCAAGAAGGCAGCGGGAAGAGAAAGCGAGGCTCGACGGCTTCTTGAAAAGTACAAGAAATTGAGATGAGCAGAGACATAGATTGGCAAAGAGAAGGGGCTAAATTAGCTCAAACTCTCACTATGGGAGAATGATAAAGGAGAATCAGATGCACAAGGGGAAGCAAGCTTAAGACTTTCCAAGATTGGGGGGAGGATGAAGGAGCGGAGCACTATAAAAAGGAATCTAGGATAGGAAGATGGATGAGGGGATTACAAAGCTGATGCAACAAGATTTCAAAGAGTCAGATTTGTAGAAGATGGGTTTTGGAGATCCCTAGGACTAGGATTGTGGATCTCGAAAGATGAGGCTTGGTGGATTGATTGGATTGGTGGATCCCTAAGACTAGGATTGTGGATCCCTAAAGCTAAGAGTGATGATTGATTCAAAGAGATACAGTTGCACAAGCTGGGGTAGGAGAGACAGATGCTGGAGATGGATGGGGGATAATGGAGATGAAGGGATTCCATTGAAGCTTTTTGAACAGGGGGATACTTCAAAGAGAAGTACCACCATGTAGTTGAGCACTAGATTTGCTATAGGACTGTTGGTTAATTGCCAAGGTTACCAAGAACATCAAGGCCTTTTCACCAACCGTTCAGAGGACTGATGAACTGACTCAAAAAAAACATGCAAGGATTGCCCCAGCATCACACACAAATCTTGGAAGAATCAGAGTGAAACCGACACTGGGTAACCCACAAGCAGAAAAGAAAAACAAACAAAAGACTTGATCAAGACCTTACGCTTAGATTACCCCATTCACAGTATACCATGATATGGAAGATCATGGCAACCTTGAGGAGGGAACAAAATATTGCTTGGAAAAGATGTTTCAAGACCCAAAAGGGAAGATTCCAAATCAAAAGAAAGGGAAAATCCAAAAGAGAGTCGTTTGCCAACGAGATGGGTAGGACAAGGTACTAACGGACCAAGATCAGACATGAGGAAAGCTATATCCTGCAAAGATCTATCGAAGAGAACCTAAGCTGATGGATCTGGATGAGTGATGCATCTGGCAAGCTGAACTAAGAAGGATAACACTTTGGTGACAGGAGATCTAGCTAAAGGATGCATTGGAATAGCTAACCAAGGGTTGTGCGATGTGTGCAAGATGTTGATCAAGGAGGAACTGACACAAAAGTTGGATAGATACAATGGTACTAAGCAAAAGAGGATGTACAAGCTAACGGACCAAGATATGTTACAAATGTACAAGGTTGTTCATGTTTGGGTTTTGTGAGATGGAAATGTTTGTGAAGGGTGGGATGTCTGCAATAGTTGATAAGTGGATAGGTAGATGGTTTGCAAAAAGCTTAAGGAAAATGGGATTCTTTCTGTGCATGTGATAGGATACAAGCTAGCATACAAGATTATTTACAAGCTAGAATATGGTACAAGCTTTGGACAAGATTTGGATATACAAGCTATGATACAAGGGATGATACAAGATTTACAAGTTGTACAGGAGGTATTTACAAGCTCCATTAGATTTTGGATATTTGGTTGGAACACCAAGGGAACAAGTAGGTGTTTTATGGGATGGTGGGTGAATGGATGAAGGATAGGATAGTGATAGATAATGGATTAGTCTTAGTACACAAGGCGCCTGAATTACTAGGTTTTCACCAAGGTACCTATCCAAGGCGCTTGAATTGCCAAGTTTTCACCATTGGACGCTTATTTCTCTTTACTATTTTTTTGTATTTTTCAAAAGCTGGGTATACCAAGGATCTTCAAGCATAGAACTTCTTGAGATGAATGATGTTAGTAGGATCATTCAAGAGTTCTCCTTCTGGTGTAGATAGCTGATAGGCTCCGGAGCCAAAAGATGCAGTGAGAACATAAGGACCAAGCCATGTAGGTTCAAACTTGCCTTTCTTTTCTCGATCTATTTGGACTTTCATATTTTTTTTGAGGACCATGTCGCCTGGCTAAAAGTGTCGTGGGAGCACCTTCTTGTTAAAATTCCTTTTGAGATGAGTCTGATAGACTGTGAGATGATCATAGGCTTGTTGTCGCTTCTCGTCTAAGAGATCTAGCTAGGTGAGCCGAGCTATTCTGTATTCTTCATCTGATATTTGCCCTTGCAAAGATATGTGCAAGGAGGGAAGTTCAACTTCTATAGGTAGTACCACTTTGGCACCATAAACTAGGGAGTATGGAGTTGTGTCGGTGGATGTATGGAAGGAGGTTCGATAGGCCCATAGGGCTGGATTTATTTTAGGTGCCAATCACGGCCGAAATCATTAACAACTTTCTTTAAGATTTTGAGGAGGGTTTTGTTAGTTGCCTCTTCCTGGCCGTTACCTTGTGGGAAATATGGGCTAGAAAAGTGGTGATGGATGCGGAGGGAATTGCATAATTCTTCCATGTTGAGATTTTCGAAGTTACCTCCATGGTCGATGAAGATGGTGGATGGGATGCCGAAGCGGCAAACAATGTGGTACAAGATGAACTTGGAGACCTGAACTCCTGTAGCTGAGACTTGGGGGACTGCTTCCACCCATTTAGTGAAATAGTCTATAGCTATTATTATCCATTTATGTCCATCAGATGAGAGGGGTGTGATAGTTCCAACTAGATCAAGGCCCCAACAAGCGAAAGGCCAAGGTGGTGCAATAGGCTATAGATCCTGTGCTAGAGCGTGCACAAGATTTGCATGCTGCTGACATGGGAGACACTTTCTAACAAAGTCACAGGAGTCTTCTTCAATGGTAGGCCAATAGTAGCCTGCTCTAAGGATTTGTCGCGCTAGGACAATACCACTCGTTTGGGCACCGCAAAGTCTGGAGTGTACTTCTTTTAACACCATCACGGCCTCATTTTGTTCTAAACATTGAGAGAGAGTATCGTGATAACCCTGACGATATAGACTATTGGCTATGATAACATAGCAGGATGATTTTTGGATGAGGTTCTGGCGTTGGGTACGTGTGAGATGAGGGGATATGATACCATCGTTAAGGTAAGTCTGAATCTCATGGTACCAAGGGGATTGGGGACCAACCAAGATACAAACACGGTTTGAATCCTCATTCGCATAGGCGGGTGTGAGGAGCTGCTCGACTAAAAACTCATATTGTGTAGCTGCTTGGGGAATTTCCAAGAGCGAGCCGATAGTAGCCATAGCATCTGCTACTTTATTTTGTATTCAAGGTACTTGTGTAAATTGAAGCCTTGTAAAATGTTGGGTTAGCTTATCAACTAGCTCTTTGTAGGGTAATAGCTTTTCATCTTTGGTTTGATATTCATTTAGGGATTGCTTGATGATGAGCTAAGAATCGCCAAAGATTTGTAACTCAGCAATCTTCCATTCTGCAGCTATCTTTAATCCTGCTATGAGAGCCTTATATTGAACTATATTGTTGGTGCTAGGGAATTGTAGCTTGAAGGCTTTTGGAATGTAATCTCCTTGAGGTGTGACCAACAATATTCCTACCCCTGATCCACAAGATGTGTATGAACCATCAAAATAAAGTTTCCATGGGGGCTATTCTTTGATTAGACATATATGATCATCTGGAAATTCTATGATCAAAGGATAAGCATATATTAGGGGTGCATCAGCTAGGTGATCTGTTATAGCTTTCCCTTTGATTTCCTTTTTGTCCACATACTAGATGTCAAATTCGCTGAGGAGTATAACCCATTTCGCCAAACGGACTGTAAGTTTTGTTTTGGAGAGCATATACTTGAGAGGGTCAATCTTGGAGACTAGTTGGCTGGTATGACTTAGCATGTAGTGGCAAAGCTTTTTGAGTTGAGAATACAACTGCCAAACAAGCTTTTTCCATAGGACTATAATTGAGTTCATAACCAACTAGGGTTCTACTGATGTAGTAGATGGCTCTTTCTCTGTCGTAGTCATCAAGCTATGCTAGAAGTGCCCCTAAAGCAGTAGGTGTTGCTGATATGTACAAAATTAGGGGACAACCAGGAACTGGTGGAACCAAGATAGGGGAATTAATGAGATACTACTTGAGATGGTCGAAGTTGCACTGACATAAAGGATCCCACTTGAAGTTCTCATCCTTCTTCAGTAAATGTGAAAATGGTGTACACTTATCTACAAGCTGGGAGATGAAGCGCCGGACAGATTGAAGCTTTCCCTGAAGAGAGCGAAGCTGTCACAGTGTCTGGGGAGGAGGCATGTCTAAGATAGACTTGACCTTCTTGGGGTTGATCTCTATACCTCATTTAGAAACTATAAAGCCTAAAATCTTGCCAGATGTGACCCCAAAGACACACTTCTTGGGATTCAGCATGAGATGATATTTGGCTAACCTATCAAAGACTTTCTCCAGGTCAGCAAGATGATCCATGAACGTATGAGATTTAACCAAGATATCATCCACATAATCCTCCAAAATGCTATGGATAATATCATGGAAAATGGCTGTCATAGCTCTTTGATAGGTAGCCCCAACATTGTTTAGGCCAAAAGGCATCATGTTGTAACAAAAGGTTCCCCAAGGGGTAGTGAATGTTGTCTTATGTTGATCCTCTTCTGCAATCTTGATTTGATTATACCCAGAAAATCCATCCATGAGGGACAAAATTTCATGTCCAGCTATAAGATCTATAATCATATCTATGTTGGGCAAGGGAAAATCATCTTTTGGACAAGCTTTGTTAAGATCTTTGAAATTAGTGCAGGTTTTGATGTCACTGGAGGGTTTAGTGATGGGGACCATGTTGGAGATCCACTCTGAGTAGTCGATAGGTTGGATAACCTTAGCAGCTAACATTCTTTCTAACTCAGCTTTGACCAGTAATGCCACCTTGGGGTGCATTTTTCTAAGCTTTTGTATGATGGGCTTGATCTTTGGATCGACTACAAGATGATGAACTACAAGCTTTGGATCAAGTCCTGGCATGTCCTGATATGACCATGCAAATCAGCCAATGTTCTCTCTTAAGACCTCAAAGAGGAGATCAGCTTGGTCTTGTGATAGGGATGCAGCAATATGAACAAGTCTGGGGATCTCTGAAGAACTGATGTTGACTTCTCTAGTATCCTCAATTAGAATAGAAGATATCTCTGGTCGATTATCTTGAGGAGGCAATGCTAAGTCCTCATGTTTGGCTTGTGACTCTAGATTTTCCTGCTAAGGGGTTCTCTTCGTTGCCTTAGCTAGTCTCGGATTTGCCTTAGTTCCAGTTTTGGGTGTATCGAAACTAGGTTGGGGGTTTTCTCCAAAATACCCCTTGGGATCTAGCTTATAGATATAGGCAAAATCTGACTTTGTCTTCTTGTGAGGTGTTTCAGCTCCCATGAATCTTAGAAGTGCTTCCTCTGATGTGAACTCATCAATGTGTATGACACTTGGTTGGTCCCAATCTATGAGTTATGGATGGGCGAGTGGTAGGTCAATGAGGTGGAAGGATAGTTATTAGAGAACAGAGTCTCCGAGGGAGATTTGGTCTGGGATATCGTCGTAGGCTCTCTTTTCAACTTCCTCAGGAATGTCTTCGATTTTGACAAGGTCACGGTGAATGTTCAAAAAAGTGTGACCGTCTGTATTGGTGCCCCCAGTTGTGGGTATGCCAAAGCCAAGACCTGACTTCGATTCCCACTTGTGTGCGTTGATGGGGCATTGCATGCCTCTTTCTTTTGGTCCTAGACCACCACCTTCATAGTTCCATTTGTCAGTGATGAGCTAATGTTCTTGGGGATACTTCTGGCTGAAGTGATCAAGGCGTGCTTGATTTCTTTGAGGTGCATCCTTATGTAACCAATTGTTGATATTCGAAGTGAGCTCCTCATGAAGGGGGATTTTTGAGGATACAAAGGTTGTTGGGCCAAACTGTTTGTATCGAGGAGGTGGAATCTCCTTAGCTTTGTGATATGTCAGTCATCCATGGGCATGTGGATCAAGTGGGAGTGCCCTGACATCAAATGCATCTGACAGACTATACTCTCCATAGCCTTTGTTATTGATCTTCATGGTAGACAGGGTGGAGGCGAGGATGGTTTCTGGGTCATTACAAGTACAGGATGAGCTAGCGATGGTTGTGTCGATATCAATTCCAGGGCAATGGTTTGTATATGAGGCTTCAACCGCATTGTAGTAAGAAAAGGGTTCTGGATTGGCATGGATGGTTACCTCAGTGCCTTGATGTAGAAATTTGACGCATTGATGGTAAGTGGATGGAATGGCTTTCATGGCATGAATCCATGGGCGATCGAGGATGTTAAATGGTAGGTTTAGATCAATAACATGGCAGAGTGTCTCTTGGATGATTGGTCCAACCTTGATTGGCAGCAAAATAGTTCCTTTTGTGGTTCTTTCCAAGTTGTCATAAGCTTTGATGGTGATAACCTCACTGATGATATCTGCCTCAGTATACCCAGCTTGTTTTATGAATTTTAGGGTGCAAATATTCAAGGCTGATCCACTATCTATCATTACTCTTTTCATGACAAAATTGGATACCATGATGGCTATGCGGAGCGGAAGGGTGTGATCTGGCTCAACCACGAGTATGTCGGTGGGTTTGAATAATAGGGCACATGAGGATGAAAGGTGTCCAACAAGATTATGAAAATTAGTAGCGTTGATATCTAAAGGGACATGAGATTCTATGAGAGCATTTTCAAGGATGCTTTTGTACACAAGACTAGTGCGGAGAAGGTCTAAAATGGAGATTTGGGTTGGCATGTTCCCAAGGTGTTCCAAGATATTGTATTGGCTTTTTGATGGAGCTGATGGTGCTGGTGGAACTGGTGGGCCTGCGATGTTAAATTGTGCTCTTCGAGTGGTGACTGCACACTCATTGTTTGGTCCTTGGATATTGATAAAATTGATAGAAGGCTCTTTCTCAGATATACAACCTATGAGGATACCATAGTCTATGTAGGATGAAGTGTGGTCATTGTTCTTCCCATGCTGTTGGTTTGGCTGGCGGTTGTTGGTGTTGTTGTTGTTGGCTTGGATAGGTGATTTTCCAAAATTTTAGTTGTTGTGAGGAGGAAAAGCATTTTGATAGATCTGTAGGCCTGCATTTGGAGAGGTTTGGGCACCAACAATGATTTCCTTCCAATCAATGAGGTCCTGCTCATAATCTTTCAGTTTCATGCATTTGAAGGTAGTGTGACCTTTTACCCTATGAAATTTGCAGTACTCATTTTCTTTGTACCATGCAGCTTTGGATTGGCTTGGGTCAATTTTCTGGGTAGGAATAAATTTGATGAGGTTTTCCTTGACTAATTTCTCAAAAATGATATCCAATGGCTCACCAAGGGGTGTATAATTTCTAGGTGCAGGTTAGAATCTGGGCTTTTGCCCTGCAGCTACATTGATGGCATTAGCTTGATTTCTAGACCCTTGGAAGTTGGGTCTTGGATTGTGGTTTTGATAGCTTTGGTTATTCTGTTGTTGGTAGTTAATAGCTTGCTAATTGTTTGGTTGATATGGTGGGTTGGACTGGTTTTGAGAAGAACCAACAATATTCACATGTCTGGTGTCAGTGACGCCATCTGTTGCAACATGCTTGTTTTTGTTCCAATACCTAGACTTGTCATTGGAATGTGATTGATTTTGGTTGGCTTCCTTGTAAATCTTGACCACACCATCTTTAATGAGTCCTTGCTCAAGGATCATTCCTTTCTCTTTGATATCTTTGTAGGTCTGCAAACAATTCATGGTCATGTGGTGAGCCAAGCTAGGATGGGCATTATCAATAAACATTTTCACCAAATGGTGCTCTGGCAAGGTGCAAGATATGCGGGTGGTAAGGGTTTGCCATCTTTGCAGATATTTGGGAAGGCTTTCTCCACCTTTCTGCTTAGTGTGGACAAGATCAACTACTGATAGCTCTGTCTCAACAAGATGGGCATATTGGACTACAAATGCCTCAGACAATTCAGCAAAAATTTTAATTGTGCCATAGGGGATTCTATAAAACCATTCAAGAGCTGGTCCGGCCAAGCTTTTGGGAAAGAGACGCAAGAGGAAGACGTCATCATATGCCACTTCTTGGCAATGCATGTAAAATTCTTTGATATGTGTGATAGGGTCTCCTTTTCCTCTGAATTTGTCAAACTTGGGTGTCTCAAAATGCTTGGAAAATGGTGTCATGGTAATGGCTCTATCAAATGGGTAAGGACACACATTCTCAAACTTGAAGGTTTTTGGATCATTTCCTTCCTGGATGTTCTTCAAAGCTATTTTCATGGCTTCCCATTCTGAATTAATGGGTGATGGCTGGGGTGCCCCCAATGTAGGAGTGCCTTGAGGTAGGTATGTGCTAGATGGGGCAATGAAATATGGATGGCTTTGAGGTATGGGCTAGTAGGGATTGTACATGGCTTGGGCAACTAAATGGTGGATGATGGGTTGCTGAGGTGGAGGTGGCACATATTGCTACATGTGTTGCGAGGCTTGCTGCTGATATTGGTTTTGAGGTTGGGATTGAGGAACATAGGCTGGCTGTAGGATAAATGGATTTCTTTGTGGAGGAAAGGTATAAGATGGTTTTGAAGCTTGGGAAAAGGATCGGGGATCTTGTGGAACCTGACTTTGGATTTGAGGAATTTGACCAATATATGTGGGTTGTGCCCCCATTTGGGAAGGTATCTACATGGAAAAAGAGGCCAAGTAATTGGTGGTTGGTGGTAGTGGATTTCCTCCTAGAAGTGGCATAGAAAAATAGTTAGTGATAGGAGGTAATGGATTAGTTGGTGGTGGAGGTGGTGGGAATTGAAAGCTTCGGAATGGAATTGAAAGCTTCGAAAGCTTGGTAGCTAGATTTGATAGCTTGGTAGAGTGGTGGCAGGAGCTTGGGTCACTTGAGAGCTTGGCAGAACATTGGTAGTAGCTTGTGGGGTTTGATAGCTTTGTGGAGTGAGGGTAGTAGCTTGTGGATTTGCAGCTGATGGCACTGAGCTCCAAGGTCCTAGTGGAAATGATGGAATTGTGTTCTGAGATGAGGTAAACAAGCTGGGGGTGATGAAGGGTTGGTTACTTGGCCCTATGGGTGGCATCCCAGTTGTGTATTGCTGAGGTTGGCCAAAGATACTAGCACTGATTTTGGAGATGGGTGGATTTGGAAGGCTGGGTTGGAGAGCAGTAGTAGCAATAGTGAAGGGAGTGAATGATGAGGTGCTTTGGGTGAAGGGGGTTTGGGATGGAGTGGTATGGACCAATGGTGGAGTGGTGGTGGCTGGATTGGCTTATGGAAGGGAGATTTCAACTTGAGTGGAGGGTGGTAAGTTTGGGTTTGTTGGATCATATGGGGTGGTTTGAGGCTCTTCTTTTGGCACATATTGAGGATAATTTGAATCATAAGAGCCTATGGGTGGTGGGAGTTGTCCAAACAATGGGTGAGATGGATCTGATAAGGGAGGAGGTCTTCCAAAGTCTAAAGCTCCAATGTTGTCCCTTCGAAAGTTAGCCATGATTGTTTCCTTGTTTTTGTCTATAATGGTGTTCACCAATACTGCATTTCCTGGTTGGTTCATGAAAGCTTCAATGTCAGTAGGTGATGGTATGGTGTTCTCTGGGCTAAAGGATGGTTGACTACTCAAGGGGAGTGATTTTGTTTGATCCAAATGATAGGGGTCCATTGTTTCCTTCTTCTTGGCTAAGCGAGTGACAGGTGGCATGAAAATGCAAAATGTTTCCTAGGGATGAGATGCAACAATGTTGATGGATGTAAAAGAGGAAGGCTTTTCTATGCAAATGATTTCCTAGGTTGAGGCAAAGCTATATGACAAAACTTAAGGAGGATTGGGTTGGGGATGCTAACTTCAAAGATATGTTTCCAAAGCACGAAAGGTCTACTTTCCTATGTGCAAGCTTGGTGGTGATTGTGTCAACTTAAGGATAGACTGATGATCCTTTAGGAAGAACATGAGATTGACCACTTGTGGATCCCAACCTTTAGCTTAAGGTGATGAGGGATAACAAGTGACAAAGCTAGATTACCCTAGACAAAGCTCTGTCAAAGGAATAACCTTGGTGAGGCTAGTGGATTTGGAAGATGTTAGGAATGGCAAACTTTTGGCAAAGTGACAACAATTTTGAAGGCTTGGATGTGAAGTTTTGGATTGCTGGCTAGATGGTTTGGTTCTAAATGAGATGGATGAGCTAAAATGCTTAAGGGGAAGACTAAAGATGGTTGGCTTTCTTACAAAGATGACTCTAAAGTGAAGCTCATGCAAGAAGATGTGGAGAAACAAGGGGGTCTAATTATAGAAGTCATGCCTAGTTGGTAAGGCATAAGCATTGTTAACTCTTGGATGTTGGTTAAGTTGGATGGTGCGATCTAACCAGGCATCTTAAAGGGCTTCGTCAGCAGCTTTGTCCTCTGCTTTGTAGAGTTTGGCAATTCGGGGGCTTGGTGTTAGTTCCTTTCTCTTGGCTGAAAGTTCTTAGTATGCCTGAGATGGCTTAAGTTTAACTTTGTGAAACTTCTGTTTGGGTTTGAGTTGTTCTGACATGAATTTTTGAATCTTCTTGGCTTTGAGAGATCTCAATTGTTTTGCTTCAACTCGTTCAACTTCTTGAATAGGCAATGACTACAGTAAGTGTGCCCTAAGCTAGGATTGACCAAGTTTGGAAAACATTCATTCAACAAATAAAAAAAATAAGCAATAGATAGGAACAACTAGATAGAAGTTTTTGATTCTCAGAATGTGATACTTGCGCCAAGGAGTGTGTATGTTTTACAAATGTTTTGATTAGTCACTTCAAACACATTAACATCCTAGATGGTTGTCTGCAAGGCTGACAGTTAGTTTAGCTAGGGAGTCCTCGATATACCCAAGGTACATGAGGCCCAAATCCATAGATGAAACCAAAAAAATGTCACACAGCCGAGAGGAACGGTAACCCACTTCTCCTCTTTCACTTCTCAAGGGTATAAAGTTCCTTGAGGCTTAGCCCGAGTGACAAAATCTTGATTCCAAGAGAGGTGTCTTTGGATTCACCTCCCAATCTTTATACTCCATCGGAACGTTGGAGTTGAGGTCGTCCCAAGGGGTGATGAAATCCCCAAGCAGGCCTCCTAAAAAGAGAAACAAGGTTTTGGATCCTAATCTTATGCACCCAAGATGGCCTCGAAAGATGACAAGGGGAGAGAAGACTTGGATGACCTTGGGCTAAAAAGCACGCTTGTTCTTTTACCAACTGACTCTTATGTGTATTGATCTAGAATTTGCAAGCACTCATGTTTAAGAGACAATGTTCAATTCTAACTTTGAAATGTGCCAACAAAGAAAAATCAATCGAAGAATGCAAACAAGAAGAAGAGTTAGGGTCACCAAGAAAGCAAACCCGCGCGCCCGGAGGCCCTCCACGTCAATAGTTGTTCAATTTTAGTGCCCAAACTTGAAGTGTGATCGATTTAATCTAGATTTTTGGACATTGAAGAAATCTTATAAGTTTAAGACAAACCCTCAAAAAGAAAATTAAGTAGAATCTGATTATGGAACACTTAACACTCTCTTAGGTGGACCCATCGCCATAGATGGTGTTGAGATTGCAACTAATGGTTTAATTGATGGGTGATTAAAAAGGGTGAGTCCAATAAAGAAACTACTAAATTTGATTTTTGTTGATTTATTTTTAACTTAACAAATTTTTTAAGTGTTCAAAAATTAACTTTGTCTAAGTTGCATGCAAAAGAAAGATTTTTTTGTTCTTTTTAATGCACCAAAAATTGAAGTGTGAGATATTGCAATGGTTGATTGATCTTTTGCATTCAAGATTGAGTTTGTTTGTTTTAAGCATGCATTCCAAAAAATATTGATTTTAATCTATGGCATTCAAGATTATGTTTGAGCAACATTCATTTAAAGAAAAATGCTTAAACATTCAAGTTCATTTTAGCAATATGAGAACCTACAAAAAACATGGTTAGTGGTTTCATATGTGCTCCAACCTGCAATAGCTACAAAAAAAAAGTCAAGTTGATTAGTAACCCAAAAATCTCAAAATTTGAAGCTTAACTATGGGGAAAATAAAATCAACTTTTTTTGTTCTTTTTCCTATGCGTAAAAATTCTTATAATAACCTCTACTCTATGGAACCACCAAAAGTTAAATTTATTTTATTTTTATTTTTTTTAAAAACTACAAAGTGCAGAAACAAAGATGTTAAAATAGAAATGCAACAAAGACAGGCGGAGACGATAGTTCATCAAGCGCAGACGCCAAACTGCGGAGATGTTTCTCTGCAGAGATGCCAATCTGTGAAGATGATAGAGAAAAAGGCAGAGATGATAGAGAAAGAGGCAGAGACGATAGTTCAATTTGGCAGCACAGAAAATAAGAAATCGAGGGAGACGCTGATTTGCGAAGACGACAGTTTAGGTTGGTGGCGACAGAGATGACAGAGTATCTGGCGGAGACGTTGGTCTGTAGAGACGTTGGTTTGGTTGCGGAGACGACAGAGTAGCTAGCGAAGATGACAATTTGCAGGCGCAGATGCCAATTTGCAAAGACGACACTGCGTGAAAAGAGCTAAAATGCACAAATTTTTTTCAGAATTTTTTATATTTTTTGTTATTTTTGAATTTTGAGGGTATGTCTTCTTCCCAAGTGTGCCCTTCAGCCTGCAAAAATAAGTGAAACACCCTACAACTCACTTAAACAACAAGAAACATTAGATTATTAGAAAAAACAACATATAAATAGAAATGGATGATTAAATGACCCATAGTGGGGTCCCAATATGCTATATTGGTATGTTAGAAACACTAAATTAAGAAATCAAAAGCATTAACAAACTAAAATACCACAACATAAATGAGAGACTAAAGAGAAAAGCCCAATTGAAAATGTGAGCCAAATGAATGGACTCTCCCAATAGGATTTGGCTCTTTGCTTGGTAGATGAGTCTAAGGATTGGGATGTATGCTCAAGTGCTCAAAACTTGCTTCAATGGATGTTGGGTAATGGAAAATTGGTAGCTTTGTGAACTCTCAATTTGGCATTATAAGGGTATGGTTGATGGCTTTTGGTTCTCAAACTAGCATTATAACTTTGGCTTAAAGGTTGTGATGAAATGGCTTGGGAGGGGATTCAGTTTATAGGCTAAGGGCTTGAGGGATGGAGGGTTAAGATGTAAGGAAATGAAAAATCTTATGGAGGGCTTAGATTGCATGAGAGGAGAGCACATGGATTGTGCTTCCTTACAGCCAATCAGGGAGTGACACATGTCACAGGGTGAGAAGGTGGAGGAACGAGAAAAGATGAGTCAACAAAGGAGGCTCAAGGGATAATATCTTCATAAAGACCCTTCATTATGGCTTGTAAGAGCTTGTAAGAGTCTTTATTGCCTTTGTAGAGCATTCATTGTTGGGTGGTTGGGATATTTTGGAGGGAGTTGAGATTGTTGACTTTGCTTGGCTTAGGAAAGTCTTAAGCTTGCTTAGGGAATGTGACAAGTTTAGGGGGTGGATTGGGCTTGGGTTTAGGATTAGATTAGAGATGTTAGAGATTTGCAAGTGGATTGCATTCATGAGGGTGGGTGAGTTAGTAGCTAAGCTTGGTTAGTATGGGTGGATGGGGTGGATTAGGCTAAAAAGAGGGTTTAGGGATAAGTTAGGGGCTATTATATTTGGGGGTTTTATTTATCAAATAAATTTATTTAATAAATGGAGATTTTGGAATTAGATAGAAGAATAGGATTAATTGATAAATAATAGGTTATTTGATTTATCAATTAGGACTATAGATGATTAATTAAATTAATCAGCTAGGGGATGGCAAAGGATTAATTAAATAAGAATTTAATTAATGATTCCTTTAGAGATGGCTAAATTAGATTACCAAAGCAGTGTAATCAAATTTAGGTGTCTACACACACAACTTGCATTCTCTTTCATTCATACATCCATTTATCCATACTTTAGAATTCACTACTTAACCTTTTATTTATACATTACAAGTTGTCAAGTCAGCTCATTTACAAGTTACATTTACCAATAAACCATACATCAGTTGGCTACAATCACTAAATTAAACAACTAAAATTTATACCCCAAAATAATGAAATCCTTCATTGGCCAACCCTACTCAGTAAACACTACTCCAGAAATGATTTCTAGTGTTAACCAAGTGAAGCTCAGTAAACATTGCAAACTTTGCAAAAATCCTTTGGAGGCTGAGTGAACTCAATAAGAACTAATTTTCCTTTGTTGACCTAGTGAGCTCGGTAGAAACTAACTTTCCTTTGTTAACCTTGGGAGCTCAGTTAATACTAACTTCTTTCATAGAATCCTTTGACGCCCGAGTGAGCTCGGTAGAAACTATCTTAATAGTGTAGTATTCAAGAACGCTCAGTAAACTTTGTATTTCACTTTGCTAACCTTCTAAACTCGATAGGCTCTATCTTTTTCTTTGCTAACCAACTAAGCTTGGTAGACTCTATTTGATAACTGATATGACATTTGTGTAATATCAAAGACAACACACAATTGAACAATTGTATCCAACAATCTCCCTCTTTGGCATTGATGGCAATACAACATGTCATAGCAGAATGAAATTTGAAAACAAGTCTTTTTCTGAACATTTCTCCCTCTTAGATTATATTCCACAAACTTCTTAAATACAGTAATCTCCCTCTGTGAAGGAATTACATAAACAGCAAACTCTCCACAAACAAATTCAAATTTTAGAAAGATATGATATTATACTCTCCCTCTTTGACAACACATGCCAAAGACAACATAAACCAAATGAGTAACAATGTACCTTATGTACTAATTCATATGTAATGTTCTCATGACTATGTTGCATCAACTAAAAAGATCTTCAACTTGATACCTATTGATGTATCACTAAAACTTCAATTTAGTGAGCTTCAGATAGGGGAATAACCCCTAACTTACCTCTTAAATACAAGAATGCATCCTTAGGTAAAGGCTTGGTGAATATGTCAGTAATGTGTTCCTTTGTATGGACATATTCTAATCTGATCTCCTTATCCTGCACCAATTCTCTGACAAAGTGATACTTTATTGCAACATGCTTGGTTTTTGAGTGCATCATTGGATTTTTAGATATGTTAATTGCACTTGTATTGTCACAAAACATAACAACTGGTTCTTTGATTCCCACCTTCATGCCTTCCAATAATTGCTTGAACCAAACAATATTAGAATAGTTTACTACTGCTACAACATACTCTACTTCTATTGTATATTGGGATGTGCAACTCTGCTTTTTACTTGTCCAAGAAAGAACGCTCCTCCACGTGTACTCTTTCTATCATCAATGTTTCCTACCTAATCTACAACAATAAACACTTTCAAATCCAGATTACCTCCAAATTTGTATCACAATCCATAATCTTCAATGTCTTTCAAGTATCTCATGATCCTTTTGATTTCTAGCATGTGACTTTCTCTTGGTTTTGTTATAAATTTAGCTACAATACCAACTACAAAAGCAATAGTTGGCCTTGTATCAACTACATACTAAAGCTTTCCAATCATAGATCTATAGGATGTCTGAACTACCTCCTTTGATTTATCGTCGTTGGTAAGCTTCAATCCAGTACACATAGGAGTCCCAACTGGTTTATAGTCTTCCATACCAAAATTTTCCAGTATCTCCTTGATGTATTTAGACTGAGTAATGTAGATTCCATTCTTACTATGTTGAATTTGAAGACCAACAAAGAATTTGATCTCTCTAAACATAGACATCTCAAATTCCTTGTTCATTTTCTCTAAAAATTCTTTACAAAGATTATCATTTCTTGTAAAAAGAGTATCATTCACAAATATTTCTACCAAAGCAATCTTATTATCTAGTCCTTCCTTGATATACAAGCTACTGTTATCATTAGTTCTCTGAAAACCAATCTGAATAAGATAGTTATGCAATCTTTCATACCATGCTCTAGGAGCTTGTTTCGGACCATAAAATGCTTTGTGTAATTTGCAAACCATGTACTTCTTGTTTGGATCAAAAAAACCTTCAGGCTACTCAATGTAGACTTCTTCTTCCAGTATACCATTAAGAAATGCATATTTAACATCCATCTGATAAACCTTGAATCCTTTATATGTAGCATATGCAAGTAGGGTCCTGACACCTTCTAATCTTACAACAGGAGCAAAAGTTTCTCCATAGTCTATTCCTTCTTCTTGAGACTATCCTTTGCATACCAATCTAGCTTTGTTCCTTGACACCTTACCATCTTCATTCAACTTATTTTTTAATACCCACTTAGTTCCAATCACATTTTTATCTTTAGGCTTGGGTACAAGAGTCCATTTTTTGTTTTTCTCTATCTACTCTATCTCTTCATTCATAGCCTCAATCCAACTTTCATTTTCTAATGCATACTTGACACTTCTAGGTTCAAAATCAGCAAGTAAACAAGTACCTTTCAACTTACTTATTGTCATAGTACCTTCAGATTTGTCTCCAATGATGTGATCTGGTGTATGATGTCTCCTAACATACTTGGCTAACATAGGTTCCTTGCCTTTTAAACGAATTGCATTGTCATCCTCTTGCACTTCAGGTTCTGGTTGTTCTATCTGTTGCACAGGTCCTTCAGACTTGGTAGGCATTGGCATGGTAGCATCTAAATGTGACTTGGGTTCCTATAGCTCGGTTTGAACTTCCTGCACTTGTTCTCGATTACTGAAGACTCGAGAGTAGAAGATTCCTAATTGATAGGTGTATCTGGCACTGTATTGGGTTCAATGAAAATAAATCTCTTGTAATCTTCTGGTTCCTTTTTGCTTTCTTCTTCAATCCTTTCTGCAAACTCATCAACTTTCATATGTGCACTTTCTATGAATTTGTGAGTAGACAAATTCAAACATCTATATGCTTTACTCTTGTAAGAATATCCCAAAAATATTCCTTCATCACCCTTCACATCAAGTTTACCTTTTCTAGATTCTTTCAAAATGTAACATTTGCTTCCAAATACTTTTAAGTAACTTACATTGGGTTTATAGCCATACCATAACTCATAAGGGGTTCTAAATGAGTCCTCCTTCAACTGTACGGTTCAAAGTATGAACTGCAGTGTTGATAGCTTCCTTCCAGTATTTGATAGCAATGTTCTTTTGAATCATTAAAGTTCTTGCACAGTCCATGATAGATCTATTCCTCCTTTTAGCTATTCCATTTTGCTCAGGAGTTCCAGGGGTTGATACCTGTCTTTCAATGCAAAATTTATTGACTCATGGGAGATGAATTCACCATCTCTATCTGACCTCAAACATTTTAGTCTTTTTCCTATTTCCTTTTCTACTCTGTCCAAATACCATTTGAACTTTTCAAATGCTTCTAATTTATCTCTTAGGTACATGGCAGTCATCATTCTTGAGTAATCATCAACAAAAAGAATGAAGAACTTTTCTCTAGTATAGCTTTCAATTCCAATAGGTCAACACAAATCAGTATGCACAATTTATAAAACTTTTTTCAAACTGATAGTTCTTACTTTTAAAGCTAGTCTTTCCCATCTTACAAATTTGACAATTCTTGCATAGAACAACCTTTGGTTTCTTTATACTAGGAATGCCTCTTACTTTTATGAATTTTCTTATTTTCACAAGGTTATCAAAGTTCACATGACACAACCTTCTATGCCATAACCAATTTTCTTCAACTTGAGCAATAAAACATGAACATTCACCAAGTTCAAAATAGAACAAGTTTTCTTTTGTATGTATCCTTGATCCGATCAGTTTTCCTTTGTCATTTAGTAGTCTTGCTTTTCCATGCATGAATTCCACTTTAAATCCATTATTGAGTAGTTGTGCCACACTCAACAGATTGTGTTTTAGTCCTTCTACCCAATATGCATTATCACATACAAGCTCTTTGGTTAGTGAGATTCTTCCTCTTCCTTTTATGCAACAAGGCTCATTATTACCAAATCTCACACTACCACTATCATAGTCTTCAAATTGTTCAAACTTAGTTTTATCACCAGTCATATGATGAGAGAAACCACTATCTATAATCCATGTATCATTTTTTTATCACATGAGAGATAAGTGTCATTTTATCTTCCTCGTCATTATCAGATTCATCTTTCATAGCAATGTAAACAATTTCATCTTTTTCTTCATCAAAATCATTAGAATCCTTAGCCATGAAACATGTTTTCTTACCTTTCTCCTTGAATGATTTGAATTCTTTCTTGTCATTGCACTTGTGACCTTTCTTCTCATCCTTGATCTGCTTATTTGGGTACCTAGTAGCAATATGTCCAATTTCTTTACATGAAAAACAAATTAGAGGAACCTTACATTTGTATTTCTCTCTGCCTCTAGAATATTTCCTTGCAAACAGAGCTTCAACCACCTCAAGATCACTGTCTGAACTTTGTTCAGATTCTTCTTCACTTTCTAACTAAGAATCATTTATCTTCTTGCCTTTATCTTTGAGTGAAAGCTTGGCTTCAAATTCTAACTCAATGTTCTTCAAAGCAGGAACATAGTTGTCATAGTTATCTAGCTCAAATGCAGTCAATCTTCCTACTATGGCCTCTAAATTTATCTTATGATTTGCTTCAAATCATCTTTCTTGAATTGTAGAGACTCTAATTGCATAAATAGGAAGTAATGTTCTAAGAACTTTACTTACAACTATTTCCTCCCCAATGTCTCCTCCAAAAGCCTTGATTGCACTCACAACTACTTTGACTATTTCAACATATTTAGCAATGTTTTCGTCCTCTCTCATCTTGATCTGATCAAATTGTCTTCTTAAACTTTTTGCTTTGGCTCTCCTCACATTGTCATCACCTCCATAGATATCTTTCAACTTGTTCCACATTTCAAAGGAAATTGTGCAGTCCTTGACATCATCAAATTCTTCATAGCTTAGGGCAGATGTAATGTCTATCATCATGGTGTTATGAGTCTTCTTCTCAGCAATGTCGTTAGAAAATAATGTGCTAGAAGGAGATACGTATGCTTGGTTAAGATATTTCAATCATGAATCTCCAATAGAATCTAGATGGAGTCTCATGAGACCTTGCCATGCTAAAAAGTTGTCCCTGTTAAGCCTTGGAATTTCCCTCTTGTAAGACATCCTAATCTTTAGCTTAGATCCTTGAAATCCTTCTTGCAAGCACCAAAATCTTTGATACCAATTTTTGGAAATATAGATGTAGTAACTGAGAGGGGGGGTGAATCAGTTACCATAATAATATTTCACAAATCTCTTAGATGTCTTAAATAACTAGTTACTGTTGTCACTTGGTAGCCACATAAAAAAATGGTGTAACTCTGTAGATGAACTATTATTAACTTATTAGTGATCTTTAAGCATTCACAATTATTAACATGCATGCAAAAAGAAATAACATTAACACAAGAGACACCATATTTAACATGGGAATCCAATATGGGAAAAACCACCAAGTAACTAGCTACCAATTTTCACTCTTTTGAAGTGAGCCCTGTTAGGAGCCAACCCTGTTAAAGGCTACAAAACACACTGTTAGGTGTGACCCTATTAGAGGATTTAAACACCTTGCTAGGAGTGGCCTTGCTAGAGGACTTTAGAATAATTCAATAGAATTGTCCACCTTGTTAGAGGATTTACAAAAATGGCTACTAAGTCAACTCTATTAAGAGATTTAGAATTCACTGCTACAATTGTGAGAAAGTAACAATGAGTGACCTGAATGAGATACAACTGAACTTTATTGTTATAAATCTCTATTCTTATTCAATAGATCCTCACTAATTGAATATAACTTTGCTGCTCCTCAAGGATATCTTATTCTTATTCAAAATTCGCTCACACCTTCTTCTTCACATAACTTGCATACTTGCTCATTCATACATCCATTCATTCATACTTTAGAATTCACTACTTGACCTTTTATTTATACATTACAAGTTTTCAAGTTAGCTCATTTACAAGTTACATTTACCAATAAACCATACATCAGTCGGCTACAATCATTACATGAAACAATTAAACTTTATTTCCCAAAATAATGAAATCCTTCATTGGCTGACCCTACTCAGTAAACACTACTCCATAAATGATTTTCAGTGTTAACCAAGTGAAGCTCGGTAAACACTGCGAACTCTACAAAAATCCTTTGGAGACCAAGTGAACTCAGTAAGAATTTATTTTCCTTCACTGACCTTGTGAGCTTGGTAGAAACTAACTTTCCTTTGTTAAATTTGGTAGCTTGGTTAATACTAACTTCTCTCATAGAATCCTTTGATGCCCGAGTGAGCTCAATAGAAACTATCTTCAGTGCAGTATTTAGGAACGCTTGGTAAATTCTATAATTCACTTTGCTGACCTTCTGAAATCAGTAGACTCTATCTTTTGCTTTTCTGACCAACTGAGCTCGGTAGACTCTGTTTGATAACTGATATGACATTTGTGTAACATCAAAGACAACACATAATTGAACAATTGTATCCAAAAAATACCTCATACCTCAAATGTGGGCATACATAAGGCATGAGAACTATTTGTTAGTATGCCTCAAATAATTGTCATCTTATCATGATAATTATAGGATATGCACAAAATGCAATTGTTGAAGAGGATTTATAAATTTTCAATCAAATGTAAATTGTGGCAAACATTAAGCCGGGACTACATAATCTTTACCGTGATGTCCCTCAATATTATTAAATAATAATTTTTGGTTATGTGGTTGACAATCAATGTTTTATCTCTCAAGCTCACTCTTTATTTTATTTTTGTTCCAACTTGTCAACCTGCCAACATTTTTGTAATCCTTTGGGAAGCTTCCCTGAAGCCCTTTATAAGGCCATCTTGTAGGTTTTTTTGGGATGTGATATGGATTTTTCTTTGTAATTGTGAATTCCTATTGGAGTTTTGAATTTGTTTGCCATTTCAAAAGTGGAAGATCTTCCCTACTTGGCTATTTGGTTTCAATGGGATTCAACTCCCACCCGATTTTGTCAACTACAATACTTTGCTCGAATATGGCAAGTTGGAGCACCATCTTTTTATATGAGTATTATTTAGAGGTTATATGTATTCAATATCTATTCATGCTCGATATTTATTTGATGTATTTGGTGTTCTAATATTATTTGCATATAAGTTTTTACTCTATTTCCAATCTTCGTGCAAAACCTCCCTCCATCATTCATACTACCACCCTCTATACTCCTCCCTCCATCTAATGTACTACCTCCCTCCATACTCCTCTCTCCATCCATTCATCATACTGCCTTCCTTTGTACTCCTCCCTCTACATGTCTTACTACATCCCTCCATACTCCTCCCTCCATCTGACATACTACCTCCATTTGTACTCCTCTCTCCATCTATTGTACTACCTCCCTCTATAATCCTCCCTCCACCCATCATAAGTTACCTCCATTTATACTCCTCCCTCCATCCACCATACTAAATATATTCATTCTCATCTCTCCATCCACTGTAATATTCCCTCCATTGATCGTACACCAACATTTTAGTATGCCAACCTCCCACCTAGATTAAAATATTATAGTGTTATCAGAGATGATGATCTTTCCATCTTGTCGATGACATTGGATGCCACCAAGATCCCAATAAGTAGGAAGGATGGGTCAATCAAACACTAAGATGATGCAACTTCTAAGGGAGCTAACAAGAGGACAACAAAAATTGAGTGAAAATTTGTTGAATGGACAATAGCAGCTCGGTGAGACCTTCAAAGGGGCAAGAGAAAATTGGCCAAACCCTTTTACTTTTGGCAGAAGGAAGGACACAATGGGCATGGTGATGATTTTGTCAATAAGAGGCTTCACAAATAACACTCCCACACACAACCAATGATTCTAACATTTTTGCAATGGCTAGATCAAGGTGAAGAGCAAGAGCCTACCTTCCTCAAGATGCAAGACCAGTTCCAAAATGATTGGTTTGATGTTGCATTTGGAGCAGAATTATCCTTCAAGGATTATGTGGATTTGTAGATGAGATATTCTAAGAGGCAAGGCCATTACAATGATGACATTAAATGAAATATTGGAAAGATAAACATATCATGCTTTGATGGATCTGTGCATATATCAGCACGAGCATGGCTTCAAAAGGCTGATACATACTTCTAAGTCAACCCCATGCCTGAAGAAGAGGCAATCAAGTTTGTGGCACTTCACTTAGAGGGAATCGCTCATGAATGGTGGCACCATGGGATGGTCACCCTCGGTCATGATTGAGTCACTTCATATATCGACTTCATGAAGAGATTTGTTGACCACTTTGATGGAAAGGATCCGAGGCTCAACATCGAAGAGTTGGTACAACTAAAGAAAACTAGATTAGTGGAGAGCTACATCACAAAATTTTAGAGACTATTAGTACTATTGAAAGATATTTCATTAGAGAATATTTTTTGTCTTATTCATGGATGAATTGATTGAGCCCCTAGAGGGTTGGGTGAAGGGTTTTAACCTTAACACACTCATGGCAATAATCAAGAAGACATGGGACATGGAAACATCTAGTTCTTCTTCCAAAAGTTACTCATGCACCAAGTTGTCCCTCACTCTGAAGGAGAAAGACAACAAGCTCCCTCCAAAGAAGCAATCAATAGATGAAGCCATAAGACAAGATTTGAGGAGGAAGCTTTTTTTTAATTGTAAAGTGTCATGGGAACCAGGACACCGATGCTTAGGAAAAAGGGAAGGCCTATTACATTGAGGTGGTGTCAGAAAATGATGAGGATGAGGAACCATAAACCAAAGAAGATGATCAACAAACTTCTAAAGAGGTTAGCATAAACTGTACAGAGAGGATTATTGTGCTAGCCCATCGAGGAGGTACCATCGCTCTTGCTAGCACTCCAAGGTGTACTATTTTTGGGGTATGAGGTACTCTCCAAGGACAATGAGTCTTAGTCATGTTGGACAGTGGAACCACGCTCAATTTTATTAATTCATCACTCATAAAATGAAAAGGTTTGGCTACGAAGGCACATGCAGGATTCCAAGTCAAGGTAGTAGGAAGAAGCCTGGTATCATGATCTCATCCCACAACTTAGCATTACCAAAGGGAACCATACAATGATAGAAGTCTTCTTTGTAGTAGATTTGGATGACATGAAAGTCATTCTCGACAATCAGTGGATGGAAACTTTGGATGAGTACACACAAAGCTTCAAACGAATGGAGTTTTCATTCAAAGTGGATGGAAAGAAGGTAGTCTTGAGGGGAATGTCAAATGGAGGACCAAAAGAAATCTCATAACAAAGGATGGAAACTATTTTTTGACATAATGACATTGTCTAGACAACACATTTTTTGATCTCAATAGGATTGATAAAAGGGCAATAGATTGACTACCAAGGTGATGAGTTTCATGCAATATTAGATAAGCATAGTACAGTCTTCATTGACATCCCTCCTGGCATCCCTCCACACAAAGGCTTTGAGCACACTATTGAGTTGGAGGAAGGAGTCAAGCCAGTCATCACTACACCCTACCACCATCCTAAAAGGTTTAAGGATGAGATAGAAAAACAATCCAAAACTTCCTAGAGAAAGGATGGGTCAGGCCCAGTTTGAGTCCTTTTGCATCATCAGTAGTTTTGGTTAAAAAGAAGGATGGAACCCTTCAAATGTGTGTGGACTACCATGCACTAAACAAGAAAACCATCAAAAATAGGTAAACCATTCCTAGGTTTGATGAATTATTGGATAAGTTACATGGTGCAATCTATTTTTCAAAATAGATCTTCATTCTAGTTACCATCAGATATGCATAAGGGAGAAAGATGTTGAGAAGACTTCCTTTCATTGCCATTATAGCCATTATGAGTTCTTGGTCATTCCTTTTGGTCTAACCAATGCTCTTGCTACTTTCCAATCATGCATGAACCACATCTTCAATAAACAACTATGAAAGTTCATATTGGTGTTTTTTGATGACATACTTATTTATAGTAAGACATGGGAGGAACATTTGAGGCATTTGGATGAAGTGCTCGAGATCATAGAATCATAATCACTATTTGCCAAGAGATCCAAATGTGAATTTTGAATGGTAGAGATATTGTATTTAGGGCATATAATCAGTGCTTGAGGGTTTCAGGTACACCAGGAAAAGATGCAAGTCATCTTGGATTGTCTGCCACATAAGACTCTCTCTGATCTTTGTGGATTCCTTGGATTGTGCACTAATTATAGAAGGTTCGTAAAGGGGTTCTCACAACTTAGTGCACCACTGATAGATCTAACCAAAAAAGATCTTTCCATTGGGATGGGAAGGCACATCACATCTTCAACAAGTTGAAGGAAGTCATGAGTTCATGTCTAGTGTTGGCACTATCTAATTTCAATCAACCCTTCCTCTTGGAATTTGATCCATTAGGAGAAGGTATCGGAGAAGTGTTGATACAGGATCATCACCCCATTACATTTGATATTCGAAAGCTATCAGGAGCAAAGCAATTGTACTCCATTTATGAAAAAGAGATACACACATTTACAAAGTTTTGATAGTATCTCGTTGAAGAAAAATTTGTCGTATGCACCGATCACAATAGCTTGAGATATTTCTTGGAGTAAAAAGATTTGAATGAATGACAACATAAGTGAGAAAGAAAAATCCAAGAATTTGACCTTCAAATTGAGTATGTGAAGGGAAAAAATAATGTAGTGGTTGATGCTCTATCGAGACGGCCTGCCATATGTTCTTTGTCCCAGATTTCAATAGGGTGGAAAGAATATTTGTTGGATGAATACTCCAAGAACCCATTTTTTTGTCAGTTGATGGATGATCAAGTACAAGATGATAGGTATAAGGTGGTAGACAATATCATCTACTACAAAGGCAGGATCTATCTGGTTCCCAAGTCCATAGTAAAAAAGACAATTTGGAAGGAGATGCATGATTCACCATTGTTTAGACACTCGAGATACCTAAAAACCTATAGGTAGATCCAAGAACGGTTTGCATAGAAGAGCCTTAAGAATGATATCTTGCAGTATGTACAAGAATGTCCTACCTGCCAGCAAAATAAATTTAAGTACACCCTACGAGTAGGACTTCGTCAACCATTTCCAATCCCTAATCAAAAGTGGGAAAGTATCTTGATGGATTTCATTCCTAGGCTACCCAAGGTTCAAGGGAAGGATTGCATTTTTGTTGTGGTTGACTATTTGGCCAAGTATGCCCATTTCTTTTCCATTTCCACTGGATACCAGGCATCTCAAGTGGTGGAGTTATTCTTCTGTGAGGTTTTCTGCTTACATGGACTCCCACATAATATAATAAGTGATAGAGATAATCATTTCCTTGGCACTTTTTGGATGGAGCTATTTAGGCTAGCAGGGACAGAGTTGTCACCAAGTATGAGCTACCATCCACAATCAGATGGACAAATGTACATTGTGAACAAATGGTTGGAGGGCTATTTGAGGAACTATGTTTCAACACAGTAGAAGGTGTGGGTCCATTGGCTACATTTGGGTGAGCATTGTTACAATATGACCTATCATGTTGATAGGCATGACACCCTTCAAGGTATTATATGGCTATGAACCTTCATCATTCATGGATCTTGCATTGGGTGATAGTCATGCACCGAGGGCTAAAGACTGGTTATAGGAGAGTTTAGATATCATGAAATATCTCAAGGAAAATTTGCAGAGGGCTCAAAACCAATAGAAGGTGTATGCTGATAGACACCGAGTAGAAAAAAGTTTTGATTTTGGTGACCTAGTATACCTTTGGCTTCAACCATATAGACAATCCTCCCTGAAGTCATCTAGTAACATTTCTACGAACCATACAAAGTGGTTCAGAGGGTAGACGAAGTTGCCTATGAATCATAGCTGCCTAAGTGGAGCCAAATCCACAATGGTTTTTACATGTCATGTCTGAAGAAGGTTATTGGACAACATGTAATAGGGTCAAAGGAATTGCCTCCCATTGACAAAGAGGGTAAATTTATTCTAGAGCCAACTGAGATCATAGATGTCCAGGAGAAGAGGCTCAAGTATTACACCATTAAGGAGTTTATTTTGCGATAGAAGGATCTTCTAGTTGGGGATGCTACCTGGGAAGGCAAGCAAATTTTGGAGCATCCAAGTTTGCAATTGCTTGAGGGCAAGCAATTTTTGGGTGAGGAGGACTGTGATGTCCCCAAGATTATTAAATAATATTTTTTGGTTATGTGGCTGACAATCAATATTTTTATCTCTCAGGCCCACTCTTTATTTTATTTTTGTTATAACTTGTCGGACTGTCAGTGTTTTTGTAATCCTTCAGGAAGTTTCCTGAAGCCCTTTATAAGCCCATCTTGAAGGTTGTTTTAGGATGTGATTTGGATTTTTCTTTGTAATTGTGAATTTCTATTGGAATTCTAGATCTGTTCGTCATTTTGAAAGTGGAAGATTTTCACTACTTGGCTTTTCGATTTTGGTTGGGATTCAACCCTCATCCTATTATGTCGCCTACAATACTTTGCTCGGATCTAGCAAGTCGAAGCACCATCTTTTTATGCGAGTATTATTTGGAGGTTTTTTGTATTCAATATCTATTCATACTCGATATTTATTTGATGGATTTGGTGTTCTAATTTTATTTTTATATAAGTTTGTACTCCCTTTCCAATCTTCGTGCAACACCTCCCTCCATCTATCATACTACCACCCTCTGTGCCTTTGCTCAAAATGGGAGCTTTATAATAGGGTGTGGATATCCCTTACAGTTTATTAAAGCAAAGAAGAATTTTGTACTCAATTTTAAATAATCTTAAAGTTAAATTATTTTCAATAATTTTGACCATATAACTATAATTGTGAACTTGATTTTGATGTTGATCAATTCGTTCACTTGTAACAATGGTGGTACACACAACACCATTAGAACTTGTTACATTAACAAACATAAATTTACCACCTTCCCTCCTTGCTTTTTAATCAAATCCTTGGATAATTTCAAGAGCTAAAATGAGTGGAAAAGATGGAATATAAAAACACAAATATGTCTATGTATATCCTTATGATGCCAAATGTTTGCATACAATGCTATTGTAATGCTTTATGTGAATGCCTCCCCTCTTGATGTGATATGTCGGTAGCTTAAAACGAATAGAGCTTACTCATTTTATATAATACCTCAGCGTGCGAAACATCACGCTCTAAGTATTATTTCAAAAAAATAGGAAGATAGTTGGAGGCAAGCTGGCTTTGACTGTGATAAAATTTGAGTTTGACAAATCAGAATGAGTCCAACATATGTGGATCTGAACTAGGATTAAAAAACAGAAAATGGGATGATTGGATTTAGAACAGTAGAGAAGAACTTAACAGACCAATATAATACAACAATAATACCGTTACGAGTGCACTCCATTGATTAAAAAGCAAAAGCTGAGTTGCAGAGAATTTAAGCCGGTAGAGAATCTGAGCCGACTATGGAGCCATACAAAAAGAGTTGCATATTAATTGTTAAATAGTATCCAACTGGAGTTTCAATAATCTAAATGCTGAAATCATGCGTATGCCACCAAGTCATAACCAGAGGAATATAAATTTCAAAACAGAAAATGAAAATAATATCCCTTTCAATTTGAAATGGCTTTACCTGATTGAGACGTTGGCTACAAAAGAAATATTTCAAAGAACTCAACGATTGGGATGGCGTGTTTGTAATTTATGTTACGTACATATTCTGAAAGACATATGGCAAAACTATAGCGATTGTTTAACAACTTTTTCCAGCAAATTTATGCCAACCAAAAAATATTTTTTATTCCATTTATTGCATTCCATATCATACTGTTAACACCCACTAAGCCATATGAATATGGTGATTCTTCATATGAGTTGTTCAATCCAATCACTGAGAAACCCACTGAAAAAAGAGAGAGGATTCAGCCTTTTGATATTGTTTCAAGTTTTCTAAGCCCGTCAACAATGGAGTGCAGTTTTGAGTCTGAATTGGTTTCAACATACACTGATCCAGCTGAAGATCCATTTCTCAATGGCAAAAATCTTCCTCTAACTGAGCTGCAACAGGTCGATTCGTTCAACATTATTCCCAACAAAAATCAGAAAAAGATTGAGACTTTTGATGTTGATGTGAGCTTTATAAGCCCATCAAATATGGAATGCAGTTTTGAGTTTGAATTGGTTTCAACATATTCTGATCCAGCTAGTGCAGAAGAGCTCTTCTTCAATGGCGAAATTCGTCCTTCTTTTGAGCAGCAGCAGGCAGAATCATTCAAAAGTATTCCCCATATTGATGGAGAAATTGTGGAGGAGAATCATGATTTAGCAAGCATGACTAATAAAGGCCTAACTTCTCTAGGGGATCTCCTTCGGATTGAAATGGAACAAGAGAATGAGAGCTGTATGAGTACAATTGATGAAGATAAGCTTGTGCTGATTCGTGAAGCAATTCAGGAGAGCATTACAAAGTGCAGAGATAATAGGAACTTTTCGAGATCAAAAAATGATTATAATCAAAACTTGAGAAAGAACAATGTTTATGATGAGAAAGAGAAATCTGTAGAAGATGAGAATGGAATAGCCCATCAACTTCAGGTCTACAGATCTTCTGCAGAGAAAGTAAGTAGGAGATATTGGTTTTTTCCCTACATACAGTGTTTGGCGGGGTGCAACTGCAAATAGATTAGTTAATGTGAAGTCTTCATATGTTTTAGTACGTGGGCTGAAAGTATAAGTGCTCCAAGATGAGCTCAAATTATGAAATTTCTTTTGGTTTTAACTTGAATCTCATGTTGGAGTTTGTGAAGATTTTTTCTCCAAAAGAATAAAGTTGCCAAATTCTTGGGCATGCTAGTTGTTTATTGTTTTTCATACTAGTAAATTATATGGTTGCCTATTAAACAAATTCCAAGTAGCAATTTGCAAAATAGGAGAAAGCAAACAAAATCTTAGCTCCAAATGTGTATGAATCTATCATATAAAGAGGATATGTAAAGGTAATTTCAATATTGCATTAAAAAATATGTAGTATGTTAACTAAAAAATATGTGTGGAATAATATTTAGCAGGTCGTGATTATAATGAATGAAGTCATGAATCATGATTGTCATGTTATCCTCTTTCTTCTTATCCTTTTTCTAATCTATTGGAAATATTTCAAGATGAGAAAAGACAAGATTTTGTCAAGGGAGTTTTCCATTATCACACCACCAAAAAGTACTCCTACCAAAAGATTTGTGTATATTGAGGACAATCATAACAACCATGAACAATTGTGGCCATATATATGCCTCAACGAAGGGGAAGGACCCCTATTTGAGAGCGATAGTTGTCCATGGTCAATCAGACAAGGGTCATTAATGTAATACCCAATAAGAGTGTATAACATGATATCATTTGATGTAATTTCAATAGATTAAATTTGAATTTGTAATGACAAATTACAACACATCATTACAATAGAATGTTATTTAATATGGAAAAGACATGGACAATCTAGCTAATAACTTAACCAAAATCAAACTCTCTTTAATAAATTATTAGAATACAAACAAAAAGGGAGGTTATGTTTGACTAAATCTAATCAGAGAGTCAAGAGATCAGGGTGATGGTCTTAAAGCATGATTAAATGATCATATAAGTTGGTAAAATGTATTGACAAACACACATAAAGCTACAAACAAGTACAAACATGAAACTATGAATTATACTTTGGTGTACTTGTGACAACAAGTTAAAGGGAAGGGAGTATATCCATGAGCCTTACCTTGAGGATCACTAGATCAATTATGTTGATGATTATGATGTCTGAATTAGGGACTACTTCCATTTGAACTTCAAGTTATATGAGGTTGCATTAAAGTTGGATATCCTATAAAGGAAGTGGGAGAATGATTCAAAAGACATCTTGAACCCCTTGTATAATAGGGACAAGATTTATGAATGTACGATCCTCAATATAGAAGTTGATAAACCAAAGAATACATACATAAATCAAGCTAGACATGTTACAGAGCTCACATTGAGGTGGATTTCCAATCACTTCAAGCTTGATCTAGTGCATTCAAAGCTCCAATTGGTTTCCCCATAAAATGCTGACAAAGGAAAGGGCAAGAAGGTGATAATCCCTATATGGACACTTGTATCTCCACATCAACCAAAGATTGTGTACTAATACACGAGGGAGGTTTCCTATGAGGTAATTCATAAAGGAAAAGGGAAAGAATAAAAAGGCCCAAATACAATAAGAAGAACTTGCACTTAAGGAAGAGACTCTTAAGTGACCCCCTTCATTCAGGCAGGCTTAACTGCCACACTGGAAGCGTTGAATAATAGTGGCTAACAATGGGCCTAGCCACTCTTAGCCAATAGTCTAGGACCACTATTATGCATTGGGCTCAAGCTATTAGCTAATAGTGGATGGACTCATTGTTATGCACTATTATCCAACGCTTCCAGTGTGTCAGTTAAACCGCTTGTCTTCAAAGAAAAAGAGGACTCCCACCTTGGCTTCTCCAACAACACATTCTGAAGGAAGTCAAGTATAGAATAGAAAGAATTATAGAACTACACCTTCCCCTATAACGAGGCCTATTAGTGGGTAGGTGAAGATCTTAAAGTTCATGTTCCCCTCTTTGGGAGGACTCGATATAGTACAACTATCTTGGAGGAGAGAAGGAGGAAGAATCAAACAAGGACACCTCCTCAATCTCAAGAAAAACTAATCCAGGTGGAAGAGCCCACAGATCAAAATAAAGAGCAGGCATTGGAGAAGAATGGGGTTAAGATAAATTTGACCCTAAGAAGCAGAAAAAAATAAGAAGTTATTGATGCTCAAGTCCCTACTATTGGGACTTCTACCAAAATTCCTATAGAACAACTACTTGATGTATAGATTATTGAGGTTATTTGTCCAAAATTATAGATGAGATATACGCAAGTCATAAAAGGAAGATATGGAGGAGGTTCCTAAAGAACTACAAAAGGAAGTAATCTTAGAGGAAGGGGAGATTAGAAAGGATGAAGATGTTATAGTGGAGGATCCTAAGGATGATGATGCCCAAAAATTTCCAAAAGCTCAACCTTGACAGGAAGCTTCAACCCTTCCAACTCCTCCAACTCAAGAAGAAGAGGTTATTCCACCACCTTGGAGTTGATTTCATCATCTTTTCATCATAGAAATTTGTGTCATATTTTTATCATTGTCATTGACTAAAAATGATGCTCAACAACTAAAAAGGCCTACCAAAGATAAATCTATGTGAATCCTAAATTTTAAAAAAACAATTCATCCAAAACAAATATCTAAATTGGAATTTGAAGTTGCTAGTACAGAAGTTATCGATCCCTCTCTACCATATCCTAAATATATTTTAGGTCCTTATGAACCAAAGTTTTATATGATTACCCCTCCATCAAGACCTTCCATAAATATCTCCATATACTTTCCACCACTATATTCATTGTCTCACTTATATATTTCATCAAAACCACCTAATCCTAATGCTTCATAATTATTCCATCCTAATAAGTGATCACTACAAATGGGATCATATTACCCCAATATAGAACTTGATTATTGAGTTGTTCCTTCATCTCCTTTATCAAATATCTTCCAAATCTATTTATCCAAATCCTACTCTTATCCATATCCTTCCATAAAAGTCCTCTCAAAAACTACAAAATAGTTAACTAAAAAAGAGTAAAGAGAAAATGTTATCCAAAAGTGAAAACTTGGCAATAGCTACCTTGTACAAGTTCCATGATTAAAATTTGGAAACTAGTTGTCATGCATTATTCCCTCCATCCATTTTATCTCCACACTTGAAGGAAAGTTCGTATTGAAATATATTTATCATATATCTCCTCAATTTCTCCATAAACTTCATCCCATCTACTAGTTTTATGCATCGCGTTCTATCCATTCTACTTCATGCATCCTCCTATCAATCTTGATAAAACCAAACAAGGATAAAATTCACTATTTACACATGCTTTTGAGCATATCTTGGAATCTATTTACTTCATCGTACTATTTATAAACCTTTCTTCCAACCATTCCTTCCTCTAATCCATATAGTCCTTCCACATTCCCTCTTATTCCTCATCCGCCAATCATCCTATTCATCACACCCCTTTCCTCATCCTCTTATCTTCTTATCATCCATCCCATGATAATTCCCCTAATACTTCATCATTCATGAAGAACTATCACACCTACTACTCATTCATTCCTTCATCCATCATCCTTTTATCTTCAATCTCCCATTGTTTCATAATCCTTCCATCTCCCGATCCCTACCTCATAATGCTTTCACCTCCAAATCCTTCTCAACCTATCCTCCATTTTTTAATCCATCTTTCCATATCACTTCATTCCATACCCTTTTGTATTCTTTGTCATTGGAATCCATCTCTATGATATCCATGAGCAAATCAATATCATCCATTCATCCAATCACATCCTTGATCTTGTTCCCATCCTAGTTGTGAGCCTTGATTGCAATATAATAATCATCGCCCTTAGGATGTATCCTCCTCAATATTTGTATTTGTTCCCAATAAAACTAGTCAAATCAAATTCCATCCCCCAAACACTCATTATCTCATATTACAAAGTTGTTCATAGCCTACATCCTCCAATATCATTATCCTAGTATGATCTTTAACAATATCATTAATAAATTAAGTGAATCCATCAAATGGCCTTATCACATCAAGCCATGGGCTAGGGATCTCAACCATCCTTTCCTTTAGAGCATTATTGTAGGTGACCATCCTATAACCATATGCTTTGGACTTTTCAACTCATGTATGAGTATCAATTAATCCTATCCAATCAAAACAATCCAACATCAAAATTATCAAACCAATCCAAATCCACCATCCTTATATTATAATCCTTGACCATTTTACCTCTTATAAATCCTTTATTTTCCATTTTATCAGTCTTGTGTCTCCATCTAGGCTCATTTGTACATAATAATCCTTAGATCTAATCTATTATGCTTGCTATTCATGTGTCGCCAAAATCACGTCATGTGAGCCATCTCTTTAATGATCATCCTAGAGAACGTATATTTTTTTCATATAAACATGTTATTTATCATCAAATAATTGGTCTATGCAAGATTTATCCTTCCTCAAGTTAGCCTAGATCAAATCTAGTTTGTTGGTTATCAATTTTGACAGAAGATATTTGTTACGCTCCTATTGGTATAGATTCTTTTAGATCTTTGTTTTATCTTTCTTTGAGCTCCTTTTCTTTATCACCTCACACTCATCATGATACTTTATACCATGATGCACTATAATTAAAGAAACTTGGGGCATGATTTTGGTTTTCATTCTATGTGTATGTTTATATGTATGCCTTGTACTTCAACATGTGCTCCTTGTGGTTATATGGTGAATTGGGGAATACTAATTACTTGTGATTTTTCTACTATTGTATCCACCATACTCCTCTATTTATCTTATACGATGCTACTTTAACCTTTCATGTTTGTAATGTTAGTCCTATGAAATATCTACAACACAACTTTGGTTCTTCTCACACTGGCTAGGTAATGATGTTGCAAAACTAAATTAAGTGCTCACCACTTGGAAACCCATTTTGAAGGGTTCTCAATCTTAATGGTAATATATATTTCACATGCACTTATATATCATTATTTTGTACCTAGTTTTTTTCCCTAACAAATCGTGATATGGGATGCACATGTATCCTTATGTCTTTTTTCCCTAGACTAAATTTTATAGTATCGTTATCCTCTACTAGTGCAATATTTCTTTCTAGACATTGTCTAGGCCTTCATTTACATGCACCTTCCTAAGAGTAAAACAATTTTTTGTTCTCACATTTATTCACCTAGATCCAATGAGTGCTAAATGTTCCATTTATTCTCATGAGAGAAGGATTCATGTGTGAATCACTACTCATGATAAATGGGTCAATGAGTTTGACTCAAAAACTACACACTTAAATCCTAATAGCAATATCAGAATTTGACTTGCTATGGAAAATATCTCCTACTTGTCAATTGATGATCTTAAGGGACTTTCTAATGAATGGTTCATAAGGCACAATACTTGTTGAAGGTTTTACAAATGAGGTTGCAAGCAGAGTGGGTTTAACCATGGAGGGAACTTTGTAGTTAAGCACGCTCGAGTTGGAGTAGTACTAGGATGGGTGCTCTCCCAGGAAGTCTTGGTGCTTCACCTCTATGAGCATCACCTAGATCCAATTAGTGCTAAGTATTCCATTTATTCTCATGAGATATGGATTCATGTGTGAATCACTACTCATGATATATGGGTCGATGAGTTTGACTAAAAAACTACACAGTTAAATCTTGATAGCAATATCACAATTTTCCCTTCTCTATCCTTTGGATCTTCTTGACAACATTTTTTCTTGTTTGATTGGGGCATTTTTTTTATCCTTTTTCTCATGTCACCCATGTATTATTTCTTTGCACTAATGCTATTTTTGCACCATTGTGAAGAGGGGAAAAATCTAGACACTTGCATTTAATTAATTACATTAATTAAATTTAGTTTTACTAATCATATTTAGTAGTTAAATAATTATGTATTATTTAGTTAATTAATATCATCTCCTACCTAAATTAATTTAATTAATTAAGCTATAATCCTAATAATGAATTAATGGAAACTCCATACCCATAATTAATTACTTTATCTTTTTTCTCTATTAAATAATACAAATAAAATTAATTTATCTATTTTATTTGCTTATGTCCTTTCCTTTCTTGCTTCAATATTGAATAAAAATAATTATGTAATTATGAATGGAGCACATGGATCCTAACTCAACTAGCCCCAATCATTCTTCTAAATTAACTCATTAACTAAATCATGATCCCAATCAACCTTATCCCATTTTACATCCATCTAACACCTAACCTTCCTACTAACCCTTGATTCAAGCCAGCCTTATCATTACAAGCCTCCTAATTAACCAATCCTATCCAAATATATGTACATTTGTATTTTTAATTTATAGAACCTCAATTTTGGGTGACAACTCTCCAGAATTAAAAATAAAGCCTCCACTCCACATATCACCCTTTGCAACGCCACTTGTTCTACTTGGGGGAAAGTGTTGTATTCTAAATCCCCCCACATTCCCTTCATTTCCTATTTAGTCCCCTAATTTTTGTTGCATTTTTATTAGTAGTCCACTGTAATCATCCTTATTTTAATGCATTATTATGGATCTATTTTAAGCACACTTGGAAGCCATAACATGAGATCAAATCACAAAATTAAAGGAATATCCTCATAAAAAGAGGTACAAGTTTTTGTTGTATTTCATTTTTCTTTGTTCATTTAGCTTTTCTTAATCTCCTAATCTCAAGTATTTATTTGAATTTTCATATCTTGGATGATCAACTTAGAATTTCAATTATTTTTATTTACTAACATTTTCACACATATTTAACTATTGATAGATGAAGGTATAGACATTTATATATGCATATATTGTTCTCTCTCTCTCTCTCTCTCTCTCTCTCTCTCTCTCTCTCTCTCTCTCTCTCTCTCTATATATATATATATATATATATATATATATATATATATATATGTGTGTGTGTGTGTGTGTGTGTATATCTCTGTGTGTGTGTGTGTGTGTAGACACACGTACACACACACACACACACAAACTATGTTTGTAAAGATAGAATGAATGTTTTTTACACCAAACCAAACAAGCAGTTAGGAGGGAAAGATAACTTCTTACACATGGAAAAATTTAGATGGATTACAATGTAACTCCAAAGAATGAATCAATGCATTGTAAAAGCTCCAAATATGGCAAAAACATTAGAAAAATAATATTTTTTATTTGAAGAAACTAAGTGGCATAAAAATACAACTCCCAAGAGGAATAAATACAAGGGGGAATATAAGATTATGAAAAAAATTCCATTAAAGATACAACATTTTGAGGATTCTTTT